>WAAD01014086.1:23357-55655 GCA_013389945.1 Fregata magnificens
GTGCCTCAGGCTGGCACCCCGGCCCCAGGGGCTGCTGCCGCCAGGCAGGGCCCAGCCTCACCCCGGCTGGCGCCACAGCTGGGAGGGGGCACCGGGGTGTCGCGGCGGCCCTGACAGCTGGGGAGTCTCAAAGCTGCTCACTCCGCAGAGCGCCAAGGAGAGCCGGTGCCAGCTCTCCGCAGGGAGAGCTGCCGAGGCCCGAGGGCACGCGCCTGTCAGGCTGCGCCAGCCAGCCCAGCTCCTTTGATGGTGAACTATCGGGAAAACATTGCAGGTCCCGTTCACATCCAGGCAGATCTGTAGCGTGCCCTCAGAGAGCTGCCGAGTGTGACTGCCATTCATGACAGACGCCGGGCCATCGGGGAAGGGAGCGAGCGGAGGAGAAAGGGGCCTGTGGCCACTGGCCTCTGGCCACACGCAGGGGAGCTCAGGCGTGTGGGGTCGCCCTGCCGGGTCACTGCCCTGTACCACACCGGTCCGTGAGCTGGGCGCGGACCAGCGCCTCGGGACCAGCGGGCAGCAACGAGCAGAGGGTCTGAGCTTAGCCACAGTCTGCTAAAAGAAACTCCTGAAGCAGGAGACGTCGCAAGGCCAACGCGTTCCTTGGAAATGCAGGCGCCTGGGCCTGGCCTCCACCTTACCCGCGCTGGGTCTGTGTGTCATTCTAGGGAAATGGTATTTTCCTTGTGTGGCACGTAGGCTGTCCCTTTAGCTGAGCCCCCAGCAGATACTGATATTTCCAAAGAAGGCACTCAAAGGCTGATTACTGCTGCGATGCCTCACGGTACCAGAAAGCAAAGGTGGAGTATTTTCTCACAAAAGGCCTCCTACGGTCGTCTGAAGAAATAATCTCTTTCCAGGGGACCGACTCCTTTCTTACACTCCACAGCTGGCTTTTGTCTCCACAGCATTCAGCGTGCCTTCTGCCAAGCTTTCTACCTGCTGTAGAACATTTCGATGGTTTTTCTCCTACTCGCTCCACAACTCCCACACCAACTGTCCCGATGCAGCTCTCTTTCACAGCCTCCAGGCCGAGGAGACAGCCCTTACACGACAGCCAAGCTTTTCCAGCTCTCGCCCTGTCCGTATCCAGCTGAGGCGGTCTCTGTCCCGTGCGAGACACCCGGAAACTCCCCCCGCAGCGTGCCTGTCCCCTGCCCCTTCAGTGACATTTGCTGCAATATGGGCTGGGTTAAAAAGCGTCGGCAGAAGTCGCAGAAAACGCAAAGAAAGCAGCTGCTGGCTGCTGCGTATGGGCACAATATAAACACATTTCATTCCTACGCAGCGTTGAACAGCACCTCAGCCCACCGATCTCGGGGCTCAGCGGGCTCAGAGAAAGGTCTCTCCAAGGGCACGACGTAAGACAGCGCAGGGAGCCCAGCCGCCACACTCACAGCCAGCGCAGGACACTTTCTTACGGTTATGCTGACGAGGGTGTGGATAAGGCCGCAAGTAGCAGAACTGCTGACTTTTCTGGCCTTTTATTTGTGTAAGGTATAGCGCACAAGACTCAGCAGCTCACAGGAGAAGCATGCAGTGCTGCTCGACTTTTATTTTCACTTCACGTTAAGACTATTTCCAAAGCTCCTACCCTGTGCTGTGCCAGATGCCAGCTGGCGTGGGCACCTGAACTCCTGAGGGAACCAGTTGTTCTAAGAGAGACAAGTATTCACTTTCCTTTGCGTGGGGCTCGTAGGAGAGATTGCCTGCGATTTTTAAAACCTGTATCAAATGTGGCAGACTCAAAATCGGGCATTCCAAAAAGGCAGGTTTTTCTTATCCTTACGATCTATAGCCTGGCAAAGAGCACCGCTTCGGTGTCAGTTACTTGGCCTTCTCTCCTACCGATGAGCTCCCAGCGTCCCGGTGAGATCCCACTGGAGAGACTCTCACATTTCCCTCGAGTCCGTGGCTGCCCTGGCCCGAGGCGGGTGAAGCAGCTCACTTTGCCCACGCCTGAGTCAGCGACACGTACAGCACGTGATTTGCAGAGCCCAGGGAACCCTTGTAAACGGCTTTCTCTGCGCGTGTGGTGTCACATCTGCAGCGTCAGCCGCGGGAAAGGAACGGGTGCAGTAAAACGGGTGCGTGAAACTGCGGTACACCCCGACGCGTAGGACCGCACGGGGCATCGCTTTGCCTCCAGGTCAATTCCAATGCTCTGTATAACAATCAGTCAGAGTAAAGGCCGTAGAAGATTTTCCACTGATCTTAACGAAGGCTCGAGGGAGCCTGTAGAGAAAGCCACTACGTGCTTTGCTGGTTTTGTTTCCCTGCCTTGTGTTGTAAGCTGCCGTGGAAACTTGCTGCGAGCAAAGCCCGTGCAAACCGACGACAGCCGTACACAGCGGAAGAGGGAGGAGGCTGTGAAAGCAGGCCGTGTGCTGGAAGCTAATACTATTTTGCAGCATTCAAGAGCGGATTTTATTCTTGGGGTTTAGGTGAGCGCTAAACATCAAACGTATGCGTGTGTGTGTCTCTCACACAGGTTTTTGTCATACAGCCCCCCCCCCCACCCCGCCCAAAACCCCTATACTCCACGATTTAGTGTTTTTCCACTTTATTTATAAGCGCTTACATCGTTTATAAAAATGCAGAAATAGCAATATGATAGATTTAACGCAGCTAGCAATTAGATGTGTGCATCTTTAGGGTGTCGGTTGTTTACAAAGCAACCGTACATCTTTAACTCACAATTTAAACACATAAACTTCCGGTGCATCACATGCGCTTTGTACGATCACGGTCCATACAGCAGCCCCGATTCTTTGCCCTGCATTGTACTTGTTGTCCCCGGGATTCTGACGGGACCGAGACAGAAGAGGCCGTCCTGGGTACAGAGCCACTTGCAGCTGAGTCGCTTGCCTGGACGCCCCACAGACAATGATTTCCCCACTGAACCTTTTCTCAAGTATTTTCCTCTTTCTGCAGGCCCCACGTACTTTGATTCGTTTTATTTTGAGGCTTTATGCACAGGACTGACGATTTCCAGAAAGAGAAGCAGAAGCTGATTCGGTCCAGTCTAAACATTCTTTGAACTGAACCAAATTGTCTTGAATAGATAGCTGTACGCTAGGCACCACCGCAGAACGAGAAGTTACACTATCATAAAAAAGAAGGAAACGAGGCATTCAGGCTGAGGGGGTCAAACAGTGCGCTGGAGATGGTGGGAGCTCGGAAAGAAACAGTTAAGATGATGAAACTGTGCTTAGCGTTGCAAAGCGTGCTATTATTTTTAATTTTGAGGTCAGTAGAAAACAGGTTCCGACATTCATTTCTTGTGCGCTGCGTGAGTTCTCTTCTCAGCACTCCCACGTACCACCTTACCCTTGTGTCGTGTCAGCTTTGCTTTTGTTTTGTAGCTCTCCAGTTCTAACTGCACTTCCCCCACCCCGGTTGCTCTCTAACAAACCCCACTCTAACTGCGCCTTTTTTTTCTCTTTTTTTCTTTTCCTTTCTTTCCTTGGTTTTTTTGTGTTTTTTTTTTTTTTTGAGGGGGGTGTGCGTATGTGTGCGTGCAGGGAAAAGCCCGTGCTTCTGCCGCTGCAGACCATGCCTCGGGAGGCAGGAGAGACAACGGTGCTTCCTGACAGAGGATGGAGCGGAGGGGCGGTCCACCTGGGCTGGGGAGATGGCAGCGCCTTTCCTCAACTCCCACATCAGAGCAGAGATGCAGGCGAGCCCTGAGGGGAGGCAGGAGCAGCAGCAGAGTGAGAGAGAAAATTCCCAGGCATATGCCACTTGCATCTAGTTTTTAGCGCAAGTGATGAATTTTCACCACATCCGTGCAGCTGCCCCTTCGGGACTCATGGAGAAGGGGGAGGTTAGCCACCCAGCGCAGCCCAGCTCCGCTCCCCTAAATTGCCGGGCCGTTCCGTTGCTGTGCTGATCTGGCCGGTACCCCTGCAAAGAGTTTGGGATTTCTGCTGCCTCTCCCTGCCAGCCACAGACCCTGACTGCATTCATCAGAGCCGTTGCCGAGTCACATCCCACGGCATCCCCCGCAGAACCAGTGACCCTTTTTCGGCCCTCGCCCTCTTCTCTCAGCTCGTGGGCCGTCCCTTTATCAGTGCCAGCGCTGATCCTGACTCCAGCTCATCCCGCCTCCCGCTGTGAGCACCCAACAGCGGCCAAATATCTCCTCAAGTACGCGTGGAAGAGACGCGCGAGTAAGCCAGCACAGGCCCCCTGGAAGCATCTTATTTCCATTTTTTTCCTCTCCTGACGTGAATAGGTGACTTCTTAGGAGAAGAAAGCTTTTCTTCCGAGGGCCCTGCCGTACTTCTTCTGTGCTTTCTTAAAACTAGATAATGCTTTCGGTAAAAGAAACCGGAAAGTGTTCGAGACGAAGCTCACCGTTCTTTAGGAATTGCTGAGGATGGAAACACATGGACCGTCTTCGATAGGTGAAAGAGATAAGGGTACCTTTGCACAGCAAATTTCTCTTCTGTGGGGCTCACCGAGGACTGAGTGATCAAAAAGTAGCTGAATTGTTGAGGCTAATAATATTTATTTGAAAAATTGCACGCAAACTAGTAACAATCAGCACGGTATGAGGTTGCCTGAATCACCTGTTAATCAGAATCATCGGCCAATAAAAAGGCGCAGAAGGAACCTCAGTGCCTCAAAGGTTGGAATTCTTACATAAAGGGGTGCAGGTGTTATAATGGGTGAGCCTGTAAGTTTTTTGTATCGAGTGAGAGGAAACGGCCGTCCTGACACACAGAGACTCTCCTGCGATGGCACGCAGCTCGGATTCTGCCAGATGCAGATGAGGCGTCTCTCTGTCCGGCAGGGTCCGTCTCTCTCCCCAGGCTAATAGCTTCTCCCGCTGGAGAGGCCGGCAAGGGCCTGGCAACTTATTCTTGACTGGGGAAGCAGCGCCAAGCAGATGGGCGCCGTGCTCTGCAGCAGGTGAAACGGGACTGGGTTTCAGGTATACCTCCCCTCCGCGACTTCTGCGCGGATATCGGGGTAGCGCGAGAAAACGTTGCCTCCCTTCCTCCCAGATGAGTCCCCGGCTTTCAAGACCAGGGTCAGGTCTGCATCCTGGAAAGGAAACGGATGGGCTTCTCTGTCCATAAACTGCCAACAACGTCCAGAGTTAGCTCAGGATTTGACAGGCGTCACGTGCAATGAAAAGCAGCCGAGTTCCCTTTCTCCTCCCACTACGCAGCAACCTCTCTCCAGGCATGGCTTTCCCCTGCAGCGGTCCCCGAGGACCTTGCGGCGGAGCGGGGAGAATAACTTTTATCGTCGTATGACAAAGCGGGAGCTAAAGTCCCGAGAGATTTAAGCCCCTCGGTGATTTTGGCAGGCCCTCCGGAGCGCTGTGCGTACCTTTGGGTTTAGACACCTCTGACGGTTCGACAATTTGACTTCCTCGAGATCGTGCAGAAAGCGTGGGAAAGAAGAGACAAGCAAAGGCAGCCTTCTCGGCTGTAGCATAGCGCGCTGCCCTAAATTCACCCTCCCTTCCCATTTTTTTGAAACGCAGCACAAGGCTGGCAGCCTGTGTCTCTCGAGTTCCCCGCGCTGGAATGCTGTATCGCAGTTATTTTGCTTCCTGGTACGGGTTTGAGCATTGCTGATTGGCTTCTTCGCTTTCTCGATCTCGGGCTGACCGAGCAGGCGTAAATCAAGAGATACAGACAGAGACGCACACCCCGATATGCCCGTTACCGAACATCGATCCCCAGTTTCGTTTCTCACCACGGAAGCGGCTGCACGTCCGCGCTCAGATAAACGGTTCCTGTGAACGTGGGGCTCCTTAAGCGTGTAAGATCTGTTGAGGTGAAAGACCAAAGAAAATGGATTTGCACCACGCTACCATTAACGTATTCTGCGCGTGGCGCACTCTTAGGGAGAGAGAGGAGGCAGCGCTAAAGAGGTAGCACACAGCGTGAGTAAAACGAGATAATTCCTCCCAAAGGCGGAAAGCAAGGAGGAAGTTACGCAGAGAGCAGACGTGAAGATGTGAAATGAGTGATAAAAGTTCTGACAGCGTGAAAAGCTTTAAAGAAAGATTCTAAATTAGATCCAGCTCTCTGCCCACTGTGATATTTCAAAATCGTCTGGAAATCAGGATAACCTGGGGCTCGCCAAAAAGGCTCATTGATGAGAAGGGGATTCTCCGGTCTGTGGTGCAGGAAGGGAACCTCAAAGTGAAATAGGAAGCTGAAAAGAGGGAAGCATCTTTTCATAAAGACCTTGCCACGTGGCAAGCAAAAACGTGGGCGGGGGTTTTTTGCGTGCAAGCTTCGTACATCAAACTCCCGTTTCTCCGCATCCTTTGAAACACACGTGTGACCTCCTCGCGTGAGGTAAGATCTAAATTCAAGCTGTCTGGGAAAACATCGCTCCTCTTGAAAACGAGCGTCTAAAATCCTGAGCTTTGCTCGAAAGGAGGGAGTTAGGGATTTGGTGCGGGAAGTACGACTGGGGAAGCGTTAACCGTAAGCAACCCCTGCTCGGGCGCTCGCACACGCGACCGTGCTTTCTCGTTCCGCGTAGCGACGGAGTTCAGGTTTAGCAGGGGCCGTAAGCCCCTCTTTGTTAATAACTAGCCAACGTCCCTCTAAGGCACCGGTCGAAACACAAGGTAAGACTGGAGCGGCTCCCCGAGCCGCAGACGAGGAAAGCGCCACGTGTGAAGCTCAGGCACAAGTACCGATCCTCAAGGCCCCGAGCACCTCTTCCTTTAAGGGCAGCTCAGGGGTCGAGAAAGCGGGGAAGGATGCGCGGGATCACCGCGCCCGAGACAGGCTCTCCTTCGGGCCGACGTCGCGAGCCCGCGCATCCATAATCGTGCGCAGCCGCAACCCGCCCTCCTCAAACCGTTACGTCCCTGTCGCTCGGGAACCCGGGTCACCTCCAGGGGAGAGGGCAGGGGGTTATTCCGAGACTCGGTGCAAAGTGACTTGCTGGGTTGGGCCAGCGGGGAATGATCAAGCAGTCGGAAGCATCCAAAAACCCCTTGGGAGTCAGAGGCCCCGCTCTCGTCACCCTCTTGTAATCGAGAGGCGAGAGATTATTTCAAGCGGGAGCGCTCTTGCTGCGGCGAGCGATGCCATACCGGCAGGGCAGGTACCTGCCCACCGACACCCTTGGGCCTCGGATCAGGTCCACTAACCTCAGTAGCTTCTTACTGTCATACTAGCAAACCTTTAACGGAATTCATAGCACCCACTCCCCAGCCTCTCCGTACTTTGCTCTATAAAGACAATCCCTGTTTGAACGGCCTTTGCCAACGAGCACTCGAGCGGGACGCATTTCCAGAGTCCTGAACGCAGAAAGCACTGAAAACTTCCATGTTCTTGGGAAGGCCCAAATACCACACAGGAAAAATGGATTTTCGCGTAAAAAGTGATTTCATTTTGTATTTTCTCAAGAGCTCCTAGTGAAATGTTCCCATTATTGAAGGGAAGAAAATACAAACCAGGCGAGCTTATATATCAGTAGCGAAACACGCCCTTCACGGCGTGGCTGCGACCCGTCCTGGCGAACCTGACCGCGCTCCTAGCGTTTCATCTTTGCAACGACAGAGAAAATTGTATTGTTTAAAGAGCACCGACACGAAGAAGGAAACGTTAAGAGCACAATAAATTAAAAGCACGTGTAAAAGTTCCTTTCCATATACAAAATAACTTTTCATTTTGGGGGGGTGTTTTTAATTTTTTTAAATTGACATCGTACAAAGATTGACCTGTCAACAGAAATCATTTTAAAAGGCTGTTTTTACAAGGAGAAACGGGTCGCTAAACAAACTATCGGTCTCCCGCAGACCGCCGAGCCTCTTCTCAAGAGATGAGCAGGCAAAGCTTTTGGGCCAGCCCCGCAGCGGAGCACAGCCATTCGCAACCCCGGAGCTGCTCGGCACCTCGTGAAAGGCGATCTCTGCTCCTCGCAAGGTCAGGGCCCCCAGACAAAGTTAAAAACAGAGCCTGCTTTGTGACCCCGTGCAGGGGAACAGCGTCATTGGTTCTAGCAGGCAATTCTCCCGGGTCAAGGTACCGCAAGGCAGGATAAACACAAGTCTCATTTTGCACTCCGTCGTCTTCATACTTACCGTGAGATTCCCTACTCAGCCTCCAAGAGCGGGATTTTCAAGAGCGGGATTTTCAAGAGCTTTCCGCAGCGGCCTCCTCACAGCCTGCTCCGCCCTGGGGACTTTGCTCCCAGAAGAGCCTATCTGAAGAGAGAGCTCGCGTAGCTCAAGACCTTCGCCTGCCCATCTTTCGAGCCAGCCATAAAAATAACGCGCAAGCATCGGATGCCACGTAATTAGATGGCAAGCAGAGCCATTTATCGATCAATAGTATTTCAAAAAACAGGTGATTAATAACATGAGTTAGAAAATATCGTGAGGTCCCTGCTAATACAAAGTCATACATAGAAATCATTGCCTGTGTGATTAACACATTACTGACGCTACACACGGCTTTATGTAGAAAGTTTTCATTTACAGCTACAAACGCAAAACGAGTCGCGGGCCTAAAATGTCTCCCGTCTCTACGGCTAACCGAAGGAAACACTCTTCGCGCGGAGTCGGAAGAGTCAGACCACGCTTTACTTGGAAGATTGTACCTGTTCCACACGATACGGTTCATGACAAAGTCCAGCCGTATCCCAGTGAAAAACCAAGCGTAACGTATTCACGCTCATTTGCGGGTGAGGCCTTTAACATCGCTTCCAGGCGGTCTCATCACAGCACTGGAAAGCACTGCCCATAACCTTGAACTCGGCTTCAGTCCCAAAGAGCGACTCGGAGCACGGCTGCCCCGGACCCCTGTGCCGGGTAAATGCCTGGATTTAGCGAGCGCCTCCGTTGTGGAGCGCAAAAGTTGGGGAGCTTGGCTGCCGACACCCTCTTCTGATCTGGGTAACTCTGCTGCGAGCCGAGGGGTGGGCCAGGGCGCGTCTGACCTCTGCACGTTCGCCTGAGGAGCCCTGTTCCCGGCGCCGCTTGTGCCAAACGCAGTTCACGGATCGAGCGGGGCTCGGCTCAGTCCTGACCTTCTGCCCAAGAGCCAGCCGCTCCAATTCATCCCCAGCAAGCAGGAGGCTGGGGTCAGCGACTCCTTACCTGGTGGGGTACCTGTTCCCCCAGCGTCTTCCTGCGGGACTGACCGCCCTTCTCCAAGGCGGCAGCCTCATTCGCAGCGCGACGACCCCCCAGCCCTCCCGTGCGGAGTCAGAAAGCTGCGAGGTACTTTCTCCTCTGTGCCATGTTTGGGAAGGTGTAGTCTGGTGCTACGCTACGGAAGGAACGTGCCGTAACCCCGGCGCGGGGTGACGCAGGGAGAAATCCAGCCCTTGAGGGCTACCGAGCGGCTCCCACCTTCCTACTCAGGACAAGAGGCGTGCACCTCAAGAGCCTCAAAAATACCGTGAAGGAAATGATTTTGGCAGGAAGGATGTTACTCATCGCCACCCAGCTCACCTGGAACAAGGAAATGGCACAAAGCCGAGGCGGCCTTGTCAAGCTCTCTGAAATCTACTTTGCCACAAGCTCTCTACAAATTGAAGATTAGATTTAGTTAGCTCTATCGTTGGGGCTTGTGTGTTTTTTAACAGCAGCCATCATCACGCTGAGTTGTATAAACGATGGACTTACGTGCGCAGCTCTTACAAGAGACAACTCTCGGAAACCACGGCATCTGTCTTTGCTTGTAGGGCCCGACGTCTACTGAAAATCCGAGCCTGCTTCCAGCTTAGCCAGCGACATCCCCCACGTGTCCTAACGACGCGGGGTCCAGGAGCGGACCAGTGGACTAAAAGGCGAGCCCTACGGTACGGGCAGCCTGTGCACATCACAACTTCTGCCTGTCCTTAAAGTCAAGACAGGAGCCCACACAGCTCCGCACCGGAGAGACAGGCTCTTTTTCATTACCAAGACACAGCCGTGAAAAGCTCTCGGTTGTCTGCAACCGTCTGTCTTTTCAGCCAGGAGAAAAGCACAGCTTTTCTCCTCCCATTTTTTGAAGTCCAGCCGATTTGCACACAGAACGTCTGACTTTTCTCCTGCGGCTGCAAGTCGATCAAATGAACCTTGATACAAACGTACGCAGCTTCGCACTTAGTACTTGGTTTTGATGGCAGTTCTGCTCCTATATGCTGAAGATGGCACTTACTCTCTACAGAGACTTTTCTCTTCCAGTTCCAGGGAAGAGATCCTTCGAGGCAATACGCTGCTACAGAACTCTTGGAATTCTAACATAGAGCAATCAGGTTGGATAGCTGTGTTGCTTAATCGGAGCCCGTAAACACGCATGCGGTGGCACCCTGAGAATCTCACTGCCACGGTACGCCGTTCAGGGAGGGTAAGGGAAGGGCCGCGAGCGTAACTTGCATCTGGGACTAACTGGGCTTTGGTTTTGTGTTGTGGGGTTTTTGGGTGGTGTGGTTTTTGTTTTTGGGTTTTTTTTTGTTGTTGTTGTTGTTGTTGTTGTTGTTTTTTTTTTTTTAAAGTTGAACTCCTGTCATGTTCCACTGAGACTTTGTGCAGGGAAAAAAGCGATTGCTGAAAGGATCCCTAGGCTACCTATTCCGCCTCCACACCCCTCACGCCCTTGCACGTGCACACGACTCGGGTCGGTAAACGCAACGGCACCAGTGACTAAACACAAAAACCAACGACCGAGCGCTTAAACTAGCCTCAAATAGCTACGAAGCTGCAAAAAGGCACGTACATAGGAAAACCGCTGTCACCTTCGATACACTGAGGAATCGCCGACTCCAAAGTAGAGAATTTAACTCTCACGATGACGGGGAATTCATTTATTCCCTATGAATATCTGCCCTTTAAAGACACTACAGCAGAGAGTCAGTGATGTAGGTAACTGACGGGAAAGGTTGCCTGACATTTACTTTTAGCGCAAACTAAAACATCCTTCTCGCCAAAGCGCTTTAAAAAGTATCATCCTCTATAGGTCGTGCTTCTGGAAATGGAACCGGGTTTCTGTCTAAAGTACTTCTGTGGACATTTACTCCGTAACAGAACAAACTTTTTGCAGCTGTGCCTGAGACTCATGAGATGTTTTCTTTCCCGCTTGTCGTGTCTCCACTGAATTTTTTGGTGGATAAAGGAACTGAAAGAATGTTTTGTGTTTTTATTGTGCAAAACCTGCTAGTAAGAAATCTTAAATTGACAGCATAGGTACAACAAATTTGATTTTCAGAGTAGAAGTGAACGGAGATAAGAAAAAAAAAATTCTATCATCTGATTAATGGAACAATCAAAACTCACCAACCAGAGGCAGTTTTGATCAAAGAATCGCAGTGAAGGCCTACAGATACAAATTATGCACCAAATAATTTCACATCAGGAATCAACTACCACGATTTACTCATAGATTATTTGCAACTATGTTCTAGAACAGGTGCCGTGAACAAGTCACTCGGCCGCTTCACCGAGTGGGATACTTTCATACCCTTGGCCTGCCGGGTTTCCACAGCGGCACGAAAGAAAAGTCTTTGCTTTCGAGATACCACAATTACGCACGCAGCAGTAACGTGTTTTGTGTTCTTCTGACCGAGGGCACTGACGTCCAGTAAGCTCAATGACAAAGAATATGTCAGTGAAAATGGATACGCACATGCCGTCGGTGACGTGTCGTACCGAGGAGATGTACGCCTAAGCCGGATTATCTAAGGCTCTTCGGATGTCGGATTTCTTTTTCTTCCTTGCTGCACTAAATAACCTAAGGCAGAAAGCTTAGCTTTAAAACGAAGAATAGCGTATCTCTAATCTCCCTCCCCATTAGTCACCGTAAGAACGGAGACAAAAATTAACAGCTACTGCTGCTTCCAAAATCTTGTACAAAAATAGATCAGTATGTCCTTCTGGCAGTCTCAAAAATCTTGAAGAGTCTTCTGCAAATCCTTCTTTCATCGCTTGATTTCAACAGAAACAGTCACTTCCCATTGCCAAGACTTCCGTCAAATTCAGAGACGAATAAAGTTTGTGTTCTCTCTCCTCGGAATCGCTATTCGGAATCCATTCCATTTCCACCCTCTTTGTTTGGATTTGTTTACATTTTTTTCTTTTTTGTCCAACGGAAATGCATTGGCAGTGCAAACAAAAAGCAGGTATCATGAAACACNTTATCTGCATGCACAGGATTCCACTGTCATGTTGGGATACACCTTAAGAACCACATTTTTATTTTCGTCGAAGAATAAGATACTAAGAGAAGACATTTTGTCAGGAACGCAGCAAGGCTCCGGAATGCCCGGGACGACCCCGACGGCTCTCACTATGCTCTGGATGGTGGCATGGTTGGACGGCTTCAAGGCCTGCAAGAGAAAGATAGAGCAGAAAATGTAACTGCACCCATGTTAGAACGGACCCACGTACTCCAGAACAAAACGGGTTTTTTGAAGAAGGGAGCCCACAGCTGACTGGCTGTGAAATCCGTCTTCTACTCGACCAGTTCCACTTGTCACGGTAGCTGCCCTGAGCCAGCAGCTTGGGACCGTGAATCTGGCCTGGTTCTTTTGGCCACTGGATGGGAGTGTCGCTCCACCGCTTTCAGCTCGAGCATCCCGCTGGGGACAGGGCCTCGGGCTCTCCGTGGGACGTGCCTTCCCAGCAAAACACTGTGCCTTTTGTGGTGGACATCAGTGTTACCTCAAATGTGTGTGTGTGTGTGTGTGTATATATATATATATGGTTTTGGGTGAAACAAAACAGTGCAGGAGTTATCAGGAATATAAGAAAGGATCACAGTTAGGAGTAGAAACTAACACCTGAGAATTTTAACAAGGCAGTGAATAATGCTTAGGCCAGATAAGAAAGTCGTAGCGATGAATGCCTCAGTTATAAGAGCCTCCTAAAAGAATACAATTCAGTAGAACTTCAGGGACTAACGGTAGAAACATCCCGCTACAGAGAAGGCTGTGAAGATAAGGGAAGGCCACAAATCAGTCAGCGGCGATAAAAGGGAACTTCTCGGCCCGGAAGACGCCGAAGCTCAGAAACTAGGGGAAAGGTAACGCTGGCAGGGGGAGACAACTACCACCGACTCAATTGAGGGACGAAAAGAACTACCCCCCCCGCCACCCCGCTCTTCGTAAGCACGCGCAGTTAATTAAAATCACACTGTGACTTTAAAACCGAAGCGAGAGAAATACAGGCCGACGGAAGAAGAGAATGCTTAGTCAGACTAACGATTATGTATTAGACAGGCGTGGTGCGTTAACTTGCACGTACAAATGTCAAAAATGAACTCCGGCGGGTACGCACGTTAGGTGGAACGATCCCCCGCGCATCCAGCGCTGTAATAAAGAATGCCTGCTTTCTAAAACTCCAAAACGAGTCTTAGAGAGTTTTTCTCTGACCGCCTTTGCGGTTATCAGAACGCGGCTGCGTCAGGAAAAACAAAAGCAGATAAAATACGTACACGTGAGACAACGAAGTACTTTATGCCACCTGTTCCAGTTTGCTCTCGTGCAACGTTAGGTTGTTTGGCTCACTCTTCCATGCCGCATCACTTCTCATCTGCAGTATACATCATCAGTGACATCGCTGAGTAACCGAGCCCCCAAATCCCATGTCGGCTGTACCTCACGTTAAGGCGACGTATTTCTCCAAAGGACAAAGTTTCCTGGATTTATACTCGTGTAAATAGGAACACGCTTCGGTTTGACACGAACAAACAGCAAATCTGACCAGTGAGGTAACCGTATATTTGCTCCCAAAACCAGAATGCATCAACACACTCATAAAAATAAAAATGAACATATTCACAGAAATGAAAAGTACAAAGTTTTCCCTCTGACGCCCCAAACCCTTCCAAAACCAAGTATCTGTAGGAAAGATAAGGCGAGCACGAAAAACGCACGAGGTGCGGTTTTTAGCCAAAGACTTCCGGTTTTGTAAGAGTGAAACTTGAACCATGCTTTTTAGAGCTCTTCTGACACGTCCGACCCGGGAATCGCGCCGTTCGATACGCTCAGTCGGATGCCGCTGAGAAATATACGCAACAAGATCATTTGGGCCGAACGTGCAGTTGGCCGTTTGGCTGCGACGAGAGACGATTTGCTTTCGGGAAAATCCGTCTACCCACCCGAGGGGCAAGTCTTAATGACCTCGCATGCAAAAAGCACAGGAATTAACTGTGAGATTCCGGCTCGTCGTATCGTTTGCGTAGCACGTTAGTACGTTCAGGAGCACCTGCCTCCAGTTCTGCTGGCAATACACACGGACGTCTAACCTGTCCCTACGTACGGCAACGTAGCTCACGACTAACGCCAGCTGTACTTCCCTTCTTTCTCACTCACAAGGAGACAGCTGTTCCTTGAATTCCACCACAAGTGGATCAGAATGGACTCTTCCCATACCATGTGGTTGAAACTAGTCTCAAGGGAGAACTGGGACCACTTGACACAGAATTGAAAAGCATTCACTGGGGAGCGTTCAGCTATTCTTTACGTACACGCGAGACATAACTCGAATGTTTTTTCTTCTCGTCACGAGGAACCTGCTTCGCCTCCAGGACGGCTGAGCGACAAACGGTGCCAACCCTGCACGTCCCTCGCTTCTGTTTATCCTCCGAGAGACTCAGAATTTTCTCAAGTACACTCAGGACCGAAGGCCCTTGTAAACGCAGACGTTGTCCAGAGCCTGATCTTTTCCCCCGTTGCCCTTTAAGTTTACTATCATAGCTCATCAGACGAACGAGATGCAGGGGCGCGGTGACATTCCGACCAATACACAAGCGCAAAGCCTGTCGCGCCATCCTCTTAACGGCCGGAGGTTTCCCAGCGCGGCTACAAAGACAGTACCCTCCATCTAGGTAGCCGATCTCAAGAAAGACATTTCTCTTTGTTTGTCCGTTTGTTTCGAATTCAAGAGTACCTACGCTCCTCGGCAGTAGTCGATAAGGATTTCAGAAAAGGCTTAGATTGGCGTACAACTCAGATTTCTGTATCATTTCTGCCCGCAAAAGGAAGCGAAAGCTCCGGCAGCATCCAGGCTCGTTTCCTTGCTCCGCTGCAGTGCGGCATTCTCCACAAAAATAACCGGGAGCCGAACAGATCTCCGGAGCCTGCTCATCAGACGTCGAGAGGTAAAACATCTATTGAGACCCTATTTCCCGTTGCCAGTAGTACTGGAATTAAAAACAGGTCTCCGAATATGCCGTGTTAAGGTCTCATCAGAAACCCTTCCCTTCAGACGTGGAATCTGTACCACTGAAACGCTAAATTGTACAGAACTGATTTCAACTATTGCCTCGGCTAGCGGCGGGACCGGCCCGGATACATTCTGTCATCGTACGCGAAAAGAAGTATCTCTCTTTGGTACGGAACATCCTCCGCGCTGACTTCAAGTCGGTCTTGAATACGCTGCCCCTGGCCCTTAAGGCGCGCTCTCGAGGATAACCAGCTTTGGCGAAACTGTGCTTCTACCGGTGGGAAAGCAGCTGCGACCGGAGCAAAATTCGAAGGCGCGTGCTCATCGGAAAACCGCAATCCCCCTCGGAGTACTGAACTGGCAAAATGCCCCGCACGAGGCGGGCGAGTTAGGCCGTTGCCTGCGAGCCGCCTACGCTCTGGCCGGCGCACGGTCACGAAAAGCAGGCAGAGATTTTCTTTTAGGAGGGGAGACAAAGGGGAGGCCGAGAGGAGCAGCGGGAGGAGAAAGCGCCGAGCTGACTCCAAACTGCCAAATCTGCGAATGAGTCCGGCTGTGGCTCAGGCTGCACCTGCTAAGCTGCACGCGCCCTCGGGAGACTCGCTGCCCTGCTGAATTTCATTAGAGATGTATTACGAGCAGGGCAAACGATGTCAGTTATGAGCTTTCATTCCCGACCCGGGACAGGGTCCGCCTGGCCCGTACGCTCCGCGGCGTTACGCAAGCCCAACACGCGTGGCTTTGACAGCAGTCAAACCAGCTAATTGACATCAGGGAAAGGGTAAGGCCGGAAAATTTGGAGGTGGCAAGGGGGCAGGGGGGAAGAGGCTCATCTGTTCTTAAGGACCCAACAGGCCGTCAACTTTAGGAGCTCACCCTCAGCAAGGGAACATTATATACCCACCGGCACGGATTAGTTTGTTATCGCCTGACAGTTAAAGTATCGTTTTGCAAACGCGGCCTTATTAGCAGCACCGGATATTACGCGTGGCTCAAGAAGAACACGTGGCTCTAGAAGACGCTCACTTCACCTTCTTATATAATTTAGCTTGTCATTCTCTTTGGAAAACAAGGTCATTGTGGTTTCTGCGACTAAAAAAAGCGCACAAAAGGAACAATTTGAATTCCAACGTGGGCAGAAATCTACCAATTGCTTTCAGCGAACCAGACTCACGACGGGTTTCGGTAACCTGCTCTCTTAACAAACTAGCTCTCTCTACAGCACGTGGCAGTGAATATTCAGCTTCACAGCGTCCGCATATAACTGCAACGCTCTGCTGCTGTAATTCTTCACCCGACCGAGTCTAGAGAGTTTCACACAGAAAGGCCGGATTAGGCCCTTTAGTAGGAATTTGTAGAAGAAAACCGGGGTCTCGCGTGCGGCCTTGCAGGCTCGCGCTACAGGCTCACTTTGTGGCAATCGGACCTTCTGCTTCACATCAGCAAGGTAATTTAAACTCTGCGCTTTATTTGCCTACCCATCTCTCCCGTTTACTTCGCGCCTTTTTTTTTCTACTTTTAGCCTTTTCCAGGGCAGGGACCGCTTCTGATCGCGCGTACAGGCCTATCCCAGGCAGAGCAGAGGGGTGAGGAGGAGGAGGAGGAAGAACACTCCTTTGGGACTGCTAGGCTTAGTTACCACGATAATAGTGCTCAACACTACAAGTCTACTTGTTTGAGAAGACGGAGCTAAACTACGACATCTCAGAGACCAATGCTACTATCTGCAGGAAAGCAGAACCCGAATTTGGCAGAAAAAAATATCGGCTCTGCGTGTCAGAAAATCTTTCGATGTGCAGCGTAACACCTCGGGGGAATTACCCAAAGATGGACAACTTGCAGACCAAGCTGGAACTCCTCTTTCACCCCAGCGGCACCTGCTAACTACCGTTCAGCTGCGTGCACCGTTCCTACCTCCCTCTCACGCCTCAGAGTGTCAAACTAAGTTTAAACTTCAATTAAACTCCATTTTGCCTCTTCAGAACCACTGGTACTAAACTCATCTCGGGACGTTTTACTTGCGGGAGGCGTTCGCACGGCTGACGGCGTTTCTTTCCAGAGGTTTGAAGTTACTCTGGGAATTAAGCCCCGAGGTTATGCAGCACGTCAGGGATTTTCCAGGTGCGGGCGCTAACAAAAGCTCTGCGTAACGAATAGAAACTTTTTTATTACCGCGCTTCTTTATCATTACTCTCTGCTTTGGGTTTCTGAGAGTTTCTTCATCTCCACGAAGACGCGCTATGCTTTTTGCTGCCGGAGAATCTGTGTTCTCAAAGTCTCACCTCGACTCCTTGAGAGACTTGCCATCTGTCTTAAGTTCGTTATTTCCCATCAGCTCTCGGCACAATTCGATTTCAGTCGGAGCAAGGAGAGACCAGTAACAAGGGCTTCTAAAACCACTACATCCCAAACCGTTTTTGAGAAAGCCTCGTTTGCTCTTGAGCGTGCACATTACTGAGCAATCTGAGCTTTGATCCAGACTCTCCTACAGGCAAAAGGAGATTCTTCCCAGTCTCTGCATCACGCGTCGGCTAACCCCGAAATATACGCTATACGTGAACTATTAAAAGAGAGCTCTTCTGCCTCGGAAGGTAGAAACCTATTTGGCACGTCTGCCAAATGTAAAAAAAAAAAAAAAAAAAAAACCCAACAAAAAACCAAAAAACCCCAAAACAAAACCGGTTACGCTCCAGCAAGCGCTAGATCCTGGCAGTTCATCAGCACCTCAACTACCATTTACTTCTTTGAGAGCCGAAAGAGCCAGACCCGATGACCTTAGGAAATGGGAACCTAAACACTTTTGGACTCAGGACGAGACACCTTCAAGCCTTTCTAAGAAGCTGCTACACATTATTTTCTTTTTCCTGTCATCAGAAATACAGAGGAACTCGACTGACACCGTCCTCCAGTAGAATCACCGATCGTCCGATGCGCGCTTGACCCTCCGCTTCGTTTCTTTTGTAATACCGATGGTAGCCCGTAGCAGGCGTCTAATTTTCAGCGACGAGTATTTTAGACGCCAGGATCAGCTGAGCTGGAGACACTTTTTTTTGGTGTTCCTTTGAATGCGAGTACTTTAAGTCTTCTGCTTTAAGTATCGCGTACCATTGGCTGCTAAACAACAATCAGTGCAACGCTTTTATGGTTGGCATGAAATTTTTAATACTAAAGCTGCAACTGGAAATGCTAACCCAGTCTTAAGCAGAGGGATACAGCAGGCAATTTTACGATTCACGTGTCCTTAAAGTTAGAATGGAAGAAGTCCAGGTCCGGTGCTTCTAAAATGTCTAACCTGTACGCCGAGTTACCGGTTTGACAGAGCACGATTCCCGTCAACGGTAAAGTAAAAGGCCCAATGCAATGTATTCAAAGGTAACGATTCTATCTGCTCCTGTTCCCTTTCATTTTTTCCTTGGATCCAAAACCTGAAAGCCTGCCATTGCAGTTTGGAGGGAGTCAGGTAAGTCATCTCCTCCTTCAAAGACACACTCCTGCCTTCCTCAGCTTGCTTTCTCTCGGTTCCATGCCCTGTGGTACATTTCTCCAGCTGTCATTTTCAAAGGGTGACTCTCTTGGGTCCTTTAGCCACTGAAATGCCACACAAATTTGAGAAGTAACTGCTAAGGCTTCACTGCGGCAGGAATAAAGGCTCTCGAACGTGAGGCTACAGCGAGACCAAAAGTCCCACCTTTACTGACGTTTCCTGTAGGCATTATTTGTGCATACCCCCCTCATTTTAGGCCAGCCTCGAAGACCGCATCCTACTTTCAGGTTTCGGTAGACTCCAGGGGGGTCCACGCTGCTAGTAATGACATCGGGCATTTGATTTTAAGGATCTGAGTTCATCCACCTAAGTCACAGGGCTAGGAGCACATCACCCTCTCTTGCTACTCGCACGCAACAACCTCATAAAAACCAGAGGATATTTCAGAAGTCAGTTGGCCGGGATCCATCGCTTTCGGAACCGCTCGGTCTGTCATAGGAGCGATTCATTTGATACTCCCGCTCACGCTTAGAGCGTCCCAACCGCTCCTAGAGCTCCGCAGAGTCTCTCCGCCGTTGTGACACTCACGCCTCACGAGGCACACGTTTTTCCTGGAGCGTGCTACGCCGACTGACCCCAGCGTGGGTCTGGAAGCACAGACTCCTTCGAGGCATAACAACTACTGTCTAATAAGCAATTTTCTGGATCTGGCTTGCATTACGTTTATTAAACGAGTCAATAACAAGTTCACACATCATAAGCACTATTCAGGAAATGTTTTACGGCAAGTTGGGTTCCGGGCAAAAAACTAAGGCCACGTAATATTTTTTTAATTACCTTTACGAGCCTGTCTTTTTACTAGCTGTTCTATCCACCGCTCCTTGCAGCACGAGACAAAAGATATCGCTCGCTTACTAGATCCGAACGTGTAGCAGGTGACCACCTGCCTTTTACTGACGCGGGAAAGAAAACGCATGGTTTACGGTAACAGACAGGGCAAAAGAATCAATAAAGACCGTACCTTTGGAATCGGGAACTGGCATTCCCCTGAGCAGTAATAGGCGTCGAAGGATTTAGGGGAAATAATCCACTCGCTCCAGCCGATGTCTGCAAAATCCACCTTGAGATAGCGCCGGGTGCAATACCTTGGCTCATTCCACTGCTTCCTCCTCGCCTTCTTCAGCGTTCGCTCATCAAACTGGAGAGTCTGGCTCTTCTGGTGATGATTCTTCCTCTGCTTTTTCTTACTCTTTGCCCTCTCTGCTAACCGTGGCTGGAAGGTTTTGTAGGGTTTTCCGTCTCCCCATCTCTCATCCTCATTGTACCGATACTCGGCTCCCGGAAGCTCATTATTCTGCAACGGCAACAGGACGTTTGCGGAGCGTTTTCGCCGCCGCTTCCCGAGGCTGTTCCGCCTGTGGTTTTCTGGCCCGGGAAAGACCCTTGCCAGAGGATGACGGTGCCCTTGCAAACCAGAGACGACGCTCTCTGGCTCTGAAATAGCAGAATCATTGGCATAAATCAGAATGTAGGGTTCATAGCGAGAAGGTGCCCTTTTCCAGGGGCGATGGCCGGTCAGATCCATTTTGACACCGATCAGCAGTTCATGGTTTCGTTTTGCTTCATGCAGGAGCCGAGTGATATCCTTCCACTGCCAGGAAAGGACATCCTGGTAAGCAGTGGAGACGTTTATTAGGAAACGTCCCAGGCTCCGAGCGTGGCTCCCAACAGAAGGAAAGGTCCAAACTGAAAGATATATCTGAATTTCAGGTTTCCTGTGCCCGTGACGAGAACAGCCTCTGGACTGGGAAGAGTTCCACTTAGCGGGCAGCAGATCGCCAATATAATAATAAACCGAAGCCGACAAGACGTTTTCAGACTCGGTGAGTGACGTCAAGTTAAAAACGTACGTCTCCCGGCTCTCAGGGCTCCCTGGAAGGAGAAATACTTGGATAAGAACAGGGGCATTTCAAAATGGTACAGAGAAAGGACCGAGCGCATTGCCTTCTAGCTGATACGTTAAGTTCATGGGAAATTTTCACGCAGTGCTGCGGGAACAGGCTTAGGCCGCTATGCAGAAAAATAACCAAGCTGGGAAACCGGTGACCATAAATCACACACGTTCAATCTGGTTTCCTCGTAATACCTATCTCCATCTAGAAATACTCGCACGTTTCCTACCGCTCCTCTGACTTCAGGAAACAAACCAGGAACACAGCTCGACAACGGATGCACTAAAGACTTTGTCGATCGTCCAGAAATTTGAGCGATCCCGTAGAAAGGTTCTGCTCTTTTGTTTTCCTCTTTCTGGAACGTTTCCAACCCCCTGCCTCTCAAAATGCACTTCGGTGACTATGGCTGCCCTGTCCTGACTAAAGAATTGTCTTTCTTTGTCCAAGACAAACGGGACATCAATGGGACATCAATGGGACATCAATGGCACTGAACCAGGCCTTAAGTCCAGACCTAACTGAAGCCAGAGAAAGGCTCTCACTGGCTTCACGAGGCACTAGATCGTCTGTAAACTTCCATCACGCCGTGGAGCCACGGACTCAGCTGGAAAGAAAAGGTTTGCTTCCCTACTAGTAGAGGCTCAACGTGGCAGCGAGGAAGAGGAAAAGCCTGGATTCAAACGGGGTGTGATTCTCAGTGCTGCCACAGGCGTTCAGGTGTACTGCCAGGTAGGTCACTTAAGCTCTGATTGCCAAGATGTTCAATGCAAAAAACAGCCTAGCTGGTTCCTTTAAACCTTCCACTCTGCTCCGCCGTGATCTGGGCCTCACCCACAGGACAGGGACTTTGGGGCCTGGCTGGCATTTGCTCTTAGCTTCTAAAGGTGTCAAAGAGACTGTTAAAGAGGGACCCAAACCCGTGTAACATTTGGTACAGCTGCCTGTGTATATCAGGATGCAAAACCGGTAAGCAAACACCGAAAGTACTACATGTGCCAAAAGCTAAATGAAGAGACAAATCGAAATCCTGTGTTACAAAGGATGTTTCCTCTCGACGTTAACCATTCCTCCATTACAGTAAGACCAATTTATCGGCCCCTCAAGCGGTCAGTGACCTCTGCGTGCGCAACTGGGTCTTTGTGACCCAGAGCCCTTCGCAACGGCAAGGTTAGAGTTGGGCACAGAAGAAAATACAAAGTTGCTGACAACAGCCTTGCACACAAGGAAGGAACGTGGCTCGCCTCTAAAGACGTGGGGAGAAGAAACGCCAGGACAGAAATCACCGTTTAGTAATTTTTAAGGCTTCGACGTCAGCTCCGGAGAAGGAGACGGTTCACCGTTTATAAGGAGCTGAAGACACACAGGCTGGTCTGACAGCCTTTTGGCTAAGTCAGACACTAATCACAACCGAAATCTCCCTCTAGAATCATCAGGTCCAGGACTGCTTCTATTACGCTAGGTAAACTTAGTCATTCCACCTAGGACGTTTCATTGATTTTCACGCCAGTCACAGTTAGAAAGTATTTACTAGTATAGCTGAAGGTAGGCGGACAGGACTAGAGCAACCCCAATAACCGAAAGAAAGCCAACCCACAGCGTGTTGGNGGGAAACGAGCCAAGGACAATCCTTCTTCACGGTCGGGATGTTACTGTATCGATTAGGAGGGACGCGGGGGACAGCGGGCTTTCCGCGGCTGTGAAATTAGAGAAGACAACCTAACCAGAGGTAACCTGCACAAACCCAAAGATGCACTCCTAGCACAGGCTGATCTCTGAAAACAGATGCCTGACTACTTGAATCCCCTGTAGGGTGCACCAGAAAGGCTTGGGGGTAAGGTTTAATTTTTGTTTTAAAATTTCCTGCTTGGACCGCAGTTACGTCTGTCCTTCA
The DNA here is from genome assembly GCA_013389945.1 of Fregata magnificens. Classification (NCBI taxonomy): domain Eukaryota; kingdom Metazoa; phylum Chordata; class Aves; order Suliformes; family Fregatidae; genus Fregata; species Fregata magnificens. The sequence continues at coordinate 45,824 of WAAD01014086.1, forward strand.
GAGTGAGAGAAATACAGATCCGAACGTTAAGGTGCTATCGAGAGCTATAAAACCAGGCTGTATGGAAAAGTCAAATACAGTACAGCAAAGGCATGGTCTGCAGCCCCCCAAAGGGCTGGAAACAACCCAACACATTAGGAAAACAAGGGAACACACAGTTAAATGCTTCTTTGACGTCACGGCATGTCAAAACACTCTCTGGAGGCCGGAGAGAAGTTATCGGTTACAGAATTTTACACAAGTTTTGCTCTTTTTTTTTTTTTTTTTTTTTTAATTTTGTTTTATTTTTATTCCAAGCAACGACAAGCGTAGAGATGCCCTTGGACTAGGGAAGAACAGCCTCCCTGCTTCCACCCTCAAAACACTGTAGTAAGTCCCCTGACCAAGCGACTAAAAACATCATTTCCAGTACTGATCTTTCAAAGATTTTGACAGCTTTATGTTCTGGGTGACATTCTGGGCTTCCAGCCTGCGATATCCCAACTGCTCACGCCATTCAGGTAAGTCCAGCAAAAGACTGTATCCTCCCTCTGCCTCCCCATTCCCACCCCAGCAATCTAAGTGGCCTCTTCTTCTAAACGTTTTTTTTCTCATCCGTATTCTAACCGATACACTGAAAAGGCAGGAATCGGTCTCACCAGAAAGACAGAACCCTTCTCCCCGGTATATCACATGAACCGCTTCACGAAACTAGGGAAAAAACCAACATACGCTTTTCTCAGCGAAACAGGGGAAAAAAAGGCCAAATCATTTATGGAAGACACCCTTGCTTACACGTTCAGCCCAACCTGACGGTGCATCACATAGGTAAGCTGCCAACAGCTGAAAACTGACGTGCCAAACCCATCCGATTTCTAGCTATGACTTATGCCCGGGAAACTAGATTTTCTTTGAATTCGATCCTACTTTTAATTCCTCAAGCCAAAACCAGCCGTTTAGCACATCTGTACTAAGCACACACGAGGACCTGACCTCTGCTGGGTTTGTCATCGCTAATATAACAAGGTTAACATGTAATTTGGCAGAGCACTAAGTACATCAGTCTTAGGAACCAGAATTTATGACGTCTCACGAGCGCCTGTCAAACAAGTTATTATTTGAATCACCGTTGTACGTTGAGTGACAAGTTCTGATTTTAATTTTTAATAAGAATTCCACTTAACAAACGCTGCCTGTTCTAAATTGGCAGATCGTAGCGGAACACAAAAAAAGCTGCTTTTGTTTATAAAGAAACCCTAGACGGCGTGAAACAGACGCAGGAGGAATACATAGTTTTGACTAAAAGCGCAACGCAAGAAGCCACTCTTAGCGTTTAACTCTACACCCAAGACGAAGTACTTGCAGTAGGTGGCGCTATCTTCTCACTGAACGACCTCCAAGCTCAAACGGCTCTGAAGAGTTTTGGGGTCGTTCAGTCTGCAAAATCACCTTGAAACCGGTGACGAGCGGCCAGCACGGACGTCTACGGATTTGTCGGCCTCCGGCTCAGAAAAATCCAACCGTCTGACCCGGGTTTCTGCCACAACGTAGGAACGCTGTGTCAAATACGTCTGTTCTATGGCGGCGATACCTGACTCTCAGATGCGAGCAATGCACTGAAACAAGCATTCCCCAGGCTAGTCGTTACCCTGAAAAACGACAGACGCATCGAGGAAGATTCAGCTTTAAAATATCTAGAAATGCACCTTTTCCTCGGGAAAATTTCACTTCGCTTAGATGAAACTTCGTCCTTAAACCCAGAGGACACAAAGTGCTGAAAAATCTGTCCCCACAATAATGGAGTTCTAAACTATTAGCCAAGGTCAGGAGCACAGTTTAAACTTTTCACCAATGCCAGAAGGTATCGAGTAGCATCTAACCAAATTTGGTTGTGACGCAGGAAGCCTTCCACGAGCCTCATCCAGCTTGCTTTGCTGACGCCAGGGAAGTTCTACTGACTGATGCGAGCCGAGGCTTTAGTCTTTACAGTGACTTACACCGATAACACCTCTCCTATAAACAGTTCGACTGACTGATTTCCCCCCCTCGCTAATCCCACAGAACCCCAAACAAAAACCCAAGCCAAATCTAAGCAGGGCTCTAGTTCTAATACCTTGTCAAGGTTCAGCAAATGGTATTTCCTAGGAGGCTGCCATCGATAGCTCCATGTTAAACGGAGGGCAGGAGGGGGCCAAACCGCAGGGCAAAGTCCATCCACAATTGCTCAGCAGCCAGTGCAAAGAGGCAGGCTGACTAAGCCCAGCTAAGGCCCCTGGCCAGTTTGCCCTCTATGACAAGACTTTTAAGGTCTCAAAGGCCACAGGATCCCCCTGCAACAAAGCCCTCTCTGGGTCTAGAAGGATAAAGTCGGCTTTGCAGGCGAAAGTAAACCACAGGCCCAGAAACCTATGCCCTGGAAGATGATGGCATCACGATGGCTTTTTTCCTACGTTTTCAATATCAAACTAAAACGGTGAAAACAGCGGCTTGCTTTGTGCTAGTTGCCCAGACAAGAAATGCTCTGTTGCAGACAGAGACAAGGATCCGATGCTGAAATATGACCCTTCAGAGGGGGATGCTGGACAGAAGGTCCCCCTCGGCCTGGGCTGGCTCGTAGGATACAGCAGCGGCGGGAAGATCTTACAAACCGGTTCTGGGTGTCCCTGCACAGCAGGCAGCTGCTGGAGCAAACTCGCAGTCGGGTCCGCCACCTTACTGCCTGGCAAGATTCTCTCTGCTCTCCCTGAGCACCCATACTTAGTAAACCTCGCACTCATCTGCAGCAGCACGCAATGCAATTAAGGCGGCAACTCGGTACAGTTTGAGCAGCAGTAACTTCCCCGGCTCGCTCGATACACTTGGCAACTCTGTGTGCAGCAGACTTCTATCTGAGCACCACTACTTAGGCAAAGTCTTTTAGTTCGTTCTTATTTAAAGTGAGTTCCGCTAACTCAGCTTTGCTCTTTAGTACAAAATAGGAAGCGCAGAAGACTTCTCAGCAACAAAGCATGTGAGGAGGAGAGGATTTAAGAGGAAACAAGCAAAGGAAAATTATGGGCAACAGAGCTATACGCAGGGAGTACACCGCTACCTCGCAGATACTCTGAGGCCAGATTTTAACGGCAATCTCTGCTCCCCTTCAAGGGATCACCGTACGCTGCTGCCAGCCTGATGAGAAGTTTTCAAGACCAAGCTCTGCGTGACGGAGCTCTTTTGAATTACGACAGGTAAGACATTAGAACTGCAATAGGCGAGACATCGTCACTGCACCGTTAGTATTGCCGCCTTCTACAGCGTAGAGCTTTGGAGCGGCAGCCACGGGCTGGGCAGAAAGGTACTCGACAAGGAGAACACGCCGTTGTTTGTATTCACGTAGAATATAGTTTGGAAGGTACGTGCGGTTAAATGGACAGGTTACAGATTCATTGGCCTCCTCAGCCCACGTGCAAGTCATCATTCACCCGCGCACTCCCCCCTCGCTCCGACGAAACCCCGACCCCAGCAGCACCACGTCAAAGCTCGTACAGGGCCAGCGTTACTTCCCCAGTCTCCTGCACGAGTGACAACGGAGCTCTCTGGGGTGGGGGGAGAGGGGAGGTACAGCCTCTCCCGGCCTAAAGCAGAAAAGCCTTACTCCATCACACAGGGGGTTGTCACCCAGACGCCAGCGTGTCATTACTCGCCGTCTGGGGCATCAGGGATGCCAGCTTATTTACTGAAAGCTCGGGCCAGAAAGCAACCCAGCTCACAGCACTACAGCTGAAGTACTCGTACCCGCCGAATCTTCAGAGGCACGGCCCAAGCTTCCGCACCTTCCTGCGATAACCCACAGCTGTACGGATCGCCGGTTACTGGCACTAAAAAGGTATTTTAAGGAAAAGCAGTACGTCTGCGGAGACTGACATCACCGGCGTGAACGTAGTAGTCGCGTTACAAGGGGCGTTTCCAGGCATCAATAAGCTGGAACGAGTCCGCTAACATGTCGTGCGTTTACCTTTACAGAGGATGCACTGACATTTTTATGGACTGCCAAATCTATCCCACGGGTGAAAAAGGATGCAATAACGAGGACTATTTAGTTATATAGTCATCATTAGCCATCATTTAAATGAGATATTAAAGCGGTGCCCTTGCGCCGGCGCGCAGTTAAGAACGTATCGGTGTTTCCATTGTAAAACTTTGTTTTCACGGGTTCACAGCCCAGCTACAAAAGTTCACTCGGAGCTGGAAACGGGAACAAGTTCCAGAACAGGCACACAAATTTGGAAGCCAGATTTCTTCTTTTCTCCCGCCCTCGCTCTTACTCGATTGCTGCTTCCCCCTTACCAATTTGAGTATTTTGCGAAAGAAAAATATAGGATCCAGTTCTCTGTTTTTTAAAGAGCGCAGGACCGGGTGCCAAACTGGTTTTATTCATTCTGTTAGCAAAGCAGATAAGGTCACAGCAGCTAGTAACTCGATATAAAAAAGTCCGCCACTCTGATTAAAGCTATCAGCTACTTAAATAAAGAACCGCAAGAAGCGGCGACGGTGCGTGCTCAGGATCTCACTTACACGTGGGTTTTACGATACGAAAACCACAAACGTGCGCGTTGCACGTCGTAAAAGCGCCGCACAGCGGGCAAACGATCTCTCTTCTACGCGTTTTCAGCAGAAAGACCACAGCGGGTCTGAAAACTAAACACAGCAGCGAACTCGAAGCCAGCATAAGCTACGCAAGTAAGCACGTTGCATCAATGAAGTACACAGATCTGGGAAGGGGAACACGAAAAGCCGACTCTACTCCTTCTCACCGTCACGATTAATTCCACTTCAGCTGGTGGCAGTAGGTCGGCTGTAGGAAAAAAACAAATTGGGCACAGTCGGTCCCCTCGAGGCCAGAACTCTTCACACGTGAAGCGACGGGTGAGCACAGGTCATCCGCGTGCATGACAGCACGGTGAGGCAGGTGGTAACAGAGGCCAGAAAATTCAGGTCCTGGGTGTGGTCCCGAGAGGCCAAGCCTACGGATCCTGCAGAAACCTTAGAGAAGGTTCGCAGATTTGGCCCAAATCCTAGCTTAACGGTTTTCAAGTTCCTTCTGCCTAAACGCTACCAGGATGCTGCTATTTACATTTTATTTATAGGGGCACAGCAAAATAAACCAAACAAAAACCGACCCACCCACCCACCCCCAACCCAAAACAAAACAAAAAACCCACCAAAAAACCCCCATGCTCTCACCATCTCCCGCCCGACAGTTTTTAAAGCTCTCGTTACAAAAGACCCTTAATGTTACTAGAGCTCAAAGAGGCTAGAATTTGGCCCGTACCGGTTTTTGCAGGCTGATGGCGGCCGGTGACTAGCTGGTTTCCCTGGGCAGTACTCGGTTTCCCCTGTTTGCGTGGGCACTTCACATCCACAGCAAAGGAAAGAAAGGCATTTTGAAAAGGAGGGGAACGTAGTTCTTAGACCACAAGAATTGGCCTAGGGGCAGGTGTAATACCTAACGTTACTTGAAATTCAGTCAATAAAAAAGAGTTTAAAGTCATTTCTGACTGTATAGCTTTACTATAACATCATTAGAAGGACCCTCCAATTAAAGTCGAGTTTTTTAAATGACTCATTTGCAGGACACGTTCCTTGAGCGACGCTACGATGAAAAGTGTTTTCAAAAGCAAACTGAAAGGCTCGCGTTTGAGGCTTTTATCTTTCCCCTCCCTTCTATTTATTCCACGCTGTATCTTTCCTCCAGATCCTGAGCCTCAGAAGTTGCAGATCAGCACACCTCTACGGGAAGCACTGAAGGTAAGCAGATTAATACCAGCTGGAGGCCTGGTCGTTCAGCGGTTTCGCTAACTGGCAGGATTAAAGAACGGTCATGCGCAGAAACTGCTGCGCAGACTCAACTATAGTTTAAGAGCACGCTTGCCAGAATCGTCAAAGCGTTCGGCTGTAACTCACGTGTCATCTGACCTTCTTCCTAGCCGTCTTTTTAGAGTCACAAGGGACGGAAAACCACTCACTGTTGTCGTACCTGCAGGTGAAGACCTGGAAAAGGCTCCGTCTTCGGATTTTTACCGAAGCAGAGCTCACTGTGAGGCCTGGCCTAAGCAAGACGAGGGCCGCTAGTGTCATCCCGGAAACATCCCACAACAGTGACACAGCTGCCACAGAAATCAGAGGCCGAACATCCTTTGACTCAAACACGTAGAAATAAATCAGAGCGGTTAAGTCAACGAGAGGCAACGGCGCTAGAACGTAACTAGGTATACCATGAATTACGTACGTCCTTACTTCACTTGTAGCGGATTTGGCGCCTGGGGTTTCTTTCAGCTTTGTCACAGGCATCAGAGGTTCCTTTTGTGAGTGACTCAAACTGAACAACCATGTTTGGAGATAATTTAGCAAGATTAATGGAAAACAAATTTGCCTGAACGGAAGATCACGTGAACATTCATCAAAATCAAAGGCCAAAACCCGCAGCCCAAACAACAATAATCCAGCCTAGTCACGAAATCTGGTGCGCGAGAGATTTCAGGGCTCCGCAGGAGGGAAACTTCAGAGGCGCGCACGCAGGGCTGACGCTCTCGTCCTATTCCTTCGGAGGACCGAGCCACAGAAAAAGAATCTTGCATTTAACAGTTGTTAGGACGCTTCTTTTGATTAATCACGTCTTAGTTCTTTTTTGTCGGCCGTCCGTCGCAAGACTGCAGCTGCCGTACGCAACACCGCTTTTCTCGGACCAGAAACAGGGACGAGTTTCAGCAAACCCTACCCGTTCTTGGTCTCATCACACAACACCCTATCTTACAGGGTCTCAAAAATTTGTCCGGTGGGTTACCTGGGAGATCTGGCAAAGGCCTTTCCCGTGGGCTGCAAAAGAGCCAGAAGCCCTCCAGGGGAAAAACGAGGACGGAAGGATTGCACAGCCACGTTTGAGAGTTGCGTTTCCGAAAAGAAACAGTTTCGCTCCTGAAAATACACGATTACGTTGCAAAACATACGGTTAAACTGCAAATGAAATCGCGAAAGATTTCCTTCAAGGCCTCTTGCTACAGACGCAGGAGACCTGGGCAGATTCTCGGGGAAGTTCTACTCATCTGTACCGGGTCTGGCTGAGATGGGAGTTATTTTTCCCCGCAGCAGCCCTCGTAGCGCCGCGCTTTGTACCGGTAGCAGGAAAGGTGTTGGGAACACACCAGCGTTTTGGCTACCGCTCAGCAGTGCTCGCACAGCATCAAGGCTGTCTCTCCAACGTTTCTCCCCTTCGTCAGCAGGCTGCGGGCGGGCAAGATCTTGGGAGGGGGCACAGCCAGGACAGCTGACCCAAACTGACCAAAGCGATATTCCATACCATATGTCGTCCACGCAGCAATAAAAGCTAAGAGGAAGGAGGAGGAAGCGGGGGCACTCGTTATTTACGACGTTTGCCTTCCGGAAGAACCCCTACGGGTACTGAAGCCCTGCTTCCCGGGAAGTGGCTGGACATCGCCTGCTGATGGGAAGCAGAGAATAAAGCTTTTGTCTTCGTTTTGCTCCCGTGCGTGGCCTTTGCTTTTGCTTTCATTAAATTGCCTTTATCTTGACCCACGACTCTCTTTTTTTTTTTTTTTCCCATCTCACTTTCTCCCCCGCCCGCCCCGTCCTGCCGAGGAGGGCAGTGACAGAGCGGCTTGGTAGCACCTGGCATCCAGCCAGGGGCAACCCACCGCATCACTGCAGACAAAAAGCTGTCTCCTGACGTGGCCGGCAGCGGGGATGGTAAAATGCGCTGAAGGAGCAACGCCGACATAATTTACCGACTGACGCAGCCACGTCAAGGACAAGGGGAAGCCTGTGGGAGACTGAAATTTGCAGCTGAGGAGTACAACAGTCAGAGCGGAGGAACTGGAAACGAACTACCTCGAAAGGGAAATACCGCGGATGTGCCGTCTCCATCGCAGGGCTGGCCAGGCAATCGGGTGCGAGGAAGAAGGCAGAAACTAGAAAAAGCCTTTTCACTCTCCCCACCGCCCCAAGGAACGTTTGATCTAAGGGTTTTCCGGAAATGCGCTTTTCTGCCATCAATAACCATACAAAACGAGCTGCTGCTGCTGCTGCTGCTGCTGCCGCCCACGGCGAGAAAAGGACGACAGCTAACTGGTTCAATATTTTGCATAAATCCTAATAAAAGTACCAAAAAACTTATAACCACTTCCAGTTTATTGCTTTGCCACTTAAGCTGTGAAAGTATCGGAGGAGCAGGAGGAAAGGGATTAGCGAATAATGTGTTTATAGGACTGCTGCCACCCCATGTCAAGTGAGAGTATAAATATAATCCGAAACACCACAGAGATAGAATTTCAACCAAAGGCCTTCTAGGTTTAGAACAATAAATATCTTTAATCCAATATGCTTAAAGGAGCAAATATCACTCTGCTGGGATTATATTCTGCCCCCCCCCCCTTTTTTTTTTTTTTTTTTTTTTTTTTTTTGTGATTATACCTCCCCCTCTTTCAGTGAGGGAACTGCTTATTTCAGAACAAAGCAACGTACGTCAGACTTTATACTGCAAAAACCGGACACGTCAGAAAGACAAGAGAGTTCTTCTGCAGGAGCAGCAGCATCCTCCAAAACCAGGGTATTTACGCCCCTCGCCTCTAAAGCCTCTCTCGTGGACAGAAATACTGGCAGTAATATTTGATGGAGAGCATTCATAGGGCTGAATCCTAAGACACCAAAGGCGTTCAACTATTCACGGTATTTGATCTATGTGCAGAGCGATCCTTTACTAGACGTTGCTGCCTTTGAAGAAGTAGTAGTACCGATTCGCAAAGAAACCTAAGGAAAGTCTAGCACCCAGCTCTCAGTTTTCCGGGACAGGAAGGAAGCAGTGCAGGTCACAAACTCCCAGGCAACACCGAGTTTTACCGACAGATTCTTGTCCGTTGAAACGCCACTGGGTCAATCCACTAGCGCAACGAAAAATCACAGACCGGCAAATTGGGCTGCCGCGTATGGCACGACAGCTGTCAAACAAGCAGCAAGTTTTTGGGATGCAGCGGATTTAGGAAGCATATCCCGGCGAGGGTCACGTTTGGGTTCTGGCATTTCCATTTAGCCCTCGCAGAGGTCAGACGCACAAAAAGCAGAACAGCGGAGTCGCGGGACACAGCGCCAAGATAACGCCATCTTCCCTTTCTGCTAGGACACGGTTCTTTTGGGATGCTGCCACGTTAAATACGTGCCCCGCTCTTCACGCAAAATGACTTTACGTTTTCATAAATCTACCCGTGCGTGCCAGTCTGTAAACACGGAGAGATCAAAGTGCCGCCGCCAAAGATGCTGAGATGCGGGACGTACCGTGCACGAATTATGCTTCAACTAAACTCGTCTGCCGCTGCCCCTAGTTGCCAGTACTCTCACCGACATCTCAGAACGTGTGCTCTGTAGATAGTCTACAGGACCGCCAAACCGTGCTGCTGCTCTATCACACGCAAATCGGGCCTCGGTTTCAACAGAAGCTACACATGCAAAACACGGATAAAAGGAGACTCCACTGAGGATGCGTCAATTACTCCGCTTCCCTCACGTGGTGCTCAGATATCATATGGCAGAGGCGCTGCACAGGGAGCTGAAGGGATAAACGAGTAATTAAAAGGCGGGCGACAACGCAAACGTGGTCCCCTAAAACACACGACCATTGCTGCGGGAAGCGCTGCTTTCCTAATCCTGCTCTCACCTCCTGCCCGACGGCGGGTTCCCGGGGCGCTAGAAGAGACGCACCACGCACGCCGTCGGGCAGCGCTCGCAGGGCGCGAACGGCCCGTTACCTGCGCGCCTGCGGAGCCGGAGCCTGGCTGCCTGCGCAGCGCCGCCCGACAGCCAGCCG
>WAAD01014086.1:57353-107001 GCA_013389945.1 Fregata magnificens
CCCCCCCCCCTTGCCAGCGCCACAGCATCAGACAACACCCCATCGGATATGTAACCTCGTCCCTTCCAAAATACGCTTGGCAACATAAAGGGTGCCTTACCTCGTACATCTGGTGGCGGGAAACACAGGAGGTGGAAGAGAAGCCTCGTTGCATTTTCACCGTTTGTAAATACGTTGTTTCACAAGAATGACTTCGTTTCTACCCTGAAGAAAGGAAGTAAGAAAATTGGCTTGCAGATTAGCACACGTTATTTCCAGCACGGGGCATTCACATTTTCAACAGGCTAGAGAAAGTGCATCATGATCGAGCACTAAATAGAACACTAAAACACATCGTGTATCGGAGGGTGAACGTGCCTTTCAAATTCCACGGAAGTTGGGATCGGTTACAAATATTGTTATGCAGTTTTAATAAGCCCATCTGTAACTACGAGAGGCGAGTGCCTACCGGCAGGTAGGAAAGAGAGAGAAGATTTGCAAAAGCAGAGTAATGATTTTTATGTGCTCCTATATTTGAGTGCTCAAATACGACCTCCATGGCAGCGTCTCATTTTCAAACAGTTTTGCGGCATTGAATTGGCCACATGCATCTAAAAATATTATCCATATATGTACAAACACACGCAATTTCAATATTAACGCTCATAGTAAGATTCACTCTACTTTTCACTTCTCTATGTCAGAGACTTGCACTAGCGCAATATAAAAACTGTACAAGCGAACGTACACAATTAAAACATTAAGGCATGATCAGGGTTTTGGACACAAATAATAAAACCGTGCAGATCTCTGCAGGAAGAAAACAAAACCATTTGAACGGATAGCGAAAAAATTCAGCACAAGCAGCAATCTCTGGCTTATATCCGTGGCAGAACCGTCAATCCCAAAGAAGAATCTTTAGGCAACTGAAATACTGGAATTGCTATTTCAACTTCAGTCACGTTATTTTCTACTGGTGAGAGATGCGATTTTAAAAAAAAAAAAACAAACAAAAAAACCCAAACAAAAAACCCACCCAAAACCAAAAACAAAAACCAAACATCAACACCGCACAACTCTTTAAATAAAACAAGCATAACTGAATCCTCTTTTAAAACCTACAGCGCCAAATAATTGGCCGTAAGAATGCGATGTTTTGCATATCCAACACATCTTCCAAACTGCGGCCCGACTCTTGAGATCGGACCACTGTAAAACAAGAACGACTTCGGTAAAAAAACAAACAAAAAAACCCAACCAAACAAAACAACAACCACCCCCAAAAAAAGAAAAAGGAAAAAAAAAAAAAAAAAACCCCTTAAGACACGGCATGTATCCAACACCATACTCGAGCAAAGGAAGATTAGACAAGAACAAACTTAAGTTCGACACGGAAGCTCAAGCACCGTATTGCCGAGCTTTTATTTAAAATCTTTTAAGTGTTAGCAGAAAGCCCTGTTTATGCAAAATTAATTTAGATTTTGGCTCCCAGAGCCTTGCCCCGCCACTTCACTACAGTTGTTTAAGTTAAGGGTCTAAAATAGAAAGTGAGCCCTATACCATCCTATTACAGCCAGTAAGGAGAGAGAAAGAGGACATTTGGTGTGAGGCAGGAAGGAAAAAGTGACCTCTCGGGGCACTAGGTGCCTTCTCCAAAGTCCCCTTTTTAGACGGCCGTTGCAGTTTTTTGAGCGCGCTGCAGAGAACACGTCGGGTTTCAAATACCCCTCGCTTTACGGATTGTCCCCGTGACACGGTGGGACGCTCCTTACGCTCAGTCCTGGGGCTCCCAAAGTTAAAAAATATCCCTACTTCGAACTGGACATGAGATTTTTAAACGCCAGAGCCCTGTGACCGCACGAACGAAACCAGTAAATGTAAGGAGTTACTCCTCATTAGTAAATAACGGCTGGCAAACTCTCAGACCTGACTTGTGAGATAACAGTGCTTTTGCACTTCTCTACTATTTCTTTTCCATTTTTCCCACGGAAGCGCTGCTGCAAATCGCTAGCAAGTTTAGCGTTGGTCAGAGAACAAAACTTTGACGGTGTCCCAGAGAGCTTACCGTTTGACCCACGGGTTTCAGAAGAGTCGTGCTGATTTCCAAGAGAAGAGAGAGGCCCCCCGAAGCCCTACGTATAACTGCATTAGTACCCCGTGCGATGGCAAAGCTGCGTTCCTAGCGCTGACATAGGGGCACGGTGCTTCCACCGTAAATATCACGGAGGCGGAGGCACCCACAGGCTCACGCTCAACGTGACGGTTCCGACGGTAAACCTTTTTAACTGCAAGCGTCAGCGAGTGCCACCGAAACCACCCCTTCCTCTTCCGGATGCAGTATTTCCAACCAGGAGGCACACTCTGCTTTTTGGCTTCGGTAAAAGAATCTGAAAGATCAAATTCAATGTGTTATTTAGATAATGGTCAGATTCCAGCTGCTTCTACAACCCTGTAATAACGTGTTTGCATATAGCATTTATGGGAGAGGACGGGAAGTGGGAAGAAGTAATTCGCAAGTGGACCGGGACAGCGATGTAACAGGAAAAGGCCACGCTGTGACGAATGTCCAGGCTGCCTAGCTCACCCAGCACAGTTAGACCGAACTCCCAGGTGAAAGGACCGCGCAGCCAGCATTGCCAAACATGGGTGCGTTACGCTGTTGCCTTACCCAATCTCTGTAGGAAAGAGAGGGAAAAAGACCCAGAAGCAGGTAAAATAGATCAAGAACAGTAAGAATGAGGCACTGACTTCCATTTAATCTTTCTCCGAGTTCTCCATTCATGAGCGATAGCTCAATAACTTGTTATCGCTGCACTTTTTTGGGTGGGGATACCAATACATGGGACCTCGCTTTGCATCTTTCAGTGACGTACCGCCCCTAACGCGCAGCGAGACAGACCCTGAGTCAGCGTTAGCTTGCTGGGGCTCTGCTAGGAGGGAAGGGGGCTGTGAGCTTCACAGCTTCCCACAGCCATCCCAGAGCACAATGCAGACAGTAGGCAAGTTCCTTTAGGTACCCTGCCAAACAGGGGAGGAGCTGCTCCCCCCAGCTTTGCAGCAGAGCGCTCCCCTCCCTGCAGGTAATCCTCCACCTTGTTATGTCGCTCTCACGGGGCACGGAGGGGCAGACGACACTGAAGAACTTGCCCTCGTTCCGGTCTTTAGTGACTATTTTCACGACAGATGAATTATCCCCTTGTGCGATATTCCTGTCCCCGTGAAACCCAGCAGGATGGTTTAACGCTCATATCAGCATAAGCGGAGTCCAAGTTTGTAATTCCATCCCGCTCCCTCGTGCGTGCTAAAACTGCTCCATCATTCTACTAATAATAAATACCAGGCTTACCATGCAGCACTTCAGCAACGTACTACGCAAAACCAGAGCCTACCCTGAACTGAAAGGACTATCGATCTTTTTGGGAGGGTTTAATTGTCGTGACCCCTCTTTTCTGTAAGGTTTCTGCTGTGGCCGACCAACAAGAAACCAGCTAATCCCAGCTGTCACGGTCATTTTGCTGGAACGACTGCCTCAGAACTGGGAACTGTCCCAGTATTACTGACGGAGACAGCATTACTGCTTCCGTTGGGACAATGCACACCCAGTAAGCGTGCTACAGATGTAAGCTCGGACAGCGCTGCTGCACCGAAAGGACCCAGTCTACTTCAACACAACCAGCTCTCACCGTTCCGTGCGAGAGACGGTGAAACATGCAGTCTGCTGATCCCGATCTAGCAAGCGAACCAACTTTTGGCAAGAAAAAGCTGTGCTTAATTGAAACTAAGCCGCTCAAAATCGTCCACGACGGTGATTTTCTATCCATCTTCTTATTGCAGTTTTCGAAGCGCATATTAAACGTGCGCTCAGCGCCGCACAATAAATATTCCCGGCTACAAGCCTGCATTGCGACTCTTCAATTCACACAGCCGGTACACGGCAAATACGCAAGGAAGTGCCAGTTTTCAGTGCAAGTCAAGGAATTCTATTAAAGCCGAGTAAGAGGTTTGTTTTTTTTTTTTTCCCCTAAAACTCCTCTGAACTACTACAGCAGAAGTGCAGGGCGATGTGCCGAAATGGGAGCGAGCGGACCTGCTACTCTCAACCAGTTCAGGTACTTCTGGAATTCTAACGGGGGACCACCACAAGCACTCACTATTATGCGTGGTGCCTATTTGTGCAGGTTAAGACACCTAGCTTTAGGTGTCTGTTTTCTAGCTAGGTGTCCACGATGCCCTTCTCGTCCACGCAGGGAGAAGGCTCTGAAGAGCTATTCACCTCACTCGACAGCAGGCTTTTAGTCAGCCAGTTGGCTGTCCGTGCAACTGCAAAGACACTCTTGGAGCTGTACCGCTGTGCCTTTCAACTTCAAAGGTTGGAACGATATTCCCGAGTTAGACGGTGAGCCCCCAAGATGATTCTGCAGCCTTCCTCTTCAGGGGCAGCCGGGTGAATACGTGGAAAAGAGGCTCTCCAAATTAGTGCCCGCTTTTGAAGATATACACCTTGGCACACAAACAGCAGTCTCCGCATCTGAAAGCACTATCTGAATTTGCTGATTGTGGGGAGAAAATGTCCTTTCATCAACCGATGAACATTCATCACTACTGCTTTGCACACTCAGTGGCCTTTGATGAGTTGGCAGAAGCAACTCTGCTATCCCGCCGGCCGTGGTTTGTTTTCTTTCGGCCTATCAATGTTTACTGCTAAGATACGGATGTATTAAAACAACGAGAGGTAGGCAAGGGGATTTGGCAAAGCAAGAAAATGGTTTCGTTTCCAATGAAATATTTTGGTCGAAATAAACTGTGGTTGCTTAGTTTGGATTCTGACTATGTCCCCATCTGAAATTCTCCACGGGCATCTCTTCGGCTCAGTTTCTTTAACATTTTACAAACAGCCACGAGGGCTATGGAAAGAACCTGTGGTTGCGTTTTCGGTAGATATTTTGACACTGGCGCTACTTCCAGAATGGAAATGTAGTTCTGCAGTTTTTCTTCATATACGTTGTGGCCCGAGTCCTGCTCCAAGCGAAGCAGATGGGTGCTCTAGACTGGTTGCACCGATTGGCCAAGTTTCGTAAGGCCAATATACTTAATAACACAGCGAAGTCAGCGTTCGCCGATACATTTTACTACCGCGCTTCATTCGCAAATGGTGAGCTCCTCGAAAGAGACTCCGCTAGCCCTGTTTTGGAAAGAAGGAAGAAATAGGACGGCCGTGGCAGTGCTCTGACGTTTTGATCTTTTCTACCAAAATGGCCAAATGAAAAGGTCAGATCTGCATCTCCTCCCAGAATAACGGGAAGTCCAGACTTCGTTGCACCCAATATGACCTCAGTCTACGCAACGGATCACCGAGTATCAGAAAGCAATCACCGTCGCCTATTGGCGTAAAGCAGCTCCCTAAGGGCGGAACTGTGCCCTCGTATAGGAAAGACAAGGGACTCCGGGGGCACAGGCGAAAAAAAGGGTCCTCCACCGGATCCGTCAGAGTGAGGTGGTCAAGAGAAGGCGTACCAACGGTCGAGTACCAGACAGCCTCGCTTCGGTCTCTGGGAAAATCACGGAGCGTGTCCTCTCGGGACACATTTTGGGGCACGCGAGGGAGAAGAAAGTGACGGGCAACAGTCAGCATGGAATTACCAAGGGCAAATCGTGTCTGACCCGCCCGATGGCTTTTTGGGACAAATTGATTGGACTCGCAGATGAGGGAGACCAGTGGATGACGTTTGCCTCAACTTTAGCTAGGGTTTCGCCACCGTCTCTGACAAAAATCACTGTATCCGAGTTAGGACGTTACCATCTGGATGGCTGAAAAACTATTTAAATCGTCACGCTGAGAGGGCTGACATCAATAGGAGACGCTCCACTCGGAGGCCAGTAATAAGTGGACAGCCACAGGAGGCTGCCACACCTCTTGGCGACTGACCGATAAAAGCCAAAAGCTTGCGTTTGCTTTCTATCAACATGCAGTCAAAGCCCGAGGTCTTTTCTTTGGGCCAAATCCTCGGCGGACACAAACTACAGGGCTTCACCGATTTCAACGCTAAATGCACAGCCTAGATTCACCCTATTATTGTAGCCACGCTTAAAAGATTGGCAGTGTTTTTTTCCCCGAGACTCTTAAGAACACACTTACTGCCTAAGTAAACTAGCATTACTTCAATGATTTAAGTCGTAACGATTTTCCTCATGTAAGCTTTTGACCTAGGAAGCGCAAAAACTGTTAACAGCGGTTCTTAAATTTAACATCTCAGCTTTTCAGCTGTCAGCAGAACTGATCCCAATTGTGCCCAAAGAGAAACTCAGGGGAACGGAACACCTGAACTCGTCCCTGGACACGGGTCCATCTGGTGACAGCTGATGCGGACCCCGATCGGCTTTTTGAGTCTTCTACCGATAAAGGCAAAACGGGTCATTTAGAAGGCTAAGAAGGGTTAAGGAACGCATCGAGCCCCAACGTTCACGCAACAGCAGTAAAAATGATTTGCGCAGAATGAGATCTAGTCTGAACTCGGTGCAGAAACACGCTACGTATTTTGCATTTTTAATGGAGATGACTAAATGTGGTGTTAGTTTCTAATTTTTCTCCCTGCCCCTTTGTCTGTCTTGGTTTGCCAAACGTAGCAGCTCAATGCCATAATCATCAAAGCAAGCGTAGAATAAAAGCTTCCCTACCTTTCCTGTGTTTATAAAAACTAGGCAAACATTTCAGCATGATATACTGAGAGGCTCCACATCTCAAAACACCGTCCAACTTCCTAAATCACTTCTTTGGAATATCCATATAAACTCATCTGCCTTTCTGCACAGCATACAAATCATTTTGGTGCAAATGTACAAATTGGGTCTTAAGTCAGTCTGGAGGGCAGGCCTCTACACAAAACAGCTGCAGGGGCACGAAAAGCTACAAAACATGCAGACAGACAAAAAGAATAACCATCCACATGGGACAAATTCTGCGTACGCACCGCCGTGATTACGGAGCGACTCCATCCTATCCAGTACGCTCACTCGAGATTTCCATCTGCGGAGCTGAGATAACAATTTGGACTGCTACAGATAAGCTGTAATTCCCCCCCCCTCCCCCCCTTCCTGCCTCCTTCCTTCTATTAAGAAACAGGAAAAATGCAAAGAGGTCAAATAACGCTGCTCTAGAAGTAGGCACCAAACTTCAGCCGGTGCGTGCGTGTGCACGTGCGTGTGTCTACAGACGCACTTGGAGGCAGACGTCTGAGGCAAAATCAAACTGAAACTATCTAAAAATCTGGCTATCTGTAAGACAGCCCGACTGCCTTTCTCCCCTTTAGTAATACAAACGTTACTTGCCTTACAATCGGGCGGGACTGGACTTGCCAAGCCCATCACCCACCTGTACTTTTTCTATCACGGTACTATCGAAAGAGAAGGTCGGTGGGTGCTTCTCATTGGTTCTTGCCTGCGTCAGTGAGGACAGGTTATCCACAAACATCATCCTTCCGAGCTACAGCCAGCGCAGCTCCAGTCAGGTCTGCGCATCCCGCTCCCTCCCTGCCGGGCGCCAGCACCTCCTTGCTAGTGCGGCTCCATCCCGATCCGCCACAGAGTCTCCGGTTTGTGATGCAACCTACGCTTTTTATTCCTTAGCCCTGGGCACGCAGCAGGCTTCAGTCTTAATTAAGTTTATTTAAACGATGAGCAACTCCTGCGCCATCGTCAGGGCCGGCCTCGCCACCGTCCAGCAGCCCCTTTCAAAAGCGCTATTTAAAACCCCCACCAAAAACTTCCAGGCTTCCACTTTTTCAGAGCTTGCCGTGTAATGCACGTACCTGTTAACTGCACAGTTATTTGTTCCCTCCACACAAGCACTCGGAAGTCCCGGGGAAAAGGAAACCACAAATACTCCTTCTGGGGGAAATGAAATAATTACGTATTTGCATAACAAAGTTACATTAGCAAAATCTGTTCAGCACGTGAAGGCCAATCCCACGCTTGCGCTTATTAGTCGCCCGTCTTTCGGGCTTTCCGGAATTCACTTACAAAAGCAATCTCCGCTGCCGCGGCTCCTACATCCAGCTCTCCTCGCTGTCATCTGGCGAATACCCCCCCCCGCAGCTTCACTTGGGCTGGCTCGCGCAAGCCCTCCGCACCATCTGTTTGCCTGTCTCAGATGGGCTTCTGCGTATTCTGCTCTGGCAGGGCTCCTGCCACCAAGCCTTTGGGTCAGCGACACCAGCTTTGCTCCCAGCAGCATGTCTCCAACCCCACAAAGGCACCCCCGTTCTTACTAGACCCACAGTCTCTGGCTAAGGTGTGTCGCCCCGACCCCCAGAAGCCATTACTCCATAGAAACCTTGTCTCCTCTCACTGGATTCGGTCTCGTGACCCAGTCAGCAGAATCCTCCGCGGTCTGCTCTGAACGACTCGCTTATCCTGAGCCAAATCGTTCCCCTACATCCCTTAAATACACACATTCCCACGTACAACACCGTGAAGTTCACGACCAGCACGGGAGAACGCTAAACAGCACATCAGCCAGCAGCGCTTGGAATCGCGCTACACAAACTGCAACACGCAGAGCCGGCTCTCCCCTTTTACTGGGGAACAAAGTGGCGCTCGCTCTCTGTGAACATCCTCGCTCTTGGTCTTAGAGACGCGTACAGAAAATAGCATTTGGCTAGGCAGGGTCACAGTGAGAAACTCGTACCAAACCGCTGCTGCGTACAGCCATTACATAGATCCGTTACGCTTGCTTTTTTACACTCGCTAGACTGGGTGTTTGCTCAGGTGGCCAGCATCAGCCTTCCCCCACTGGAGGTGCCTTCCCAGCGTAATTTCTTCTCTAGGGCCCGGAGATCACATGTTTCTCTCATCACAGAGAACTTCTGCTGTGGGATCTGTAATAACTCTGCTTGGAGTTGAGCTGAAATAAAACACGCCTCAAGCGAACGATAGCCAAATAACAAGAGTAATGTTTTTCCCTCTTGTAAAGAGCGTGTACTGCACACAGGGCTAATCTGCATGGCTTCGGTACATTCAGCACCTGTGTTTTTGTTTTCTTTGCAGTGGGAACAGTGGCTTGGCCTGCACTGCTTGTCCCTGCCTGCCTTGCAGAGAATTGCCCAAAGGTTTTATTCATTTTTAATCTGATTTCTTTTCTGCATGTGGGGAGTTGGAGTCAATGGAGGATTTTCCCCTACAACCTCTTTCGCTGATGGCCAAAAGGAGAACATCTGACGACCAAGTTGCACGCTGCTCGGAGATCTTCTGGTTCTTTACACGAGATAGGGGTCAGCTATTAAGGTGGCGCTGCCGTCCCCCATTTCCTTCTTTCAGCTTTGAAGATGCAGCTAGGCTGGCGAGGCTGCTTCTAGAATCACGAACTCAGAGTTCATGAAGCGTTGTCGTGTCTTCTGAGCCGATACCTTACCGTACAGCTACCAAATTCAAAAGTGGGGCTTAAGTACCGCCATCGCTTGGGTTCCTCAGACAGCTGGCCTTCCACAAAACCGCTCTTGGTCAGAGAATGCAAAGCTGCTGATGCCTCTCCGTAAAATCACACTGAACTCATCCGAATTTCATTTCACGTACTACGAAAAGTTTCTAACTACGTCAAAGCATCCTGTTGTGGCAGCTAAAGAACAAAGAACTTCGTATTTTGGTGTAAAACGACTTTTCTTTTCAAAGCATTGCATTTTGTACTGAAGAAAAACTCTTCCTGTGATTCTGCTCGTGGCTCAGGATGGAGCTGTTCACCACCGATCTCATGCTACGTTTCAGCTTCACTCTATCATCCAAAATAACGACAGTTCCGAACATCGCTGCGAGACCAAAGATCCAGACTCCACGTAAAAAGAAAAAAACGATGATTTCGGCCAGGGAGGAAAAGAAATATAAAAGAATCCAAAACGTATACAGGCTCATAAAATCTGTAGATCGTAACTCACGTATGCAGTTTAGACGTGCCTGAAAAAACCCACGCAACCCCCCCCCACTGGTATAAAATCTAGAGTTCTGGGGATCCTTTGCAAGGATGCACTTTCCCGTCAGCGCCTAAAATCAGTTGTTTTACGGCAGCGTGCAAACTCTGTGCCCGCAGGAAATGTCATAATCAGCGACGACACCAGAGTCTCTTTTCAGAACAGAACGGAGAAATTTCCATTCACCTTACGTTTATAGCAAGCAATCATTTCAGGCTGGACCGTTCGCATTTGTTTCTGCTAAGAAGTCACAGAGCGTAAGAACACATACAGGAAGCTTTCGTGGGGTTATCGGTCCTTGGAAAGCTTCTCTCTCGATGACCGTATGTTTTGCATGTCCACTTCACTGTCTGTCTACCCAGGGCTGAACGCACCGACAGGGCGTTGGGAAAAACCACCGCTGACATTTTACGGAAACAGAGCGTAACAGCACTTCGTTGCTTTTAGGCACTATCCTGTTTGTCTAAGAAAATTAACCTTTTCTTTAAAATGCAAGCCAGATTACAGAAGTGTTTGGGGACAGATCTTCACTTACAGCAGAGGCTAGAGTTTCTTGCGGTTAGGATTGGCAAAGGACTCTAACACGTACCTTGGGAGCTTTCACTGACGATAACGCTCTGGGATCCTAGGTTTTGAAAGTCAGAAGAGACACAACACCACATTAGCTCATAGGCAAAGATGGGCTGGAAGGAATCAAATGAGGTTACCGAGCAGCCAGTAATCCTATGAATCACTCAGCGATTACCATTCTTTCATTGCGCATATTACCGTTTACTTTTTGTCAGAAATGAGGTTTTTCACCCAAGTCAGAAGTTACACGAAATTACAACTGCACAGGAGGTCAACACCAACTGCACAACGTGAGGCTTCCTACATCTTTACAGCCTTTCAGTCACCTATCTTTAGACGCGTACAGTGCATTGGTGTGCTCGCTGACCTGAAAACACACAAAGCCCACTCAGATCCAAATTGCCTTCCATTTTCCTGCAGATGTAGACATAGGATTCTTCTAGACTTCCTGCTGTTCTTTTGAATCAAGAGCGTTGATTTATAAGACGAAAACGAAGCTGAACTCAATGGAAGTAACTTCTAAAGTTGAAAATTTACTCCTATTAAGTTCTACTTCATGTTATTTATTTATTTGTTTGCTTGTTATGATTCCGAGACAATGTTCTCCAAACTCCAGAGACCACTTTCCAACGTAGTTTTTTTAACATTACTCTAAGGCCCGATTAGACTGAGAAAGAAAAATGACAATTGACTTGTCGAGAGGAATGAAAAATATAATTTGTACCCTTTCCACCATTTGTTCCTTCTACCAGCCTTCCTAATGAGGGTTCCTCCCTCTCCCGTCTTCAAGAGAGGCAAAACCTAACGTTTTCAAAACGGCTCAGGAGTTCCGATTTTTTTCTTGGGGGGGGTGGGGGAATCCCAAACGCCGGGCCGTACTATAAAGACAATTTTGCTTCAATGCTATAAACATGTTTGCGAGTCAGTAGCCGGCCCTTCCCTTGAGCTCCCTCAAGACACGGGGGCAGCAAAGCAAAGCCGAGTCAACGACAGAAGCCTAGTTTCCAGGTGAGATGCAAGAAACCGATGCAAATCCTTTCGCGTGGTACCGCTGAATGAGGGAAACACCTAGAAGCACCGAGGTCGGGAGAAGCCTGCCCTAGCAGCGCAAGGTCTTCCCGCCGGAGACGCACCTGCGGCCCTCCGCAAAATCAAAGAGTTACCGCGGTCTCGGGCTTTTGTTCTTTCCGTTACTAGCCCTGGGAAGAGGCGCCGTTCGCCTTCGCCCGTTCGGGCTTTCAGCTCGGCGTTTCCACCGCCTCGACGCGCAGGGCTGCAGCGGGTNTGCCTGCAGCTCCGGGACGAGGAAACCGACCTCCGCTTCGCGTACCCGCCGCAACAATTTCAGGGCGGTACGAAGCGCTCTGTATAGAAGCAAGATGTTACGGTAACGGGTTTTATTGTATTTCGGAGATGGCAGAACTTCGTAACGTTGAAAGTTTTACGGGAAAGAAAGCGAGACTTCTAAGTCTCTCCCAACTTACTGCGGCTTTGAAGTAACAACTTTCACTTTGTCATTGTCGGAACGCTCCCTCTCCTCGCAGTAAAGGGATCTTTAATGCGCCAACCGCTAAGACCGAGGTCCTCAGCCTTTCCCAAAGGGAACGTGCTTGTGATGAGGCTGGCAGATAAACCCCAGCCTATGGTAAGCCTAGCCGCACTGCTACCATCATTTTTCCTTGTCTGAGTTGCCTCGCGTGCCCTTTTCACAAATTCACAGTACTGAGGCCAGAAAAGGTCGTTAAAATCGTCCCGTCCCTTAAAGAATAAGGTCCAGGGAATTTTCTCCAGCCGCTTTCTGCCTTTGTCTCCTCTGCCTTCACCTCCGCATCCTTTTTCTTTTCTCTGTAATTGTTGCTTTTGTTTCCTGCTAGTTCTTCCCGCTGCTTAGCTTTGTGCCCTTTTCCAGTTCCCCAGTGAGCAAGCAGACAGCTACGTCGGTGGTTATACCAGCTGGGTCGCGTAAGCACGGGCAACTTCCCCAAGTGCCCTGGGAACGGAAGAGAGTCCCTCGGGCCATCGCGTTGCTGCCTGAACTTCTGGCAAGTCGGTACTAGAACAGCAGCAAGAGCGGGAACGGATGAAAAGTGGCCTTCAGGGAACTACTAACGCCATCGAAGCGCTGCAGATTTCTTTACCGTTACCAGTCTATTTGGCACAACTTCTCCCTGCTACCCTGTGAATGGCTTGGTCCGTATTACATGGTGTTAGCAGCTCAACAGAGCTCCAGGCCTACCTGAAAAAGAGTCTCCCAGGAAGACTTTAAAACATCCTGTTGCTGGGGAACTACAGCAGAGTAGTTTCGTTTCTTTACTCCAGGAAGGAATGCAGCACCTCTGTCTCAGCTGCGCTCGCTGCCTTAGGAGTAGTGGGAAAAGTTGGGTCGAGAACCTTCCGTCCTCCCTTTAGGTGCTTTGGCAATTCGCATACCCCACGGACTTCACAAACAAGGGGCCCAGATAGATGGACTCTACAGCCAGTACGGGGTCTTCCTTCCACCTTACTTCCCTCAAGGAGCATGGCACAAACCGACTCTAAACCAGTCCAAGAATCCCCCTTCCTACCCCTGAACACAAGGTAAAGATCTTTCAACTGTTTATTCTTCTCCCAGATGACTTCAAAATAGCTAAACAAATCATTGGGAGCAGAGCCACACAGATGGACCTCAGGTCCCTCTTCCGATGATATGGTCATAGATGACAACGTGGAGGTAGAGATCTGTTTCAACAGGCGTCCGCGTTGTGTTGTCTCCTGGGTAGGCCTGAAACACAGAATATTACAGATACCCAGTCAGGAGAGAGAAAACACATCTTTTTTCACGTCACTAACTTTCTCCTTCTTCCCTCGCAACGTAAAGTTGGATCAACGCAACTAGCTCCGAGGGTGGCGACTTCTCAGTGAAGACGAATGTCCTGGCACCGGGCAGTTCATTTCCCCTGCAAGGCTTTTAGCGATGCAAAGACAGCGATAGAGTTCTTTTAGCTAAATACAGCTAGGAACAAGTGGACCATCGACCAGTCAAAGAGAAGGCCCGCTTGCAAGGATCAGCCAGCTGGTACTAAGCCTGCTCAAGCCGAACTCCGTGAGAGAGAACTCGCGCTGATTTCAGTTTGGTCCACAGCAAGCACTTCTCAAAAGCTCGTTCTCCATCAGCGAGCGTTACGGAAAAGCCAAAGGCAGATGGATCTCACGGGGACTCACAGGCCTGTGCCCCGCAACCTCTGGGGAGACACCACGTACACGCACAAACGCTTCTCAGTGCGGCTCTTGGCACACGAGGATCTTTCACATAGACACTAAAGAGCTGGTTATTTGTTACAGATGTTCGGCAGCTGCAGGAAGTTGGACTGGCGGCCCACTTTCAAGGCAACCAAACGCATTTTTAGGTATGCATTTTTGAATTTCTAACAAACCAATGCACTTATTTTGAAACGCATATAATTTGATATTTTGTACTGTTACTATTCATACGCGACCATCTTTCACGGGAGGCACATCAAAGAAAACATCATCCTAGATCAGTTCTGGAGAAACCCAAACAAATTATTGCCCAGCTTAGTTCACGTTGGTTTTGAGAGTAACCAAAGCCTGGGTGTGTTTGTCACATCCAATCTAAAGTCCAAGGACTTCAGCCGTAAAGTTTAAAAAAGTGCGGTTGGCACGAGAGGAACACAGTTGGTTTCTTACAGAGAGAAGCTGTCTGGAACGTTATTACCCGTTCGGCTTTCAACGTGAACGATAAAATACCCGTGGCAAGTTAATCAGCTTTCAACTACAGCTGAAAATGGGATGTCCGGGTATGACTCGAGCATTCGCTTTGTTTGCATTCAACTGCTATGTAAATAAATAGTAGAGACCCATCAACTTCAGCAATAATAGGATCAGAGCCATTTTTAGGTGAAAGCAAAGCGTACGTTTGTGCTGTCAATCGTATACGAGAGACAGAGTCCGCAACGCTCATCCAGTTTATAGCGCTACCGAGGCACAAGTATTTTCCTTTCTTTTATTCAGTTGCAGATCCTTCTGAACCGTTTACTGCGTCCCGGAGAAACATCTCTCCGCAAGAAGATGCATCTAGCGTCAAATCTCTCTTTCGTGAGGGACGGGGTTTAAAATCCGAGTTCGACCGTTATGCCAGTGACAATCTCCATCTGCTACAAGCACTAAATGACCTTAACGGGGCCACCTTCCCTAGGGCTTCGCGAATCTTTTGTAATAAGGAGGAAGAATAAGGATTGTGTGCAGTTGGGAAGGGAATTCTGCCAGTTTCAGTTCACCGTCGGAAACGTGCTAGGGTAGAAGATGGCCCACGCTTCAGACGCAGGAACGGATTCTGCTTTCTGGATTTGCCGGTGTTCAGCAGGCCCTGCAAGCTTTGTTTCAAAGTAGCCTAACATTTATTTATTTTTATCCACCTGCAGGTACGTTTCGTAATAGAGATTTGATTTTTAAGAGGAGATAAATATAGGGACCACCAGCCCCAGGACGTGTCGCCAACATTTTAGCAATTTTTCCTTCTAGCTAGAGGCACGCGCGTCATCCTCTGAGTAAAACACAGTGTCTTTCCACACCAGGCGTACCTGCTTATACACTCCCATGCTTCAGTCCTCACATCGTCCAGTCAGTCCCGCTTTCCTCCTCAGCCCGATCCCTCTCCCACGCTTCCCTTTCCTTAGCGCTTCTCAGCAATTAAATGAATAGGACATAGCCTCAGCCTGCAGCCTATCCGGGCAATAAGGGCAACAGTTTCTCGTTCTGGTTGGAGGGAAAAAGGGCAGGGAAAGGGGCAGGGTATAAGAGAAACCCTGCCTCGGAAATCTTTCAGTTTTATCAGGCAGTTCAACTTCTGATTTTTGTCGTCACAAGGGAAAGACCTAGACACGCTCAGTCATAAACAAGGTAGGCTAAGTTTATCCTGACAGGGACCAGAGCAGCTGTGTTAACAAGGGGAATAGCACGTCTGAGTAAACCTGAAATATTAGGTGTGTATTGATAAAGATGCTATTTGCAATCGGACTCAACAGTTTAGCACTCAAACTCCATTGCATAAAGGAAATTTAGACTGGGGGGGGGGGGGGGNATTTTCCTATCGCTTTTGTTCTTGAAGAGTAGTCCACGGGCATTTTCTGCAATCACTTCGTAATTTGGGCTGGAATTTGAAGCGCTGACATTTCTATCCCAGTTGTAAAAGCTGTGAAAATGGGAAACAGAAACGCTGTACTTTTAATGGATGTCATTCTTCCAGCTTAAAGGGCAGATTCTGACCTCCTTATTCATGCTGAGTAGTTCCCGATTCCACAACAGCCCCTCAGAAAGACAGACTCGCTGAGGAGCAGAAGTCTACTAAATAGTACAAAACCTGTCCAAATGTGGCCCTAAACATCTGACCTCTGGCAAGCCAAAACTGACGCCCCTAGCTGTCTCTCCTCATCCATTCAGTACTAGCGTTACCAAAAGACTCAGAGCCCGGGTTATAACTAGCGGGAAGTGGTAGCGCTCAAGAACTACTACTGTGACAGAAACAGCTCTGGAGACCACCTGAAAGCGCTTCCCGGACCACCACAGATCTGCAAACCAGATGTGGGAACCAACGGTTTCCCCTTAGGATCTCACTGGAACTCTCTTGCTGCCTTACTGCTTTCCTTCCTCTCGTTTTTAATATAATTCTGGTAGTAAGGCGTTTTTGGAAGTCTCCTCATGGGCCAGATACAGCGGGAGGGGCTGAACTCCGGCTCCCCAAGGAAAATCCCAGCTCCCCGGGAAGTTGTAGGTGCCAGCCTGGGATTAATTCCGGAGCAAACCGTGCGATCAGGCTGACTGTGCTCACTAGTTTCCACAATGTCCGGCACTAAACAAAAGTCAAAAGGAATCGGCCTGCTATGTCAAATCCAAAATGGACACAGGAGAGTTTCAGCAGTTTATCAGTCTTTCTCCCAGGTCAGAGGTGCTGGAATTCCCCGAGGCTTCTTACATTTTTGGTTTTTTGTCTTCTCAAACTTTTTATCACCTGACCTCAGGCCTTTTGGGCTTTGTACTTGCCACACAGCCAACTAACAGGCTGTCATTTGCACGCTCATCGTTAGTATTTGTTTAAAAACCTTTTCAGCTCAGATGTACCTACAGCCCACACAACGCGATGGCACTGCCACGGGCACCTCGCCGGGATACTCATTTGATCGCTGAAGCGGCACATTGCATTTCTGCTGCGGATCGGATGAGCATATCTTTTGCAAAGGACGGAGCTGGTGGGAGGAAGTCAGGAAATCATTCTGTGTGTAAGGAGGATTCAATAAATATAGAAAATCCCTTTTAATTTTCCTGCCTTCTGCAAGGATACTCCACTCCAACTAGATACGTGGTTCTGGTTTTTTAAAGCACCTTGATTTCTTCCTCACTTGGAAAGAGTGCAAAACAATAGGCCTCACTGTTACGTATACTAAACCTTTTTACGTCGTGAACACCTCTGCTAAGAACGGAGCAACGTATAACGACTTGGAGACGAATTTGCAACGCCCTTACGGAATTCATCCTGGCATCGCTGAAGTCAGTGGGTGATTTGCCACTGAAGTCGATAGCCTTGGATTACAGCTACGTAATGTAAAATGGTGTGCTCAGCACAAAGTTACGTCCTTGAGCAAGCGAGTTAGTGCAAGCAGGAGCCGCCTTCTGGAACTCTGTGCAGCCTAACACTTAGATGCCTGCAGAAAATGAGCGAAAGGTGGGTGGGCACGGTTCATTCAGCTCAGTAGTAATAACTGCTTTGCCTTGATATGCTAATGGGTCACATTAATTTGTCATCTATAGAATTATTTAATGGTTCTGAGTACCCACGTTAAGTGGTAAACGGCACATTTTTTCGTTCACCATTTAAATCTAAGAATATGCACAAACTCATATACAAATTAAATACACAGCTATTTTTAACTCTCCGCTCTGTTACCTTACTTCATCCGTACAGCTTTTGCCCGTCTCCCAGGACGCAACTTGGTTAACGAGTCCAGTTGCACCAATAGAGATTGTTTCTGCTGGAAAACCACTACCCGATTAGGAAGGAATTGCTCTACGTTATCTCAGGGAGGGGAGATGTCTCTCTGCAAAGACTTCCCCACATTCATTAAAAAGAAATTACACATCTGAAGAGGGAAATAGTCAATTAGCTGTCAGATAATAACTTCCTACATTTTGCCAAGTTTCCAACCCCAGTCCTACCGTACTTCCCCATTTAAGCCACTGAAGACAACACCAGAGCTCAGACAGCCTTTCTGCTGAGAAACCAATGTCTAGCGCAAACAGTTTTGTTACGGACTCTTTCACTCCATGACAACTTACTTTCCGTCATGTGAGAGACATAAACCCCAAGCCACCGGCAAAACGAAGTGAATCTCTCTGAACCCTGTACTGAGGGCTAAGAGAATGGGGCAGTGCCCTGCGCAACTCTCCGGCTGCCTTTCCCACATTTAAGCCCCAAGCGTCTTGGCATTCCCGCGTCACCTAAAAACAAAGACCAGCGAGTCGGCGGCTGCTTTGAGGAAGCCTACGTGTCTGGCCACGGAAGGAAATTTCCCCCGCATACCTTTATTCATGTTCTTCACTGAAAACCGACGACATCAAGAGATGCCAGTAGGCCTCTCGCCCACCTTCAGCAGGTAGGATGAGAAGGGCTGCTGCAGCTAGAGGACAGCGTTAACTGGGAGGACAAAGGAATATACGCTAGCAGGAAATACTGCTAATACCGCCTAAATAGGCAGGAGATCAGAAGAACATTTTGACCAGAGGAGCAAGGGGTTGGAGAAGGCTTCTCTGGAGCAGCCTCTCCCCTGCCAGTTAACGTCAAGGTGAAACTTGCGCACCGTCATCCACGCATTCTACCACGAGGCTGCTGCAAGAGCAGCGGGCTGGAATTCAGGACCTAGGGAATCCCATCGCATCTGTGTTTCTCTCTGTAGCATAAATACTAAACTAAACTTCAGCAGTAAGTGCTATTCAGGACTGACTATAATCCCAATCTAATCAAACTAACTTTTGTTAGCAGAATTCCATGAGGCTTTAAATATTGAAATTATCCTGAGATGAAAACATGCTATCTGAAGAACATGATCAAATGCCAAAGAAAAAAATTTCGGTGCACATTTTTTCTATTATTATTTTGTTCGATTACCGTGTGTTTTGGAACAAACATAACAGTTTTCAGCATGGCACTTAAGTATGTGGAGTATGAGAGACTTAGCAGGGCCCATAGTCCAGCTGCAAGAAGAATGCACCTTGGGGGGTTTTTTTTTAATTTTTTTGGGGGGGGCGGGGGGGGGGTTTGGGGTTGGTTTTTTTTCTTTGGGGTTTTTTTGGGGTTTTTTTGTTTGTTTGTTTTTGTTTTTAGACAATGACTTGTCGGCGCAGTGGTATATAACAAGTAGCGCACTGTGTTTGGGAATACAGACTAAAATATGTGAGGCGGGTTTTTTTCATTCATCAGCTAATTCTGGTCTGAGCAGATTTTCATTCTGCAGGCAGGCAGATGCCCTCCCAGAACACAGGAGTCTGAATACAGGTTTTCGTATCCTTAAAGTTGTCCTTCGGGTACCAAGATGGCAGCACATCAAACCACACGGTGCTTACAGAATGTCTCTCATCCAAAAATGTCTGGGTCCTTTTGTAAACATGCATGAAACCACTTGACATTCTTGTGAGATGTAAGGCAGGCTTTATTACAGCTCATCAGTGGCTGGGGGAGCCAGGGCATAAAAAAAAAAAAAAGTTGGCGATTTTTCCCTAGGATATGTGGGCTGATGGCAGAGCAGCGAAGAGTCCCAGTTGCTAGCTCGAGCCAGGAGATGGGGTGCTTTGGTTGGAGTCCTGCGGCTGCTCACGTTCAGGGAGCTGGACAACCCTTTTCCTAGAGGCAAATCCTTGGCAAGGTTACGAACTGGATTTTGATGCCTCAGGGTGGGATTGTCCCCCTTTTTCCCTTATCCCACAGTGGGAAGCGAGCGGCGATGGAAGAATTTACACAGCTTATTCCAGGGGTTGAAATACCTCGGTGCATCAGGCCCGGACAGACCAGAGAGCGCTTCGGACACCGAACGAACCCAGGGTTGCCAATCGCCATCTGACCAAAAGAAAAGGCGGCGTGCATCTGCAGGGAAAGAGCTTTGTTGTCCCAACTTACTATTTACTATTTAAATCAGCAAAGTCAGGGAGACAGAACATAGTGCAAAGGTGTTTATGTCTGTGTTGGCCCCACCTTTGATCCCATGGGGTTAGATTATACTACCTTATTCTTTCTTCCCCTCAGGATAAGGATTGGTTCCTTGATTCAGTTCTCTACTTTTCTCTTCCCACCCACACATACACAAAGATAAAACCATTCCCTATAGCAGACTGGGACTTCAGTCAAAAACTAATTATAAACAATGATGGCTCAACAGCTTTTTTCAGTTTGCGGTTCTATGAATTTGCCATGCAAACTATCTGGCTTCAGACCCCCTCCTGGTAATTTACAGACCGGCTTGCTTTAGTTGGGCAGCAGCAGAAGGGCGCAGACAAGGGAGATAGGAGGATGCAGGGCAACAAAGGAGACCAGAACCGGGAATAAAAAGAAGCAGCAGCTCCTTTATCCCGGCGTTCTCTTTCTTTCTGCCCTCCGGTAGGAGTGCACCGGTAATCATTCTAACGGGGGGAAAGTGGCATTCTGCACGCGCTCGCCAAATATGACAAAGTAGCAACGTACTTGGATGGGATTTGGCCCGTCAGTCCTTCCGCGGCCTTCTGGTGCAAACGGGGTCAATGCCTCGGTGGGACATGACACGATGTAATAGAGCACACATGCCTGACTCCATGCCAACCGCTGTTTCATAATAAGATGCATGTCGCAGACCTCTGGTTAAGCAAGAACAAGCTACTTTTTCCACCTAAGAAATTTAAAGATGCTCAGTTTTGCTTTTCTTTTTCACCTTAAAGCAGCTTTGACTGAAATAATTATATTTCTCAAATGATTGCCAGGGTAGGGCGACATATGTTACAGTACTTTGGAAAACCAGGGCAGTTTGATTTGTCCACAGTAGCTATTTTGGTGATTTTTCTCCTGCTTACCTGTGCTATATTGTCGGTACCGAATTAAAACCTTGTAGCATTTAGCTAAACTCACGTGGCTGACTATCTTGCAAAGCGGTGCTAAATCAGGAGTAACTCCAAGGAACTCTTGTATAAAGTCGGTAGAAATGAGCATCTGGCCCGCAGGACCAATTCACACCTTGGTTTCCTAGACGCAGTGGAAAAGCACGGTACTCTCTGCTGCACATGCAGTTACAAAGCAGGAGTCACCACAGTAGATAGCAAGTGTCTGACATGTCTTCTTTATACTACTGGCACTGGGAGTAATGGGGATCTCTGCCTCTAATCTGTGGCCAAGCTTCCCTGCTCAGAACTGGCACGGTGAGAGGATGTTTAGCACTACAGCCAGCAATCATCTTCAAGACTGTTTTGGCTTTGCCTTTGCCGTTTAGCTAATGTGTAGTTCACTGCCTCTCATTACTGAACTTGGGTAACAGCCCCATCAGCACCGGGGTCAGCAATGACGTATCGTCGCTGCAAGGCAGTTTTACGGATGAGCGCTGCGCCAGCTCGCACCGGATGCGTCCAAACCTAGCAGAGACGCAGCTTCTCCCTCTTGCTCAAATCTGGACAGCTCCTGCAGCAGCACTCTGCGGCCAGCACCAGCACCTTCTCTCTGCAGTTCCCGAACGCAGCCTTTCCTTTGCATCTCTCCCAAGCAATCCATAGTAGAAACCCTGAAATTCGGCTCAGCAGAGAACAGCAGTGAAGCTGCCACTGGTTGCAGGAGGGCTGATGCCCACCCAGCACGTTCAACAACTATAAGACGGAACTAACACATCACTGCAAGCCATTGGGACCACAACTACTACTCCGTGGCATTGAAGCTTATGAATAGCAAGAGTCGGAAAATACCTCCGTGAGCTGTTGACTACTCCCTCTTTGGATGGCTTTAAAAACAAATAATTTTTTCCTCTTCACTTCTTTCACTTTTTTTTTTTTTTTTTTTTTTTTTTTTAAACATAGGCGACACTCGGCAAGAAGAGCTCCGAAAGGAGCACGTCCACGCTGATTCCCGTTCACTTGGGATTCCATAGCAAAAGGGTGATGAACTGAACACTCTGTGGGAGGGCCACGATCCTGACCCAACACCACAAAACCAGCGCTGCGAGGCTCTGCACAGGAGACCCTGCCACGAAGACCGACAAAGCGTGCTACGCGTGGTGAGCACGGGGAAGTGTCCAGTGGGGCACGGAGATGGGCTTTAGGCCTGCTTTCATTTAACATCGTCAGTGGCGTGCTGGAGCAACTCTGAGATCAAAGGACACGCAGAGCTCCTCTCGGCACTGTAACCCTTTGATCTTACCCTCTCCTCCCGATAACCCCCCAAGCCACACGGCTGCTCCGCCTCCCGCCTGGGATCTGCCTCTAAGATTGCCCATTTTTCCCCTACATCAAGGAGGAAAAAAGGAGTGTGATATGCAAAAATGATGCGCACCGGCAGCTTCCGTTGACCTGATGTGAAACCGTATGCCTGCTCAGCAAGCCTCTAAGTCAGCTCTTATGACTTCGTGGGCATACCACGAAGGGCAATGCACTGAAAAGGAGGTGAAGATAAATGCAAGGTAGCTAATGGGAGCAGTACACCAGCAACGAGCTTCGCCGAACTATAAACCCACGTTGCCTGGGAAACGTGTGTCTAGAGCAGACAACAGCATAACACAAATATCAGTCCTACGGCGTAGGCTAGGACTTCCTCAAGGATGCTGTAGGTCTGAAGCTTTCCTACCGCGCGCAGCTCTTATCCGAGCATTAACTAAATGGCGCATTTTGAGTTTATCATGGCTCGACATATTTCTCGGTCAGAACAGCAGCAACACAAAGAGGACTTGGAAAGCAATTCCGTTACACAAGAGACCCAGAATTCCCACAGCCAAAAGACGCTATCGTCCCGTGATTCTGTTTTTCAGCCTCTTTCTAGACAGAATAATGAAAACCTCTGATCTTCATCTAAAATACTAGTTCTCATATTGAAAAACACAGTTCTATCTATGTTCTCGGCTACTGCCAGCGCACACCTCTCCGACCTGACCCCATTAACAGCTGCTGTATAGTTCATCTGGTTGGTCTGCCTACCAGCACCTAAAATGGTTAGATTTTCTTCCTCCGTTTCACACACACGCACACACACACAGCTGCTAAACAATTTGTTGCACAGAGCTTGCTCATCAGATAAATTTTCTTCTGGTCGTGAATTCTCTACGAATCAAAGACGACTTCAAATACGTGTAACATAATGAGCACATGATACACCCACTCTGTCTGCACACACCACACTCCCCGCCCCCGCCACGGGTATTCTACAGGCAGCAGTGGGATCCAGATGATCATCCTGTGCGTCTCTGCGCTATGTTACCGATTGCCCACTCTCCTGTCTCGTCATCCTGTTACGTCACAAGCCGTTGCACTTCACCTTCCATCAAAGCCAAAGGACTGCAATCGGGCCACATATTTCAGTCCTCATAATCTAGGCGTGTGCTTCAAGTTTGCTGCCTCCGGAGGATGTCATTAAACCAAACCCTTAACTGCTACAGTAAGTTTCCCTTTCATTTCCAAAGTTTAGGATCCTTCCTTCTTTCCAAACTCTCCTCACCTCTGGGCAGAACAGTTCTCTATGGGACCTTAACAAGTACAAAGACACGTTTCAAAAATCAGCAGGGAAAGAAAGGACGCTACCTTTGCTTCCGGGACAGGAAGGTACAGATTTTAACAACGTATCATCATTGATACCACATAGCGTATCGTTGACTGAACGTGCCTTTGAGTGCAAAAGATATCCTTTCCTTTGTGGAGTGTGGACTGAGAACTACAAATGGGAAATTAAACAAGAGAATCGCTACCCGTTTCTTAAAAGGACTTAAAATAACCCACAAAATCCTTCTGCAAAATATCATCACAGAGACGCTATGTTACTGCCTGTCTGGGATGACCCATGTAATTCAGGTGGTTTCAGAATTCGTAAAATGGCACAGTTTCCTCAAACGCTGGCAGAACTTTCCGTGATAACAGTTGCTGCGTATATTTATACCGTATCTCCAGACACAGGGCTGCCGCCGTACACTGAAGTTTACGGGACTCATTCGCCCCTGCTGTACGCTGCTATGTGCGCTTCTGTGCAAACAGGTATGCAAAAAACCCGAGTCTTTTATCAGACAGAAAACACGAGGCGAAAGTGAAACCGTTAGCTGCGTTGCTCCATCTCTTAAACTTGCTCCCGCTTCCGAGAGATGTGTATCGTGGAAGTCCAGGCACTGCCAGACAGAGCGTTGCAACCGGTGTCACGTGAACTGGCCGACACCCTTCTCCTAACCACTGCCAAGGGGGCTTTTACTCACTCTCTGCCGCAGCGTCCAACGCCCCATCTCCACCCAGCAGCCTACAGGTTGTGCGCAGGGCATGCCGTGGGCTGCAGCGCCCGCAGGAAGGCGCGGGTGGCTGCGGGCTGCGCGGCAGAATCGTCCCGACCGAACCCCCTCTGGCACCTGAGCTGAGCTCGGGCCACCCTTTCTGCAATTCACCCTGGCTCTCCATCGCTGGCAGCGCAGGCCGTAGTCTAAGAGCTCCAACTCGCAGGTCCGTCTGCTTTTGCTTTCAGCAGGTGTTAGCAGACACCCTCAGCGTTGGAGCATTTAGAAACGTTTCTCGTAGCCAAGATGGTTTTTGTGTAATCTGCTCAGTACTCCCAGCATTGTTTGAACTTCGGCTGGGTACGCCTTTTGCATTTCAGGATGAAGGCTAAGATTAATACGAAAAAGAAGAAATAAAAGCAATAAAAGGAAAATAAATTAAAGCCCTCGGGGCGATAGGCTCCATCCCAAGAAATTATGAAACTACTGTCAGGCTCCAGAAGCTGTGCGGTAATCGCTCAGAATGTATTGTCTTATTAGTTCTCTCCATTTTTAAAGAATAAAACCACCCAACACATTAGGATTTATGGCCAATGAAAAGACAAAGTTTTATCTTGAAGCTACAACAAAGAAGATAAGAGAGGCACGTAACTGTTGAAGGAACAACAGGATGAATAGCTTATACATATTGTGCAATTAATAATCACTGAAGGCCCGCTGGAAGTTGCATATAGCCGATAGATCAACGTACGAAACCGGAGTCCCTGTTCTTTTGCATACCAGTACACGGAGATTGCAATAGCAGTCAGCCACTCAAGTGCTTTCTTTTTTTCCTAATATGCCTTTTCAAAGTGTCTTTAGACGGGAGCCAAAAAAAACACCCTATAAAAATAAAAATCTCAGTCATAAAAGTTTCCCTCCTAGCCAGGCCTTGGGTGTTGAAACAAAACAAAACCAAACAAACAAAGCAAGCACCATTTACAAAAACATGCATGCAGAGGTCACTCGGTCCCTGTTCCATACCGAGTGGTGTGCCCAGCTAAGGTTCTGAACAACAGTCTCTAGAGAACAGGGGACCTCAAGTTCATTCGCTACGGATTTGACGAAACCAGTTCCTCACCACAGCAGACAAAGGAGTGTATCATGATCAGCAGTGAGATGGGAGAAGAGATCGCTGAATCTTCCTCAGAGAAGAGTCACATCTTAGGGAAAGATTTATTACCTGATTATCTGAGGGGAATTTCCAGCAAAGGCCGACCTAGAAATGAAGAAAGGCATCACGGTAGAGCATTTGTCTGGCTGTCACACAGGTTCGCTCATTAGCTTTCCTCTTCCATTAGGAAAGAGCCAGAGTACGATGAACAACTGCAGCCCTGCGCTATCGTTCAGCTAATTGCTTCAGGTGCCAAAGACGCAGGTAAGTGCCAAAACAGATTTCCAAAGTCTGACGGTTTCTTGTAGCAGGCGGGGTGCATTGCAGGGAGCTTCCATGGGTTCTTCAAAATCCCCCTGGGCACCTGCCTACACCTTGAACACTTTTAAAAACATGACCTTCAGATGCGTGCCGAAGTTGCACCGACAACAACGCTCAGGTGGATCAGAGTCACAATAAGACATGATGAGCAGGAAGACCTGGAGGAACTAACCGGCAACTAGACAAGTAGGCGAGCTAGTAAAGGAAATGTCAAAGTATTGTTTCATATCGATTTGGATATGCGTATTTGTGGAGCTGGGCCAGCTTCTCTTACGTCTTCCCTTCTGAAGGAAGCGGGGTTAACACCCGTGAATAAATTAGCCTCTTCATCAAAGTTTGATTACGCGTTTGAGATAAAATGATGGCTTTTTCTGAAGGCTTGTATTAAAAGCTTGCTTAATGTATACATGTATCTCTCTCTTCCCGTGGTTTCTTTCAAAGGGTCTTCTTCCTTTCCAGCTGTAATCTCCTTAGGCGAAGAATTGAGCCCAGAAAGAATTCATCTATAAAACCACGTGCTAAAACTTCTAATTGTCAGCTGAACTGATGAAAAATAATACTTTTATGAAAAATGAACATTTCTTTTTCCCAGTGTTTTACTTCAGTGGTGCGAGGTAAAGCCAGGGGAGACAGCCAACCTTCAAGGCTTGGAAAGGATTCTTTCCTCCTTCCCAGACCTCACTAATGCGAATCTTTTGAAATCCTAATAGCTTGGGCACTGAGGGAATCCTCAGAGGAACCAGTCTGCTGAATGGTTAAGGCTGCAATTTCCAAGCGGCCTGGGGACATTTAGATGCATCTTTCCCGCCCGAACTGGAAAACGGCACGTGGAAAAGAGCTCACTTCCCCTTGCACCTTAGTCTAGAAGACTGTGAAATTGCTGGGCGCTACCTCAGGCACCGTGGAGGTGGGGCACTGGCCTGCCTTGCCGTTTTCTGCAAGCTGTTGCATAACAAGTCTCATATTCTTCAAACTTTGCCAACTATACAAACATTTAGAAGACAAACCTTAAATATTTAGGCACATTTTCAAAATATTGCTCTACAACTCCCTCCTGCCCCTGCCCCTGCCCCGCCCCCTTTCTGCAATACGCTCAGGATTTTATCTATACCAGAGTGACCTCAGCTTTTAAATACACAGGAAGAGGAGAGATGAGAATGCATCAGGAGTGTCCATCTTGACCAACTCAACTTCCCTTCAAGTGGCAAAAATGCCAGCTTTTCAGGACAGGACTACCCCGTCTCGAGGAAAAAGGTCTTCGGCAGAGTCACTCCCAAGCTTATTAGATCCGAAGGGCTGTTGTAAAACGCACCCTCAGAAAACCTCTGGATTACAAACTCTGGGTTCAGGATGTAAAAATTGCTGCAAAATGGGCTTCGCAGTTTCCAGCTTGCCAATACTAGTTAAGAAAAAGATGTGTTTTGCTACATCTGGGGACCAGAGCAGCCAGGAGACTGCTAAGTCTGGGGAGAATTACTAACAGCTAGTAGTGTAAAAACAAAATATTAAAGAGTAACTTACTCAGTTACATAAAAAACCCCAATAGGTTTAACTTCAGGCACCACATCTTGCAAACACCAGCCTCGGTATGATCCATTAGTTTCTTACGGTTGAACGTTTGGTACAGGAAAAAGCAGCGCCTCTTCTCTTTGCTGCTAAAAATTTGATATAATCCATTACTACACACATTTCAACTATTGGTGTGCCGCACAGCAACACAGAGCTTGAATGGCTCAAATCGGCATAACTATTGACAACAGATAGGTTTTTTTATTGCTTTCAAATCACAAACATACCATCGATCTGGGAGACCGACATATCTAATTTACACGTACGTTTAACAACAGAGCAAAGAGATGACAGCGCATCAGGCAGGCAACTTTTCTATTTCAGTCCAAACAAGGTGGCAGAGCTGCGATATTAACGAAGCAAAATGGCATGCAGAGTATTCACGTTCCTTACCTCTTCTCTACATTAGATTCATAGCTTGTAATCTGACAGCAAAGCTTACGCACGAGACAAACACGTATAACTAGGTAGTCAAACTCCGTCACCTACTTGCACGTTAAAATAAGAAACCGTCCATAACCAGAACCTCTTTGAAATCTGGAGGGATAAAAAGGATGGAGGCCCCGGTTCCTCAAACGATGTGAAACACATCGAATACAAGAGAACTACACAGTGCCCAGAAAGCACTGCGCACGCTTGGGTCAGAAAAACCATTCCAGGCAGAGGCTGTATGAACAGGAAGAAGGCGCACGTGTAGGAGACAGTAGGAAAAGTAGGGAAAAGAGACGGAAGCGGAAGGAGAACTTCACGTGGTTGAAGGGGCGCCGAGTACGTGAGGACGCAGGGCAAGCGGTTTGAAAGCATCTGCCGAGTCTTGCAGGTAAGGACACAGATCACGGACCTGATGTGGCGGAGAGAGGATGCCGATAAAGCGTCACGAAGGGAGCGAGCTGGCCACGGTAACCGTTACTCACGTGAGCTGTAAACCACCTGAGGTTACTTGAATCACAGGAAGCAAACAAAGAAAGTACATATCCTTATGCAGAACGATAGAACCTGTTCAAAACGGGATAAACGGACACGTAGGACTACCGGGGCTGTAGTTAGTACACCTGTTCCGAAAAAGACCATTTAGATGAACAGCCAACAACGTGAACATTACACCTTTCTGTGAGATTCGAAGAATCACATACCCAGAAGGTGTACGCTTAATACGGTGGGTTTCAATGACTGCATAACCTGTAGCCCTAAAAAGGGCAAACCTATTGAACAAACCAAGCCGGCAATACAGTTTTTAAGAAAATCACTCTCCCTGTTTGTCTTCCATATGCAGATGTAAAGAGGACATTACCGCATACTATGGATAAAGAACAACTGCAACAACCTCCTCAGCAATCTACAACTTAGAAGCAATTTTTTTATAGCTTACATTGATCAACCTTTTCTACTTAATACTCGCAGACCGCAACGGGGGTGCGCTTTACTCTTTCTGCACATAGGGTCCACCAGAATGTTTGAATACGTAGTTTCGGGGGTATCATAATGCAGAAAATGTGAAACAACTTAAAACATCCCATCCAAAGAGGGGAAGAGTGGCACTATGGCTGGGATGCCCCGACCCTACAGTTTTAATTGGACTTTCCTGTGGGACGTTGCTGACTTGCACAATTTTACGCTGCCTCATTTCGCTAACTTTCTGACAGAGTATCAGTTTGGAAGCTTGAAAATTCCCATCTTTTCCATGAGATGTTCACCCCAGGACATGAGAAGAGTATCACAAACGATACAAAACAAACAGAACCTGTGATCTGCTTCAAAACCTGCCAAGTCCGATACCACCAGCGTGGCTCCTGTTGAAGCTGTAAATTTAGTCCCACCGGAATCAAGGGGGAGACCTTCTCCCAAGGCTGCTGCGCTCCACATTAAGGTCTGACACGGTTTCAAAAGACGATGAAAAGTTCCTTCCCTATAGTCTTTCACATACTGCTGGGATGTTTACAATTACTTGAAACAGAAAAGTTTAACGGTGTTTGTTAAAAAATAAATTGGCAATCATTGGCATAGATGGTAACAAATGCTCCAAAAAACAGCCGAAGCAATTAACTGGTGGGTACGGGAAATAAAACCCGAGAATTTAATTAGTGCTACGACAATGACAAATTGGGTCTGAGGCATCTGCCTGAGACACTGCTCAGTGACAAACATCAGTGCTGTTAGGAAAACAGACTTGACGGAATTTAGATGCAAGTGCCACGATCAAAAGCCAGAGATGGACAAAAAAATACAGAAATAATCATCCTCGTACTGCACTAACATATAGATGATTTTCACAGGTCAAAAGATCATTTTTAGTGTTAGTTCCAAATGAAAGCATTTTAAGTGAGGAGTATCAAGCCCATGGTTTGAACTTGTCCAAACCATAGCAAGAAAAAAAACCCCCACAGAATAATTATTAGGGAAAACGTTAGCACAGTAATAAGGAGAAGTAAATGTCCTGTAAAGCCTGAAGTGTAGAAGGCAGCTCCCTGGAAACCGGTTCAGCGCCCTCATCGGTTCGATAGTGGAAAAAACTTCTTGTTTTAAACTTTTGTCCCACATTTATCGCTTTGACGTGTTTTAAGAAATACTCTAAACAAAAGAGCGGATTTTGCAGTATTCGGAGAGCGGGAGCGGATCCCATCGCCTGCGCATCCTCCAAGACCAAGATGCTTTGATGTCTGAAAAAGACTGGGATTCTAAGAGAAAAAGAAAAGAAAAAATTAATGAGCCTCGATCTCGGTCACGTCCGGTACAAGGCTCCAGCGAGAGCAGCCTCACGTGCCTTTTACATATCTGCACATTACACGTGAGTAAAACCCCGTTCCAGAGAGGTGAACGCAAAAACTCCCTTTTAGGCCAAAGCTGCCGCTGCTTTTTGAAAGAAGGATGTTCAGAATCTTCATTTGCAAATCCTGGGAAGTTATCTCTCATTTAAGTATGCGTAGCGTTTCACAGCATAAGAACAGAGACAGCAAAGTCTTTTACATGCTTTGCAAAAGAACATATCCATCAACTTCCTTGAGAGCTGCAGTAAGATTATTCTGATTTTAACTAACGGGTAGGAAACAACAGTTGTAAGACTGCAAGAAAATGCAACAATTGTCATCTAGCATAGAAAGGGATCAAGTGACGGGGGGAAAAGCAAAAATGCGACAACGATGGGGAACATCCGCGTACCAGGCAGCGCAGACGGCAATGTTACAAACTGCGATGGACAAAAGACAGAGACCAGAACTTAGCAAAACAATTACAAAAAAAGTTTTCAAGAAACATCTTTCTTTGAAGACAGTATATGTGGCGCGTACACAAGAAAAACATGCATTAATTGCTTCCCAAAACACTGGAATAGCACAATGGTTTAACAATGGGAAAATCTGACTTACAGCAGATCAATAACTTTCTAGCAGTTTTAAATTAAAAAACGTAGAGGAGTTGTTCCCCTCCCCAATGTTTTCAGCTGGACTCTCAAATATTACGATTTATAACTGATGTAATAATTGTTTTCCCACATCTGCCTAATGTAGTTGAATAATGTTTTAGAGTACTGAAAATATGATATATGTGTCGTATATAGAACGGCATATTGCCATGTTGTCCTGGTCTCGGCTGGGATAGAGTTAATTTTCTTCCTCGTAGCTGGCATAGCGCTGCGTTTTGGATTTAGGATCAAAATAACGTTAATAACACACTGCCGTTTTGGTTGTTGCTAAGTAGTTCTTACACTAAATCAAGGAATTTTTAAGCTTCCCGTGCTCTACCAACTGAGAAGGCTGGAGATGCACAGGAAGCTGGGAGGGAGCACAGCCAGGACAGTGGACCCAAACTGGCCACAGGGATATTCCACACCGTACGATGTCACGCTCAGCATGTGAACCGGGGGAAAGCTGGGGGCCCGCTGGTCGGGAACTGGCCGGGCATCGGTAGGCGGGTGGTAAGCAACTGCATCGTGCATCACTCGCTTTGTATATTCTATTATTATTACTATTTTATTTAATTTCAATTATTAAACTGTTCTTATCTCAACCCACGAGTTTTCTCACTTTTACTCTTCCGATTCTCTCCCCCATCCCACGGCGGGGGCGGGGGGGGGGAGCGAGCGATCGGCTGTGCGGCGCTCAGTTGCCGGCTGGGGTTAAACGACGACACATGTCCAACAGTAAGAAAAAGGGATATTCTCAACAACAAGTTGAGAAAACTTACCGGTTCCTATGCATCCAACTAGACCTATACGCTACCACAACTCCTGCCTCCTATACATTTGTTTTAAAATCTGTCACCCGCCTTCTTCAAGACAGAATTTCACAAGCACAGAACACAATGTAACTCATGTTATACTTCAGTATTTTATATAAAGTTATAATTTTGCAAGAAACACATACATCAGAAGGTATTTGCAGGCATTTATCAGCGTTTCAGTGGAAATGTGAACATAGTGGAAAATTACCGTAGAATTAAAGAAGGATGTCTGTCAACACCCATCTATTAAACATATGCAAATATGCTCTGGCAAAACTGGAGACACCCAGGCAAACCACGGCCCGTAACGGCTCCAAGCTTTCGCTGTGCCCCTGCTGCCAGCACGCCCGGAAGCCAAGGGCTGCCACTGTTCCTCTGCCCTGCAGACGATGGAATCCACAGCAAACAGCCTCCACCAACACGCCCTCCCTGTCCTTCCCCATCCACGTGCGCAGGGTCATCCGATGCAACGTCAGTGAGACAAATATCACATGCTCACACGGAGACTGCATCTCTTCCTCTCAGACATGCAGGTCTGAAGCCACACAGGAATTTACAGATCAGAACTAGCACTCCCATTCTTCATCCCTGCTTTGGTGTTAGTGTAGCATTATTTAAACAAATAATAGGGCTTCCATTATCAAAACATCTTCTATTTCCTTGTTTATTTTAGAAGATGTGAGAGGTCTGATTAATCAGTTGTGGGTTTTTCCACTAAAAGTGTCAAATGTTGTGAAAATTCTGACTTCTGTATCAGTTTTGGGCTGAAAAGGTCGGATCATATGTTGTAAC
Source organism: Fregata magnificens (assembly GCA_013389945.1). Taxonomy (NCBI): domain Eukaryota; kingdom Metazoa; phylum Chordata; class Aves; order Suliformes; family Fregatidae; genus Fregata; species Fregata magnificens. Next base: position 89,363 of record WAAD01014086.1, read on the forward strand.
ATTATATGATATATGTGGGATTATATGATGCGAGAAATAATTTCAATGTTCCATTTAAAAAAAAAAAAAAAAACAAAAAAAAAACCACAAACCCGCGTGTCTCTCCTTACCTCACTAATTCTAGTAAGTGCTTTAAATGGTACCGTTAACTCCAAAGAGCATTAAGAACAGAAGAATTACCTTTCCTTCCCCACCTTAAATGCTAGCCCATGCTTCTCCCACCCTTTCTCCTGCTGTTCTTCAGGAAATATTTTCCGTGTGATTACAACGCACGTGATCCGCCTGCGCACAGGCGGCCATAAATCCACGTTACCAAACGTTTACCCGAGCTTTTGAGCACCTTTGAGAGCGTGGTATCGGCATCTCACAAACCTCAGGGTATACCAGCGCAGGAGAGGGAGCTAGCCAGATACCATGTCATTGCAAAGAACATTTTGATCTGCAGATGTAATGAGAAGCAGGATCGCGGGAAGGTTGCAGCTCCAGCGCGAAGGTGCAGGTGCACTGCCCAGACAGAGTGCTGAAACAATGCATTTCTGGCATAGCAAGGACTCCAGCTTGGCTCGACGCGCGCAGCTTTCGCATCCAAACCTTGTTACTAGATCAGCCTGGAATGTCATTCTAAATCCATAGTCTCCAGGCATTAATCAAGAAAGGGGGCCAGCAGGAGGGGGGATAGCCTATTTAAAACTCATAGCAGAGGAAAAAACATACCCTCCAAAAATGCCCTATGAGTGAAAGGAATTAAGTCACTTTCCTAGCTTGTGGTCGCTTTCAGAGACATAATAAAAATAACCTGTGGGACCCACAGAGTACCTGCAGTTAACTTGTCATCGCATGCAGATGTATGGTATCTTTACTATTGCAGTGCATTACATTATTTCCTTAAACTGGTCTCATACTTCAGCCCCTGGAACAGCACCGGAAGAATTTACTGGGGCTGCAAGACTCGGATTGCGCTGAACAAGCCCCACTGGGCTCGCTCGGAAAAGCACGGGAACTCACTGCCACTCAACCATTAAGCCTGGGATAAAAGGGAAAACGAAAAGCTCCAAGAGTCGCACTAAGCGGCCACCGCGACCGGAGCTGCAAGCTCTGAAACCAGAGAGGGCTCCTCCTATGCTGCCGAAATGACACCGTGACACCCCTGGGCGAGAGCTGTGTCACTGCCACTGCCGCACCACAGCCCGGCATCGGAGAGCACGCGATGGGGCTGTGACCGCCAGAGAGTCTTGTTTCCATGAAAAACACAGACGCAAAGAAGCGTTACAAGGCTTCCCAGAGGAACGTCCAATTTTGTGAGCTCTCCGTAAGCATCTGTGAGCGAGAGGGGAAAAGGAGGCAGGGAGAATTAACGAAATTCAGAGACCAAGAAAACTGGGAAAGGATTTAAAACAAAAACTAAAGATGAGGAAAACAAAGTCATACACTTATTTCATGGAGAAAGAGAAGGGAGGTGTATGTTAGATGACAGGGAAAAAAAAAGTCAAAAAGGACATGACACACTTTTAAACATTCACAGTATTTCATATGAGAGACACATTATTCCTCCTTGGCATACCCCCTGTTGGCATTAAGCAAGCTGCCCTGTCTCAAAGTAGATGAGGCCGAAACGCAACCGTGAGGCTTTCTGCTGAAGGCTTACTGACTCAAGAACCAGACTGCCATCTGCTCCCCATGAGGATGGGTGCCTTCGGGATATTTTGACAATAAAATCACTATTGTCTATCATATAAAGATTTTCACAAATATAAATATGAACTCTGTAGTGCAAACAAACAAAAAAAGATTGCAGCCATTCCCCCCTCCCCTTCCCCCCCCTTTTTTTTTTTTTAAAGTAATCAGGAGAAGCACGGAGAAATATATTATTTATCCATGCGGATTTCTGCTAGAGGCCAGGAGTTTGGTTTCTTTACCTTCCTAATACTCCTCAAGAGATGCAGATTTAAAGCTTTTAAGTACTGCGATAACGGTGGCATGAAGAAGCGATGCGGTCAGTGTACGTCGCTTACAAAGCGTGTGTTCCTCTTTAAGAATACTCATAGAAGCAAACCGAAAATGACTGCAATTACACGGACTTGGTTTTGATGAAGTACCTTTGACATGACCACTGCGGCCAGAAAAGAAGATCCTCTAAGACACCGTTGATTTTTATGTAAATACTTACTTTTCACGGATGAGATCTAAGGGTGCGCACTGAAATCATTAGAAGCGTAAGACACGTCCATACAAAGAAAGACTAACTGGCATCACGCAGGAGAAAAGACAAGTATGTAGCATCACAGTAATCCAAAAATAAGGGAAAACACAGCAATACTGAACAAGAACTTTTAACTGGAAATACTTTTTTTGTACACGATCAAATTACTTGCAGACCTCTGCCGCAGCACAACAGATAAGTACATTCAGTTTGGGGTACTGAGGAATTTTTCAACCAAATGTTTATTTCAAGACCCTGATTGCTCAGACCTCACCAAGGATGTGGGAAATCCAGTTGCATATCCATCCTTCTTTGGATCTTTAATTATTGACATAGCTCAGACAGGAGAGCTTGAAAAATGCAGCCACAAAAGCCAGTAATCGCTGAGTGATCCTGAGCTCAGTAGGGGCTGTTCTCTGTCTCTCCCCGCTCCTTTCCCCCCTCTCTTTCCCCACCCCCCCAACATTTTCGAGATACTAGGTCTTTTCCAAATAATAGTTTTGCAAGTTTTAGGGAAGGTTTTTCCAAGGAGTTAGAGCCCACAACAGATCCGTCCCTCGGTATTAATTCTGGTTCCTGGAAGTTAATCATCAAGAAACAACCTCTGGTCTCTTATGCCAGGCACAGGTACGGGCTATCTATCACAGGGGCCGGGGCTTCACCCCGCTAAGCGTTAGGGAGAAATTCTGTTTATGGCAAGACGTAGCGATTCCCCAGTTTAACGTCATCTGCCACAAGTGCACAGCTTTACCTACAGCAGCTGGCAACCAAAGCAATACTACTACTTAGCAACGCGGCGCAGGAAAATTTTGCCATGATTCTCACTAGGATACAGCTGGCAACTGAAGAAAGTACTAGTTATGCCATGCAACCATCCATTAAAAAATCTGGACATACCGACTTCAGCCACAGCTATTTCCTGGTCTAACTAGAAGGAAAAAGCGGTTTCTCAGACACCCACGTGTGGCAGAAATCACACGCTGCCTCAGGATCACCACACGGCGCTCTGGCTGACGTTTATATGTCCGGACAACAAACCAAAAGCACAAAGTTGCCAGAAAAGTACTCGCAAAACTATGGGACACTGCAGCTTCATTATAAGCATCCCTTTGACGGCCATTACTAATGGGCAACACCCAGATCAGCCACCACAACGCAAACTAAAGCTACGCTTGCAGATGCGTTCAGGTTATACCGTGCTGGCCAGGCCTGCTGCCCTAGATGGGTGACGTGCTGCACTTGGCTCTGGGCTGTCTCATCTCCTCTCCCTCCACGCTTCATACACTCATTCTTTCTAACGTTGGTTTTAAATAAACAATGCAACTAATCACGGTGCACCGCATTCTGACTTACACGTTTCTTAACGGTTTATGTGCGAACACGTCCAGTAATTAAAGCCCCGATCTAGGGTCCTTATTCGGGTTTTTTTGGCTTAGAAAAGCAAGTAAACACATGCTTTAAGTGTTTCTCTAAATACAGAAGCAGTTAACCGAATGCCTAATTAGGTCCCTTGTTTGGGACCTCACCCATTAGCTGTTATTGTTTCTGATATTAATAATTACACTGCAGCCCTGCCAAGAAGCCCATTCTAGTGGGGACCTTAAAGGGGCCTTTAGAAATGCAGCTCGAGAGGGTCAGGCACATTCTCCACGCATGAGCCGCGGCTGGGTCCGTGGCACATTGACTGGCAGATCTTACGCAAACAATGGGATGATTTCGAAGAGCTTGACAAAAACCAGTCCGACCGCACCAGCACATATCTATTGTCAGCATTGCAAAGATTAATTCAGTATCGTTTCTGGTCCACGTTAAGAGAGAACTGAGGCTGGTGAGAAGATACGTGTCTATCTGGTGAGGCAAGATGTATAGGATTTGATCTCGTGGCCTGTGGAACTCCCTTGGAATGAGTGAACGCACAGCGAAGTACTGCAAAATTGTTCTCTTTGTTTTCAGGGAACCAGCAAGAGGAGAAACAGCTATCATGTTTAGGTCCAACTGCCTTATGCATCCGTCTGTGCATCGTAACACCGCCTTCACACCTGAAAAGACACGAATCATTTCTGATTCTCAAATTGCACACAGAAGCTTCAACCCAAATCACATTCCAGACAAGCGCTTGGCCAATTTCTATTTTCTGAGCGTTTTTTCCTACTGTTCTGTTCTTTCCGGCGACGGTACAACCGCACTGACAAGGAGGGCGAGATCGCCTTTCCCCTATGTTACAATTTTTCCTCTCCTAAGATTTTAGCCATTTGTAGTTTCCATTTCCCTATTTCAAATGTATACAGTCAGTTTGTTCAAAGCTGTAAAGAGCCAATCTTTCCTCTTAAGAGACTTTTATCTTTCTTACGAGATTGAAGTTTAAATTGAAAAAAAGAGAGAAATTAAAAGTGAAAAGCAATATTTGCTGTATTTAAATACGAGCCAGATGTGGAAGCATACATCTCCAAATTAAACATTTACTGAGTTGGCAGCAATGGAATTTTCTTTTCACACATGCAAACGTCAAGCCTGAGCGTAATCTCCTTTCTACCTACGCGTCTATCTGCGACTTACTCTCCGTCGCCTTGCGTACCTAAGGGGCGGTTAAGAATTATCCCCTGGACCTCTGCGCTGCCGCTCCTCCTGTCGGCACAATGGCATCACTTCATCTCCAAAAGCTTTGAAGACTACGACGAAAAATCCTGGACGCCGAACGTGTGACATCAACGCGCGTAAGTAGGAACCTAACGGGTGACTGACTAAGCCATAAATACTACTGAAAGCGACAATCGTGTAGGTACTGAAAATCTTCAAAAATCAAGCCACGCTATTTGTGAGCTAGGATGCTAGGTCTCATATATGACGAATACCCTCATAAAAGGAAAGGACTCTGGAGTCACACATAAACAGCGAAAAGAACATTTCCCGCCCCCGCTGATGGCTAGAGAAGGGGTCCAGCCGACACGCCTGGAGTGACACTGGCCTTCACTGGCTTCGTTCTCATCCAGGCTCCCTCGTTTCACACCCTTTGCCACTTATTCCCCCAAAGCCTCAACAGCAACCGGTGGCTTAGTATTATTGGGATATCAGTCAGCAAGCACAGAACACAGTTGTAACCAAAGACCCAGATGGTTTTGTAAACGTTAAGTATGACGACAAACAACTGACNCCCTCTTCAAACCGTTTGAAACCAGTATCTCTTTTCTAAGAGATCCAGTGAAATTTACTCTATCGGTCATGGCAAAGTCCTTACAAAACCGCAATATTGAAGAGAGGTGTTTTTTTCTCAACCCTGAACTCTTTCACGCTGTAATATTACTAGCAGTATGGTAGTCCCTGCAAATTAGGCGATGGAGTCTGTCTAATGCTCTCCAAGATTGGAGATTGCACATTTTGGAAACTCTGGATGTTTTCACCTTTTTCCTGAAATGAAGTTTGGACTTACGGCCTATATCCACAGCATCCGATCGTCAGAAACACTAACGAGCTTCTGATTGGGGGGCATTCAACAGTGCTGAGAAGCTGACTTCTCTTGCATCAGCTGGGGTGGCTGGAGAGCGACACGCTAAACGGACGACGGAACGAGGCCCACAGATGTACACCGAGAGCTAGTTACCAAAGGGTTTCCCTTTCAGAGCCAAGTGAAGTAAACGCACCACCAGGGCAACTGGAGAAAGAGCTTACTGTGGATCTTTCAACGCAAGGACAACCTCCTGTTATATTTGCAAAAAAACGCTCGCCTGATCAACAAAACAGAACACACCAAAACAAGTACAGCCTGTTTTCTTCTAACACCCATTCAACATCCTGCTCTCCGAAAGCTGGAGGAAGATCCACAGTAACAGGTGTCGTCAAGTACAGGCTCACGCTGCCTGTCGTTGGCGACCCGCTCCCACCTCTAGCTGCTGTAATCGATTAATTTACAGGCAGCCACGGAGCACGCCCTGGCTGGGGAGAAATGATTTCCAGAGGCTTCGGGCTGGATTCTGGGATTACCACAACCCCTGCATGTGGGTCGCGGCTGCCTTGCTGCTCCCGGGGCGCAGCTGGGGCACAGCTGGACTTCGGTTCAGCTCCTGCTGCCTGCTCCTCGAGGGAGGAGAAGTTCTCTGCGCATCTTCCGCCTGCCACGGCGGGACCGTTCCTCAAGGGAGGAGAAGTTCTCTGCATATCTTCTGCCTGGCAGGGCAGGACGGCCCGTGCCACAAAGCGTGAAAACGTGACTTCTTCCCTCTCAGCTCTCGCCTGGGTAAGCGGCGTAGGAGCAGCACTCTTCTGCAAGCGGCCCTCAAATCTGCGGGGTACGGCATACAGCAGGGAAGGGAGAAGTTGCCTCACGTCCCACGCGTGGGAACGTATTGCTGGCCATGATTTGGCCTACAGGTCTTTACAGATTAACAGATGGTATCTTAGAATATACCTGACACTAAAATGGGAGGGAATTCCAACCCCAGTTAATGAATGACTGCCAAATGCTGTGCCCACTCGCGGCCAACGCAGACCACAGCTGAACTACGAGAGGAGAAGGGCAGAAGCTGATGGGGTGGTTCTTGCCAGTAACACAGAACAACATGCTGTGTCTGAAAGCACCCATGTGTGTCATGATGCACTTCTACCGCAGACGGGGTGCATCACCACAAAGCCCTGAATGCCACACCTCCCATGCTCAGACTGACGCGTGCCAGGGCCAAAACCAAACAAGTTTCACTGCTGATGAGATAAGTGACTTCAGACCATTAGTTCAGGGGAAAAATCTAGGACCCGTGTTCTACGGTAAATGGCTCCTTACCTGGCTCTGTTTTAAAAAAAAGAATGCGCGCACTAGTAAGAAGAAATGAAAACACTGCAACCACAAGCCCAGCGTGAGGATAAAACGCTACAGCGTACAGTAGCAAAAATACCGTATCTAGCACGCTGCCACAGAAAACCGATGAAAAACCAGGGCAGGAGCTCACACAAAGTGGAAATCGTACAGTTCTACCGCAAGACGTTCATGTCATCCTCATTCACTTGGAGAGACGCTCAAAGTACGGCTGATCAGACAGGAGGGGGCCCAAACTTCATCTTTTGATGTGCTTCTTCATTCAGAGAACTTTTTGGTATGGTTCCACAGAGTGAACATTCTCCATTTTCTTTGAACAAATTGTATTACACTTGTTTCTCATCAGATTACATAAATTAGCTGAGACCGAATGGATTCAATTACAGTCCAGATTCCAGACCTCTTAAGAACTTACTGCCTAACACATTCCTTTCGTTTAATAAACTGGAACCAAATGAGGATTATATCAGATAAATAACACTCCCTCCATAGGGCAATGCAATAAAACAGCAAAAATACTCAGAGGAACCACGTAGATCAAATACAAGAGCCTCTGACATTACCCACCGGATTTAAAGTATGAACATCACATAAACTTAATTGTACAGTATTTTTGCTTTGTATTGTGAACAAGAACCTGATTCAGAGGGTACTTAAGACGAAGTTTAATATCTTCTGACAGCCTCAGACAGCTAAGCAAAAAACGAGTTGCAGCAAAGTATGGATTTCCCTATTTAAAAGACAATTTGATAGCTCTGCACAAGACACTAACCTCTCCCACAAAACCCAAGATTTACAATCTCCCAAGGGACTAAGAGTAAATATGACCAAGAGCAAAGGCTTCGTAAAGCTCTGAGCGAGGCAGTTTCCCAAACCGACTCGTCCTTTACGAAGGCAGCATTTTGGAACAACTTAAACTGACACGACGACTTCTAGGAACAACCACTTTTGACAGAAATACTCGCCCAGCCTTTCAGCCTGTGAAGTAGATATGCCATCTGTAGTCGGACATTTTTATACCTGCCTAAATGCCTAAGTATTCAGGGAAGAAAAATGTGATGAAGAGACTTCGATTTGGAGCGCGACAAGAGATTCAAAGCTGAAGGCACAAAATTACACAAACAGTCAAATTAACCCCATTCACAAACAGCATTCTTCACACATTTTGAAGAAGCTGGGTAGAAAACGAAGAGGCAGAGGAGCAACGCTGCCGAGGTGAGGGACGACCATTAAATGTAAAATTACCTGTAAGAAAATTCTTTTTAGAATAGTGAAGAATGGCTGAAGACAGTTTTGATGACAGCCTGCGTAAGTACAACTTGTCTAATCCTAAAGCTGTATTTAGCCTGGCACGCAACTACAAATACAGGATCCAGCAGCTGAAGTTCAAATTTAAGACTCCAACCAAGAAACGGCATGTTTTTATTTACTCAACGAAAAGGTTTTCAGGGGACACGATGACTTCTCTGCCCATGAGAATCTTTAAATCAGTACAATACTAGCCAAGTCTTTCTTCGTGGGCTTCTTCATACCTGTCCTCCATCTGTCCGATAACATTCTCAATGTTAACCATGAGAGACGTGTCGGGAATGAAAAGCGCTGCTTTGAAGACACCTAACTGACGCAAAATGGGGTGCTCGACAACTCCAGCGGACCACGGGATACATAAATGTGGTTAGAGATTTTCTGTGACGCGATGGGGCTTTCACGAAAAGCCGATTTGTACGTGCGATGCGTCGAGAACCACATCATTTAACCGTAAAGTGAAGGTTTTTTCTTTAGTCAGGGTACGATGTAGCAAGACTTCAGTATATATAGGTAGAGTTATATGTCTGCATACGAACCTCATTAACTACAGTGCATTCATTCATACCTATATATGAATAAAACAAACTAGCCTTCCTAGCACTGCATACGCTTTATCCGAACTCCCCTTTATGTTCAGCTGGAAAGTTCAAATGCGGTTTTGAATGAGTTACATTCTAGTTATAAAACTCCATATACAAGTAATGCTCTATCCCCCCCTCCTTTTTTTTTTTTTTTTAAAAAAAAAAAAAAAAAAAAAAACCAAAGAGGTAAAACCAAATATTACCGGAAGCTACATTCTACCACTAGAAGGAACGGACATAATGAGCTGTCCACGAACTTTCCAGTGTACCCTAGTTTTGACACAAGGAAAGGAAAACCAGGTTGAAGCATCCATTAAATGAGACTTTTTCAACTCAGAAGAACCAGGACTGAGCACACCTACTGGATGCAACAGTGACATTTCTTATTGGATATGACAAGAATGATTTAAAGGGCTTATGAGTCAGTGATAAAATCATAATATGTACAAAGGACATAATATGCAAAGCAGACACAATGTTATGTTCTCTCCTGTTCTTAATTCAGTCATAAACAGCAACCGTCTGTTCATCCCTGTGATTTAAAAGCATAAAATCAGCATTTTTGCTTCCCATCTCAGGTAGCGCAGGGAGAATTCAGTATCTCTGCCTCATTACTGACATCTGCTGTCCCGTGAACGAATAACACAAAACCTTCACCAGCCCACTTGTCCCCTCCAACACTCATTCCTGCTTTCCCGCTGCGTAACACATATCAGAATTTGACTGCACGGTATTTGCAGCGATTGGCGTTACAGTAAACCACTCTCAGGAAATGGAGAAAATGCATTAGGTCCTTTGTACCGGACGCCTTTTTAGCAGGAGACAGTAAGCGCGCGTGACGCTGCAGCTAGTTGTTGACAGTTCTCAACTTCTAACACGTGGAAAGAGGAGACTCCCATAACGATTCACAACACCAGCCCACTGAAATCTTTACCATCTCTTCCCCCGTGTCAACAGCACCCGCCTGCCGTATCACATACAGCTTCACAGCTAAGCATGGTCCCAGGCCTCAGTCAGACTGCAAGCTTTGCTGCACCAAGCCTCTTCAACTTGGCCTTCACCAACAGAAGCGCACAAACATCTCTCATACGTGTATCTCCGGGCACTCAGGCACAGGACGTATTTTAACGAAAATACATTCTTCAGTCAAAAAGCTCATTGATGATGTTAGTCGTTAGTCACAAGGGAACACACCACCTTACTTGCCACCAGAAGACCTCTGCAGGCAGCCCACTTTCAAAGCAAAGCATCCTCCCACGGGCTCTGTGGAGAGCGGGCAAAACGACAGATTTGGTCTGGCAATTGGTGACTGCAGCTCTGAGACCTGTGGCATCCCCAGAAGCGTGCTCTTACTGATCAAAGCATATTGCTATTTATAAGCTCCTCAGGGTAAGGAGAGATGCAGAGACAGACGATGGTTGTAATGCCCTGGTTAAGTTTTATGCTCTGGGCTAAATAAATCTGACCGGGACCCTTCTTCAAGCTGCTCTCCACAACTCATTCTGATCCATGGTGTTTGCCTTCCCGTGAAAAACACAATCTAGCTATCTTCCTACTCAAAACCATTTAAATCTTTCACTATGTATTGCCTAAATGCAAATAAATGAAAACAAAGTCAAGATAAATACCTCAGGTCAGTGTTCCGAGGAAAAAGTCTTTTCTTCCCACTGAAGTAGACTTCAAAATCATCTGTCGTCAGTCTGTGTGCATAGTCGATGTATGCAGACACCTCCTGGCAATGAGAATTTCGGTCACGAATGAAGATTATAGACTGGAAAACACAAAGGTGGCCACAAATGAAGAATAGAAACATACACACGTGCACAGACTTCCGTATAAAAACTTACTTAGAGAGTATACAAACATTTTCAACTTCACCTGGGCCAGGCCTCTGTTAGGAGTTAAGACACTTCAATTACGGCATATCACGGCATATTCTTAACACAAGCTTGGCAGCATTGCAGCAAAAATAAATATAAATGCAGTGTCGCGCAACGTGCTCTCACGTATTCCCCGCGTCTCCCGCCGCCACTTCGGAAGGGTTTTCCCAGAGGGCCCAGACCATATCTGCCAGCCCCCCGCACACGACCCTAAAGCAGTCTAATGCCATTGGACGCCTATTTTTAAGCAAGGGTGGTTTTGTTTGGCCGTTCTACAATGCTACTGTCCACGCGCCGATTACTGGACCAAAGCAGGAAGGGTGAGAATGTTATTGTATTTGGGATGCAGATCTACAGCCAAAGCAAAACTTAGTCAGCTTAATATTCACAGCAGATTTTCAGCTTTTCAGAAAGATGACAGACTGGAAACTGGTTACCATACACCTCTCTATTCCGTGCTACGACCAGAGAACAGAGGAGACTTCGCCAGCCCTCTCTCTCTTGCAAGACAACCCCCGTACTGTTTCATTCCTAACAGCTGATGAGTTCCAGAGCAAAAAATCTCATAATTTAAATACAAGCCAACAAACAGCAAAACAAAATCTGGGCCTAGAAAGAAAGCTGCCTGAAGCAGGGTGGCTACAAGTAGGAGAACAAATTACTCATTTAGCTGTTGCGCCCCCAAGAGCCAGAGGTGAATTGACGGTGGCATTGAGGCACCTGGAGGACAGCGACACGTTCAGCAGCGGTTCGGGCTGCAAGAGATTACTTTCTGCCGTAGGGTTGTAACGCTTGGAAGAACATCTCTGCTGCTGCCAAGACGCACGTCACGGACAAAGGTACCGATGGGATGGCTTTCTGTGCCACTTGTTGCTGGGAAGCCCCGTTTCCCATTTACTCTCTACTCCTTCTCTGTTTCTTCACCTTTTATTTGCTTTATTCTCCAACTGAACAGAGAAGAGGTTGGTAGAAGGCGATTCTTTTTCACACACTGCCACAACACAAAAAGCAAAAAGAACCGGTAGGATGAGTGCGAACTTGCAAGACAGAAGGGTTCCTGCATCCTGGGATCCACGTAAGAAAAACTAAACGCTGAGCGTAGAGGTTATTAGGTAGGTGAGGTATAACAGTATTTGTTAGCTGTACACATGTTTGTTTTTACTCAACTGAAATCGAGCGATATTTCTTTTTTGAATGCGGGGGAAATGGAAACAATACCGCATGGAACTCTTTCAAAAACCATTTTTTATTTTAACAGCAGCAGATTTCTAGAGCGTAATGGTTTCTTTGGCAAGCCTTTGTTATACTTGAGACATGTTTCCTTTTCCAATTTCACATTTAATTCCATCAAAACATGTGTTGCTCATTTTGCAATTTTGTACCATCGACGTTGTTGATAGGAAGAGCCAAAAGACTGTCCTGCAATACATCTGACCATCTCGAAATACACGTCTCCTCCCTATTCCCAGCACTGCCCCGTTTTGAACAACCGATTTATGTGTCTGGAGAGCCAGGTAAGGGCAGATATGAGGCAATGAGAAAAATAAGACTGTCCCCAGCACACAGCAAGGCAACTGAACGCTGCACCCACGCTTAGATACAAGACTAGGTATATGTCACGCATCTGAAAAAGGGGTTCATCGTCCTAGTTTAGCTAGTTTTAAATGAATGCCTTGACTTGCGCGGTACGAGCCAACCATTTAAAAAAGCTGGCAGATGTTACAGTATTATTTGCAACGTTAAACAGAGGGCTACCTTTCAAGGCTCTTCAGCTTATAAAATTTACCTCCTAAAATAACGTTCACATATTATCAGCTATAAATTAACACGGAACTACAGGCAAGCATAGAGACTACCATCAAAACTGCTTGACGAACTCTAAGAGAGCAACCAGAATACCTAAACAAAAATGTTCTAGGTTAAAGGTACACTTTTGAGGCCGCCTCCTCAAAACTAAAGGCCTTTGATCCTTCTCATCCATCAACATTTTTTCTCCTCTTTCCTCTTCCGAGATACATTTCTAACCACCTACAATCATTCATTCATTAAACTACGAATCTGATTAAATTTTCTTAAGTAAGTTATTCTAAACTTTCTAATTGTGTCGCACCTTTTTGCCCCTGAGAAGACTTGCACAAATTTGGACTCTTTCCTCCCAAAACGATAAAGCTCCTGGCTGAAAAATAACTGAAAGAGAGAATAAAAATACCATAAATGCCACAAACAGGAGACTCTTCTCCTAAAAGTCTCTCGGTTGCTCTTCTCATTCATCTCTTACACAACAAACCCTATCAAGCACAGAGTTTGCGCTTTACATCCATCTGCGAGTTTTCAGGAACTCATTATATGGCGAAAGGTGAAAAAGCTTTAATTTAAGATGGGGCCTGAAAGGCACACTCGCATATAGCTTTTGGGCCTAACAAACGAACCTGTTTACAGCTGGGGTAAATTGACTTATAGTTACTACAAGTTGGCGCAAATTAGAACAGAACAGAATAGTTCATTTGGAAGGGACATACAAGGATCATCTAGCAACACGGAGTTCCTTTCCCCTCTTTTCTCGTCAGACGCTAGAGAAGGGAGATGCAGTATTTATAGGGGATAAATATAAATCTCTCCGTATATTTACATTTATTTATTTATTATATATTTATATAAATATAAATCTCTCCATGGGGGAGAGGCTGAGGTGGCAGATAAAGTTCAAGATCAGGAAACTGTCACGTGGAACAGAATAGGGTCCTACATTTCCCTGCTTATCTTTCTCACTTCCATCTCCAGTCACACGTTTTTACGGTAGACAAATACCGTGCGATGCCAATGCTCTGACAGTTCCGAAACCATTTGCATCTACAGCTTCCTATAGACAAAAGCACAACATTTATGAGGAACTGCACTTGGCTATGCTAAATACGGGGGCACTTTCTTCAGGAGCGTAGGTATGTGATCCTTGGAAAAGGCTAATATCAACCTGTCATACTTCAAAGCAGATTAAAGAAACCCAACAAACTACCGTGAATAACTAATTCATCCAGACATTCATCGATCTTCTTAACTACACGGAATATTTGTACAATTCTTTTGCCATCACTGTTTGCCTGATAATGCGCAGCCCTACCGCAGCATTCCAGTAAGTGTGCTTCTCCCACCCAGCGATCATCAAAATCAACTAAAAATTTGCACTGACTTCCCCCAGGCCAAAATCAGGTCCTATGCTATCAATTAGAAACATTGGAAGTAGGCTAGTTAGATGGGGACAAACACGGAAAGAAGATCAACTTCTCAGTACTTCCAACACAGGTAGAAACTTGAAGCGCTAAGGCATTTGATTTTGAGTTCAATGCCTGTATTCCACACCCACACCCACCCCCACCCCCCCAATACTAGAGGTTCAGTTACTTTGGATAATATTTTAGGAATTTTTCTGGACCAAACCTAAACTACAAAACTTTTGCAAGTTGTACGCTATGGTACACACTGCTTCCAATAAATCCATGTATTGAGAAATCTTATATGTACTGGGTGGACCTTCGGGTTCATGGCACACCCCCGATCAATCATGAAGATCCACTCCAGCCTCCTGCACGCACTTCTAATTTGAATAGCAACCCGAGGGCTGTTTCATCCAGCTCATTCAAAGCAATGAAACAAAAGCGTGTGATCTTTGTGTAACGCTCCAAATGCATAAAAGAAAAAAAGGAAAGCCAGAAAAGCTGTTCAGGCAGGAAAAATACAAACACAGCTTTCCTTTGGCCATCATTTGTAAACACCGCAGACTCGATTCTCACATATATTGCTGCCATTACATACAGTTGAGGGAGTATAAAAGGATTTTAGAAGAGGCACAAATTACATTTACCTCCCGCTTACAGTTGGCTTATACATCACTAGCTTTGGGCTGGGTAAGAGTCTGGCCCATAACTGGACTGATTTAGGTATTGGGTTTTCCTGGGTTTTGAAGCGTGTTCTTCAAGCTGTGCTTCAAAAGCTAGTAAAATAATCCGCTTAAAAGGCAGGATTGTGCAACCATGAAGGCATTCCACCTTTATCTTTAAAGGAAACGAACTATTCTGTGCACAATTTCCCCATGATATCTGAGAAAACATCGTCTATGTTGGGGTCTAGTTCCGTTTGTGAACTTTTAAGTTGTAAGGAAAAAACCAAACACCACCCGCCAATGATTCACACCTATATATATAACCTCATACATTGAAACACGTTTCCTAAAATTGGTTTTGATGCCCAGCAAGACCTTACCACGGACATCTAAATGCCAGGACTTGCCCATCATTTGGGGTATATTTGTATGCATCGTGAGACAAGTTCAACGTTCAAAGACAAAAGACCTGCTTCCACTGACACCGGCGACCACTGATCAGACTTGCCGGCTTGGAGGAGAATTTGTTTGCATTTTTTCCTATTTTGTTAACATTACCAGAAAGAATTACATTCCTCACATTAAGCTAAATCTGGCTCTCTGAAATATTCCACACCTGAAGGATCATTTCTTTCTGGTCGGAGCACTAGGGTGGAACCAATGGACCCGCCAAACACATCACCCCTCCGTGCCCCACTCTTCTCTGGGAAGAATTGGTATGAGTATCTGCCCTCCATTGACATACCGTGGGGTTAGTCCGACCTGCGAGCTTAGTCTGGTGCTGAGTAATGCTGCTCATGAAAGAGAAGCTATTGATACAGATAAGCCTTCCGAGAGAGACCTCGAATTTGTGATAATTACCCAGGTACCAGAAGACTGTCTTCATGTTTTCGTAAGGCGATGCTGCAAATGAGCTCTCCAGAGCTCAGGCCTTTTTTCTATGCTAGCAAAGTGTACAGTGAGGACTAACATTGTTTGGAAGGCCAATTAATAACCCTGGGAGGGGGAAAAACAACAGGTACTTATCAGGGATTAAAAGGTATGGGTGTCAATTATCTTATGGAAACTTTTAGCTCTCCCGAAACTCTTGCCTTTCCTCTCTCCTTCGAGCAGAACGTTGCTACTCTGAAAGAAAACGTTTTAATCCAGGCTTTTCTTTCAGCAGCTCCTCCCCACAGTTTGCGGGCACGTCCTACATACTAATTGCCGCCGGTTTTTAACTGCATCCAAGGGCTTTGCTAGACTAGGACCTATGAGATGGCAAATGAACCGGAGTGCGCCATGATTCAGCTTTCTTTGAAATTATTGCAACGCAGACGTGTTCGAGTGCAGCGTAGCTGAGGAGAGAGAGGATATATAGGAATATAAAGAGACCAGCCCTGCTGTCTGGTGAAACTGTCTCGTAATGTGAGTCCTTTAATAGCACGCCAAACTGAAAATAGACGACAGGAAAGTAAAAACAGACAATATTTAGGAGTCAGTTACTAATTCACTGAGGAAGCTCTTTTCATGTGGACAGCATCACAGGTGGGGACCCAGGGGAACAAGCACAATTAGGCTGAAAGGGACAGGCGTAAAATACATTACCGCTCGAACTATATTTTTAATGAGTAGCAATTTATTTTTGTTGCGTACTCTTTGGCCTTATTTGGCACCTGCAGACCACGTTACATCTAATAGAAATACCAGCGGGCAACAGTAGTCAGAGAAAGAACCTTACCTCTGTATCTTTAAAACAGATGCTCTTACCATTTCTGCTTTGCAAGTAGGAATAAATCGCTGACCTGTTCTTTTGGCTAGCTGGGAGTGAAAATAGCATAAAACATAGCCTTGCAGGTTGGGATTTTACCTTCTGCACAATTTGATTTTGGGTGAAGGGGGCAGGGTACAGCAGAAACACGTCGTCCTTTTAGTAGAGAGACTGAACCACCGCTAAAGCCAGCCTAGAACGCGCTCCACGCACGGTCCCAGATTTTCATCTGGAAATACCATTCTCTTACGCTAACTTTGAAACGTTTCTAAAACTTGACATATGTCTGAAATTACTTCAGTTTCCTTCTCCTATGCTCAAAAATGCCAAGTGGGCTTTTGCAAAACATGCATCTTTTACCTGCCTATTGATGTATAAAAGAAGAAAAACCACGGACTTTGAGAATAAGCACAGGATCACAGCAGCCTTTAGTCTGCTTTCTTCTCATCTATCCAAAATAAGCAGGATGTGGTCTAAAGGTAAATGCAAATTAAAAAAAAAAAAAAAAAGAGAGAGAAAGAAAAGAAGAGATCCTTCCACACGGTCACACAAATGCAAAATTTATGTTTGCCTTGGGTTTTTTTTCTCCTCGCTTAAAGTATCTTCAAGCTCTGACCATACGAGTTAGATAGCATCTCTATACGCTTCCCCTGTTCAGCACCTAACTGCTGGATTCCAGCCCCAGGGAGCACTGCCCGGTGCTAACCTGGAACACCACAGCACGCAGAAGTACTCTCGGATATTGTATTTAGTTAGCAGAAACACAGAGACAACAACTGTGCCGTAATATAAAGCAACTTGTGCTGTACCGCGTACCAAACGGTAAAACTCTTCTGTCACTCACAGAAACCTAGCTCACGCTGGTGTTGCAGGAATAACGCAGAGAGCAGACCACGCAGCTGCTAAAATTATTATGCAAGGCCCAGCACCTCAGTTGTCAGATAAAGTATAGCTTTCACTGGGATAAGCAGAAGACTGCCGTGCTGCAGGACTTCAGGCTTTCGAGAGCAACCGTCTGTATTCTATGCATTTATGTGCCAGGCAAAGGGCATCAGATGCAACATTCAGGGGACGTTTTCTAGGCAGAGGCACCTCAGAAAGATCCCGAGACCGGGACTGCTCTCACCTGCCAGGTACTCAAGTCTAGATTCAACCCTAGCTCGGCTGCGCTCAGCCTGTGCCTTCCCCCCCCCCCCCCCCCCCCCCCCCCCCCCCCCCCCCGCCCCCGAGCGCCCACAA
>WAAD01014086.1:107101-208792 GCA_013389945.1 Fregata magnificens
CCCCCCCCCCCCCCCCCCCCCCAAGACCTTCGCAGTTTGAAGATGTAAGAAAAGCAGCCCACTTATTACAATAATTTAAAAAAGCAACCGAGATCCGGAAAATGTGTTTCTCTGTCACTGGGGCCAAATTCATTGGGAAGCCGGCTGTGAGCGCGCACTGTTTTCATCCATCCAGCCGGGCACCTTCACATTTATACCCTGAGAGCAGCCCCTGACTATTCAGACCGCCGGGCCTTCGCACAAACGGGTAGGTACCCCGTCTCACTGAACTTCAGCCTCTGGCCAGTACAGCAGCACCGCAGAACAGCCAGAGGAAGCGCAGTCCAGCTGCTGCGCTGCCTGCGGTGACGGTCCTCGGGGCTGGCCACGCGGTACCGCTCCGCAGCAGTGGCTGGGGTGCGAGTCACAGGTCGACAACAGAGTTTGCCTTGTTTAACAGTTCCCTGTGTTCCCCTGGTGTGGTTCTGGCCATATTTCAGAAACACAGGCACTGAGACACACACACACACACAATAACCCAACCAAGCTTTTTTGGACCTGGGAAGCAGCGTTTGTGGGAAAGAATGGCTGGCCAAGAAGCAGATGTTCTAGCTTTCAACTCTTCAGAAAAAAAAAAAAAAAAAAAAAAAAAAAAAGAAAAAAAAATATGGTTACCCTTCAGAAGAAGAAATGTTTGCTATGTATGTGAAACATGTGCTTCCCAGTCCCTTACTGTTAAGCGTTCAGCAGCTGCTCCGACTGGAAGAAGCTCTGTGGACTGTGAATTTGCTTATCTATGTAAACAGGGTGTTGCCTCAGTTTGAAAACAATATTCTGGCTGAGAACAGCCTGCTGAGAGTGTGAGTTTAGATTAATTCTGTTAGCATTAAAATAAAGGAGCTTATTAAAACCAGAAATGCACACAGAACCTAAAATTTGCTCAGACAGACATAAGAAGTCAGTGTTAGCAGCGAGAAGGTAGCCACAGCCTTTGGTTCAGCTAACGTGGAACAAGGCATGTCTTCCTGGCAGAGGAGCATTTGCTCTCCACGTTGATGAGGGACGGTTACTGCAGGTAATGCTCTAGGCAGAATGAAGAGGCGTAAGGAGGAAAGAAGCAGAAGCATAAAGGCAGTTGTCTGTATGTAAGGAAAGGTAGGGGGGAGAAGAAAAGGAAAACAGCAAGAAACAAGAAAGAAAAGGGGGGGTGTGGGGGGGTGGGGACCCAACAAAAAGAAAAGCCAGTGCAGGACCCACCACTCCACCTGAATTTAAGTGTAGGATTGGGAAGAGGGGGTTGCTTTTTAATTAAGACCTATCAAAAAAGGGAACTCCAGACGCTTCCTGAAACCTCTTTGGGAAGCAAGCTTTTCTTTAAAGCTACTAAAGAACTACAAGCCTTTTAGGAAATTCAGAAACGCAAAGCCAAAACCAAAAACGAACTCAGTACATGAAGAGAGAAAGCTGAGGGAAGAACACCCAAGAACGCCCAGAAGAGCTGCCACCTCAGCCTCTTTACGCTCTCTCAAACGAACAAAATCTTTTTGAACCACATTCTCCGCTAAGGTGCTGGCTGAGAAAGCGACTCCACTGAGCCTTGCTGCGAGACTTCAAAGAACAGGGAGAACTTCACAAAAAGGATCCTTTCTCGATCAAAACCTTCCATGACATTTCATTCTTCTAAAATAGCATCCTTGAAACTTATTTTGGTAAAACAAACTGCCTTGCAGGTAAGTCCCTAGTGAAATCTACTGAAATTCCTGGATGGCTTCACCATTTTCTCAGTATTTGCCCCATTGCTGAGCTTTGTTGGAGCTCTGCTTGTACTGAACTTTCATCAGTTCTTGTTTTCCTCAGCTAAATGCCTTTATCTCTTTTTTTTTTTTTTTTTTTTTTTTTTTTTTTTTTGGCATTTCAGTGCCAACGTTAGTTTAGCACTGAAACAAACCAGAAGGAAAAAAGGACCACTAGCTTCCGCTCTCATTTCACTTCAAATACATCAGCTGAGAGCGTGTTTGATAGCCACGTATTTTACCGTCAGTAGCAAGTTAGCAATTGGCGCACGTCAACAAATATATATATACATATATCCCAAATCATCATTACAGCTGATGCTCTATCATAATAGTAACTTTGATATGAAACCTCAAGCACCCCCAACAGAAAGAAATAGTCTCAACTCAAGAATCACTGCAAGGAAAGCTCACTGACTCACATCTTCCAAGTTTTCTTGAAGACTTGTGAGAAAAAGTGTCCTTATTCCTGTGCCTGAAAGAAACTCAGACAGAAATCCTCCCGAGCACACAGTGACAGCAGCCAGTGAAACCCACCAGCCTGGACGGCTTGAGCCCCCACCGTGCTGCTGGGGGGCGAGAGGCAGGAAGAGATGTTGTTATTAGGACACGAGGCTGTGCAGGAGCCCGTCAAAAGCCACAGCAAGAGCTAGAGAGTCTGAGATAACCCCATTACACACAAGGAACAGGTTTGGCAAGGGCCCCTGGGCTACTTGTTTTTGACACCGAGGCCAAGTTCTGCAGCTTGTAAGTGAACAGCAATAGCCAAGTCTGGCTGAATGAGGCAGGAAAGGCATCTTTCCTGGATCGAGACTGCCGTGGCCACGTGACACATTCACTTACATCAGAGAAGTGATCTTGTTCTGTACCCTGTCTATATAAAAACCCAGAGAACTGTACACTAACAGTAAGAACATCCTATCAAGTCTTTACAAGCTCCAGTTCTACGGTCCATCCGTAACAAGGACACACAAAGGCAAAATACCGCTTGTTAAAGGGAATTTGCTGGCTGATGGTAAAGGCAGTGGTCTGATCCTGGGAAAGCTCTGTCCTCGGGTCACAAAACCAGAAAACCGGCAGACTAAAGTCCACCAAAATCTCTTCCTGTCCCTGAAGGGACCAACAACAGATACCTTGGAAAATACAGAACAACAGGGCAGGTGTGTAACGCTGCCTCCCCAATGCAGTATCCTGAACCCCATCAACCTGCAGCTCAAGCGTTTCCTAAACCATGGGTTTTTAAAACTAGGCTATTGGGGTTTTTGATTAACTCTTCTCTGTGAGCTAAATAACGTGTTGTGCGTCAGACAGCAGAAGCAATTGCAAGTGTAGCCGGACATACGGTCAGTTCCGAGTTGGCAAAAGTAATCACGGGTTTGCCACTCACCCATGGTACCGTAGGAAATGAACGTACAGAAAGAAACATAGAAATTCAAAGTCTCTTTCCTAGCTGATTCACTGAAAGCATACATTTCCATTTACCCTGCTAAAACGTATAAAAGCTGTGTAATTATTAGACAGGTACACCATTAGATAAACTCGCAAAAGATTTCAGCCTGGAAAGTATGTGAGAAGAAATGCAGCCTTTTTTTCCACGAATCTCAACTTTCAAAAGTCCATAAATATTGCTTAAGGGTTTTGGGGTGGGTTCCCCCCCACCCCCGACTCGCTCTCCCGTACCTGCTTCGTCAGAAGGGCATCAAAGTATTTTCCCTGGCAAACACCTAATTTATGAATAAATAAGTAGCGAGGCATGAGAAACTAGAATAATAAGAGTATGCCTTAAAGTCAGTGAAAGGGACTGCTCAAAGCCTGCCCAAACTTTGTACCGACTGGATTTCCACGGGTGAGCCTGCCCCCAGGACAACAGCAGCGCTGCACAGAAGGCTCCTGTATTCACATCTTGGTCATCCTTGTTCTTCCTCTGATGGAAAGAAAAAAATCATATATTTTCTATTAACCCGCCAAGAAACCTTTCGGGGCCCCAGACCTGTCCTGCTTGACTTTCTCTCTGACCGCGTGTATCTGGGCGGACACCCGGCGGCGCCCGGCCCCGCAAGTCCTGCAGGATGAACAATCCCCCAGTGTTTGGCATGCTGCAGGTGTCTCCGGGTGTCAGCTGCCTGCTATTTATTATTGGTTTGCTGTGTACAGGGAGGCAGGCCAGGTCATCACTAACAACTCTGTGCAAATGGGTCGGGGAAAGGAAAATAAAGCCTGTGCAGCAGGAACCTTTAGGGGCTGGGGTTTTGCTGGCAAGGCCTGGCCTCGTTCCTCCTTAGGTGCTACTTAAAAATTGCTACTTGTTTGACTTGGAAGCCACTTCACATAGCTGGGGCTGCGCAAGACATGCATCGCAGGGAAACCAGCTGGAGGCAGGTGTGCTGCTTTTTTATTTCAAGTCGTACCGGAGGAACACTTCCTCTGCCCAGTTCTGAGGGGTTTTCTTTTTAGAAGTCTGTTTATATTATTTGTTTTCCAGCGGAGAAAAAATTACTGTAAAAATAGTAAAGGATTCATTTGCATGTCTTTGAACTTGGGGGGTTTGTTTTGGTTTTGTGTTTTCATTTTCTTTTGACAGAAAAAAAAAAAAAAAAAAAAAAAAAAGACAAAAGACCTCTTAAAATTACATGGAAAAATATAAGCAAGTAACTTTCCAAACCTTTTCCTATTTTCCACTGACCTAAGAGTAAAACACGATCCGTGCTGCCCCTTCGGTTCAGATAAGGGTTGCAGAACCTCTTGCAGTTACATTTTTTCTCAGAGGGATTATAAAATGGGCCTCACATGTAGCTTTGGGATTAGACGAATAGCTCAACTTCAGCAAAGCAGATGTCTCCAAAGCCGCTGTTTAAAACATGGCTGAGGGAGCCTGCTGGCAGTGTGAACAGAGCGCAGGCATGCTGGTTGCAGGCCTGGGGACTGCAGCTGAGGGAAGGTCACATAGATGGGCTGTCAAAAACAGCCTGGGGAGTTAAACGAGGAAAACAGATCTCCCTGCTTGCACTGCTGGGTGAGCACAGGCACCCTGGCCCGGGCGCCACACAGGGGCTCTGGCTGGGCTTGCACGACCCAGCTGAGCGACCCGAGCATCCTCCCCTGGATCAGGGCTTTGTCTCGCAAGACGTAGACTCCATCTTGGCCAGCAAATCTACAAAACTCAGCATTATTTTGTTCTCAACAGACATAACCTGTGCTCACCCCAGGATGTCCCACTGCCTTGGCAAACATCATGTTTTGACAACCTACTGCTCTGGCCATTGAGGCAAACCGCAGGGCCAGGGCCACGTCAGAGTCTCGCGCTCTTCGGCAGAAGAGACTGTTATCTAGGTAAGTCCTCCCCTAAGGAGATACATACACACAATTCATGATGATACCAGAATATCCTTATTTTGTACCAGACTACCTAGCTACATGGGAATCAACAAACACCTTAAAAAAGCAACAAGTTGCAGAGAATTTAACAGCCTTCCTCTTGAAGGGCAAGGACTGAAATGAATACATCACCCCCTGCGCTCTGGGGTCATCTTTACTTCCATAACAACAACTTCAAGGCAGCGATCCTGCTGACACAAGCGTTTGCTTTTCTGAAGCCTCCCCTTACTATTCCTTGGCCTTTTGGGCAGCTGGAAAACTAGCTGTGTTTGGCAGGTGCAGAGGGGCTGACCAGCACTAACATCTACAGCCACTTTCTCCTCCAAAAGGAGCAGAATGAGCTTGTTCCTGAACTTACTCACACCAAGGCACAAATGGGCACAGTTTACTAAAACTGATCAAATGTCCCTTCTCGTGATGCCAGTTCTGATGAAACCTAGGAGAGACAAGAACAGCAAAGGAGAGAGCAAGCAGAAATCAAAAACCACAGGAGGAACATACTGTGATACAAAACCCAAGAGGGTCGAACTCCAGGTATGATGACAGCGGCTTCTAGTAGCCGCTGTGGGGTTCGCAAACATTTGCTATGCGATCGCATACGTGCTCCAGCTCTCCTTAAGGTACGAGACCTGAAGGACCACTGCAAAAATTCCTGCCCGACAGAATAAGCATTCACCGATGGTTCAAGGTTTATACGATAAGGTTAAAAACCAGCTTCCCTGAGGTCAATCAAAACAAAACGGAGATCCCTGGCCCTAGGGAGCTGCACAAAACTTAAAAAGCAGCTCAAACATCCACCAAAGTCCTCAAGCCTCCACAATGGGGAAAAAAAAAAAAACCAAAAATTAACTAAAAGGAGAAATACAGGAAAGGAAGTAAAATCAAAAGCAAAGCACAAGTGTCTTGCTTTTAATGTATGAAAGTTTAGATGCTTTTGATCGTATAAAAGCACACTCAATTTTCCCCGTCACCGGGCACAGAAGCCATTTGGGCTGTTGATTTTGAAATCCTAATTAAAAATAGGGTTTGACGTACATCTGCCTAACTCTACATCATCTGCTCAGGCTGTAAGACTTCTCAAAGGCACCTCTCTGATTCCACTGAGTTTTCCCCGACCCGAGGGCAGGTCAAGCCTGACCCGTGCTGCCAGCTCCCGAGCCGCATCCTGCACGCCCACCTGCAGCGCCTCCCTTCCAACCACACTGCTGCTCCGAGACAAGAGAAGGGTTTGCAATCCTAACAGTTTTCTCCTCTCTTTTTTTTTTTTTTTTTTTGGTGAGGGGTGACCTTTTAAAACAACCCACCTGTCTAAAGAACACTCTTTCCCGGTATTTGTCAAGGATGTTTGAACAGATTCGACTGTAATGAATGTCATGCCTCCAACCGTTGAACTGAACCAGTGGTTCCCAGACTTCCTTTTTTTTCCTTTTTAAAATGCTGTTTACTGAAACGTTCATAAAATCCACTTGGCAGCCTCAGGGCTTGAACCTCAGCTGTATACCCTGTGTAGACTTAACACTGGCACTTGCTGGAAGAGACCAGGGAGAGTTTTTCACTTTTACATAGGATCGGTTACAGATTCACTACCCAACTTCAAGGGAGGGTGACAGGCCCTGGCCACGAGCTCATGGTTCTGCACAGACGTGGGGCAGCGGTAGACTCTGAAAGGACTCGGAAGTTTGCCAACTCTTCAGGGTAGGGAGCTTTTACTAACACCTATCGATAAGTTGCAGAACTCGTTCATGGATTTTTATTAATAAATACCGTATCTAACGCCCAGAGAAATGGTACACTGAGCATCCGTCTTATCTTCCCTGCTGCTTCCCTTGGGTAGAGCACCCTGATTCACCTTTGCTCTCAGCAATTGCTGACATATTCTGAGGAAGGCATCTGCAAGCAAAGCTGGCTTTCAGGGAAGTTAATTTCTCTCTCAGCATTCCTGCTAGCAAGATTTTTAGTTATGTAAAGCCCATATTTCAAAAATACACTTCAATTACTTTCAACAACACTGAAATTCACCTGCTTCTGTCACGGGAGGAGAGAAACCAACCCATCAGTCCGAACGAGCACGGGGAAATAGTCAAAAGGGAGCATCCTTTCCAGAAGGCACAATCACAGTATGAATAATTAATAAAAAGAGAAGACAGGACTCGGATTGAAAAAAGCAGCCTAAAATGACCAAACAGCCCAAAAGCTCATGTTGAAAACAAAAAACAAGGAAAAAACCTGAACGCAACCTAATTACTGACTTTGGAAGATGACAGTCTGACTTCTTAATTGAACCTGCCTGAGTTGAACTCTGCGGATGCCGTTTACCACATAGGTAGGACAGCACATGGCACTATTTGGGAACTGGCATTAAAACCGCACCAGACATGTGAAAGTCTCTCAGCATGCTTAGCACTTAGGTTAAGTCTTCACTTTGACGTTGAACCGTTCCTTATCCACTCACCTCTGGTATCTGTAAATACCACATACCATGAAAGTTACGTCACAAGCAAAACTGCATACCCCCATCTTCTCTGGGTTTGATGCGAGGCTTGTGAAAATCACCAGAAAGATTCCTTTCCACTGCTGCAGTCAGGCCAAACTCAGACACTCACAGCTCTGCCAGTCAAGTGCAGAAATGGCACCTCAGGAACTCCATTTTTACCCCCCCTTGTGTTTTACACCTGTAGTTTTTTCTGGCACAGGACTGTTTACTTAGGAAACTTTACAACTTGACTTTACTAAAGAAACTTTACTTAGGACTACCTGACTCTAGGAACAACTCCTCATATGGTGAAAGCAAGCCAGGCTTCCTCACGAAGCACTTTCTGACTGGTGCAGGGCGATTACTTCCAGTTTAAACAGACACTTCACTCCAGCCAGCGCGATGCCAGCGTGGCAAATCCACGTGCCCGGTTAACAACGCGAGCTGAGACGTGGCACAGTCATGCAAAGCAGACAGGCTCCATAAAGGTGATAAATCCTTAGGAAGTGTAAAGCATCAAACAGCAGCAGAGATTGGACTGATGCCTACACACTGCAGACGTGCCGCCGAGACCTAGGGTAACTTACGGCAGGAGTGAGGCCAGTGCCGTTTGCAACAGCAACAGTTAATTTAAAAAATGTCTCCGTGGCAAAAAAAAAATCTGAAGGGGCTGACTAGCATAGCCTAACTTACAGAGGCTTCAGGGCCCAGGGAAAGCTCTCATTTGAGCAGCCCTTCCCCTGTACCCCTGCAGCAAGCATCCCCCTGTTTCTCAGTTTGTGGATTTGTTTCACCAAACTCTCATTCCAGCCTGGGCTGGTGAAACACCGTGTCCCTCCCACCATGCTCAGAAGAACGCCCGGCAAGGACATCTACCAGCAAAATCACAAGAAGGAGATCCCTTCCCATGTAATTACAGGGTGGTGCCACTGTGCAGATGTCTTCATGCAAAGCTTTGGCGGCCCACAATTAACCAGAAGAATCCTGCAGCAAATGTGGAAGGGAAGGGGGAAAAGGGAAGGGGGAAAAGGGAAGGGGAGGGGGAAAAGGGAAGGGGAGGGGGAAAAGGGAAGGGGAGGGGGAAAAGGGAAGGGGAGGGGGAAAAGGGAAGGGGAGGGGGAAAAGGGAAGGGGAGGGAAGGGGGGAAAGAAAAAAAAAAATACAAGTTTACCCCAAATTGGACAGAACTGCCTATAAATAGCTATAGGGCCTTGTCAAGCACATCTTTGCTGTAATTCCTCCTAAAATATCATGTAAGTGGGATTGAGTCTCACATGTATATTTTCTATTGGAAAATAGCCTCGCTAATACATCTTAACCATGTCTCGCTGCTCTCTGCCTAGCATCTGGAAGGTATGCACGTGGATTTATAAGGCTTATGTGAAGCATAAGTCAGCGGTTAATCCATTTGATTGCAAACCATGTGACTGTGTACTGTGACCGCATTAAAACTCAGCCATCGGTAAAAAAAGGGAAAACTACAGCTAACCTGTAATTTTGGTCGACTGAATCAAGCCTATTCCGTGGACTCACACGCATTTGGTCCCAGATCTGTCATGCAAAGGAGACGCTTGACAGTCACATCTTTCTTTCTTACTAATGACTTACACGTGCAACTCAAGGGGCTGACAGGCTGGAGACCCTTCTTCCCCTCAATAGTTATTTACTTGACCAAAGGAAAATAGAGAAAACTGAACGCTGGCATCATGAAGGGTGCCAAAGTGGGAGAGGTGACTTTTACCACAGTTGCAGCCTTAGGGTAAAGATGGAGCATTGGAAATAAGGGTAAGGCTTAAACATCTTTGGCAAGAGTTCTAGTGACTTCATGCCCGAAAGGAAAGCCAATGTAGTATCGAAGGCAAATTTCAAGCAAACGCTTTGGCCCACCACTTCTACTGTATGCCAATACCCTCATGCCTGTCAAACCTGAAGACTTAAAAAGGTGATCTGCTTATCATTTTTCCTACTGTTGTACGCATCTATTCAGTCAATCTGCCAACCGACCAAGCGGTGCAAGGTCGCCCTTTAAATGCAGGCCTTCCAGCCCTCACACGCACCATCGCAGCTCCTCGACAACCCGCGGGAGAAGAGAGCCGCTGGGATTATTTCCCACGCGCAAGTCAGCAAGCCTGACAGGCTTAGCCCACAGCGGACATGTTGCAGCCTACGCGATGCAGTACCGGCTCTTCTAGAGACCACAGATCGTCTAGGACTTGCGCGGGGCTCGGGAGATCAAAGTCCAGCCCTTCCATCCAAAGGCTCCAGCTGGACGCTCTCTCCTGTGGCAGACCAGTTCCTTCCCCAGCCCTGCTGGCTGACCCTTCCTGCCGCCGGGCCGCAAAAGCCCGGGGAGGGGGGTGGCAATGCAGAGCCAAAACGGCTGACAGCAGAATCGCACCTTGCTGCCCTTGGAAGGGAAAACGAATTTTTCCTAGGAAACATGCGCACCACAACTCGCCCCTGGCTTCACGCTGCAGCTCTGCTGAGCCTGTGCGACCGGCACCGCTGAAGCGTCCCCTCGCTCATGCCAGCTGAGTAGTCTGAACTGGTGCGCCAGAAACAAGAACTGTTATATCTATCTCACAGTGCTTTAAGTTATTTACTTTCAGGTATCTTCCACAAATATTTTCTGCCCCTGTCCAAAGTTCCACCTCCAATCCACCTCCCCAGAACATGTACTTCTAGGCAAGCTCCGATCAAAAACCGCAGCGTGTGTTGTGCTGCCAACTGGTTTCACTGCAGAAATGGAAAGCGAATTCCTCTCTGGAAGGGGAGTGAGGAAGGCAGTGGGAAGTCTCTGGAGGATTCTTTGGAGGACTTGGTTCTGAGGGTTTCCCCTTCACATCGCGATGATTCCCCTCAGAGGTTCTTCCAAGGACGGCAGTACTCCAGCATCAAAGCTGGAGGAAACCACACTGCTGTGCTTCTGCTCGGCTCCTTTATCAGAACAGATATACTCAAAGGCTCGCATTCATTAAACATCAGCATCACTAGGACAGAAATCATTACCTAAGACTCTACTTATGGAAACGCTGTTATTTCTCCACAGAAAAGACGCGTGAGTGGAGAAGGGAAGAAAGAAGGGAAGGAGAAGAGATAGACGTTACCCTATATTAGTCCTTTAAATACACAGAAACAAATCTTAAATTGATTAAGTCTCTCCACGAAGCGTCCAGCCTCTATTAGCTGTGAAGAGACAGGCTTCCTAGGGGCAACCAGGCTTTCAAAGACACAAAGGAACAGGCCCACACCTCCCCCTCTCACAAATTACACCACAGCCTTCCCTTCTAATCGCTTTTATGATTCAGTTCAATACGTCCTGATTTTTCAGACTCTGTACAGAGTCGTCCTACATATGGCTGCACTGCCTCGGCGCAAAACAAGGATGGGCCCGCGTATGTACGTGCACAGTAGCGGAAAAGTGTTTCCCTCCTGTGACTTATTCCAAGCTAATTCACAGATCTGGCCCTCTCTTCCATGCCTCTGCCTCGTTTGAAAAATCCCTCGCTCTCCCCTTGCTTCTCTGTTGCGCCGTGGCTCCCTTTCTCTGTTGGTAGCTTTTATTTGCATTTCCTAGTTAGCCACTTGATCTAGAGTACAAGAAATTGGATCTTCCCCCAACAGTGATATTTGCATAGCATTGTTCCCATTTTCTGACTTTGTTCATTTTATGAATTTCCCAGGCTCTTTTTACAGTCCACTGCAGACCTGGAAGAAGATACCAAGATGCTGGACTTCACGGTTTTGTGGCGAGGTCTGTGGTACTTGGTGTTGCCCCAGCACCTACACAACTGATTAATAAACCCCTCAGATTTCATACAAAGAAGCAAATAACCTTCAGCCCTGGAAAGGACAGCTTGGAAACTTGAACTAATGTTAGGGGCTCAGCGGTCAACAGCTGAATTACGACTACAAACCCGTCCTGACCAAGCTCCATCAACGTGCCTCATCCCTGTACCGTTCGCATGGATGAAAAAACACATTCAGCCTACAGGAACTCCACGCATTTGACATCTTCCTAAGTTGTCTTGTGGGGTCTATCCCTTAAATGGAAAAAAACCATAAGTAGACCAGAAATCGTCTCGATAAAACTACCTATCCACATTTCTAATGAAATCTGACTGGTAACTCCACTGAAGTCTCCCTGTCAGCAAGATTGCCAAGGCACACCCTGCTTGCTTATATCAGTAAGATTCCTCAGTCAATCACTTCAGCATGGAATACAGCTTAAAATAAAAACTATACATCTGAAAAGACAAGCAGACAAAAGATATCCTAAGCTCCAGTTCACAAAGGAGCTGATTTAATCAGAAATGTTTCCAAATGTTCAATAGCTTATAGCAACACATCTGAAACCATACAGTTCACTTTCCACATGTCCCTTTCCCCTCACGTCACTAACACCATTCGTTCCTGATGGATTATTTTGACTTTGCTTTTATTTCTCCTCTGAAATCATAATCCACTTGTTGATCGGTGCGGGCTATTTCATGCGAGAAACAGAGCGTTTGAAGTCTCATCTGAAGAATCAGCAGTAGTATACCAAACAATAAAAATTTCAGGAGCTGCTTTTTATGTCAGGAGCCCCACAGAGCGAGTCAAGAGACATGAGAGATTATAAAATTAAATAAGTAGGACAAAGTGGAAATCGGGCATATATCGCCTTATATCGAGCCTGATATTTTTCAGAAGGGCAGTTATTTTGTTAAAAAAGAGTAAGAATTTTTTTGTGGTTCGAGTTGCCTGATACTTAAGCATAAATATTCACAAGAAATGCTGAAACATCCAGATGGGTCAGACGTCTGTTTGGTCCGAACAGGTTGGGGGCCAGTCTACCGCAGGTCTCCCAGCAGTCCCCAAACACCGCTGGCCGCTGCAGAAGGCGCTGGCATTTCAGGGGCTTGCGTTTCCCGAGGGAAGCTGGGCAGCACGGCTAATCCCTCCGACAGTCCTCTAGACCCTGGGAGGACGTGTCTGCGCACGGATAGGACACGGACAAATTCCCACTCCTCGCACGCTACCTTGCACTGCACGCTCGATGGGGGCAGATGCAGTCACGGGGATGATAAGATATCCCCAGAGGCTCAATGAGCAAGCGAGGCAGGGCGTGGGCGTCCAGGGTGGGAACCGCTTGATGGTAACTGCGGGGAATGGGAGGTACCTCGATCTTCATGGGAGCGGAGCGAGTTTCTCAGATTTGCCGTAAAGGAGAAGACTCCACCTGGATAGCTGGTGCAGAGTTGAAATTGAACTGCAAACTCATGCTTTCTGATGTCTTTTTCATGCACTCATAACTGTACATTTGGACCTTCACGGTGCCTCGTGCCAGGCACGAGCACACATTCAAGTACCGAAGTAGTGTGGTTCCAGCGTAAAGGGCAGGTGTTCAAAACTGAGGAGCCATCGCAACACAAGTACTGTAGGGGAGTGCGGGATGCATCAAAATAAATGGCTGAACCGAAATCAAAAGATATCAAAACCGCGCTATCGGATCCTGAGCACTTGTCAAAAACTGTCTTATTTAGGTAGAAGTTAAATTTTCTTAGGCA
The DNA here is from genome assembly GCA_013389945.1 of Fregata magnificens. Lineage (NCBI taxonomy): Eukaryota > Metazoa > Chordata > Aves > Suliformes > Fregatidae > Fregata > Fregata magnificens. The sequence continues at coordinate 120,271 of WAAD01014086.1, forward strand.
CCACTTCTGACTGTTTGAAAACTTGCCCCGCGTTCATCCTAACCGAGCTAGCTCAGAGCAACTTACCTGATCCTACTTTCCTTTCTCGTAAGAACCTCTTTAGCTCTTCGAAAAGTTCATTAACTGCTGCACATCGACAGGCATTCCCAGCAGTCCAACAGACAACGTGTAATCTGGTAGAGCAACAGCAGGAAATGCCTACTGTGGAATTACACATCGGGACGTTCTTGATGATGTTCTCCGATAGTGCCCTGGCACCTTCTGAATAGCTTTTCACATCAAAGAATTGCTAATATAAACATACTTTGTTTACATTGATCCTCAAAAATCGTTGTTCAACATCTTCTAAACATCTATAAATCAATGATCATGCCAACTTCTACAACTTCTAACCCATCAGGATTCCAAGTTCAGAGTTCAAAACACGTTCTCTGACTCTAGTTAAATCGCTAACTCTTAAATCCATGTAATGCTCCAGCGGACACACTGTTGAAGTTTTTAAAAGAGAGTACTATGATAGCTTTAAAAGGATTTTAGTGAGGAAAATGCCCAGCAGTTCACCGCTCCTGTAAGTCCTGTAGAGTAGAACTAGATGAAATAGTCCTTCAACTTTGAACAAGATCCTCACAATCCAGTGCATTTGATTGAAAAAAACCCAATGTTTAACTAAATCGCTTATTAATAAGAAAACAGCATTGCAATGCAGCTAGGGTAGGAGCACCTAACTTTCTGAAACACAACCACAAAAATAAGGAAATGAAGCTAATACCTGTGCTTCCATCTCTCCGTGAAAACTACTATGCATTATAGCCCACGCGCTGTGACCCAACGTGGCCTTTTACTTACACTTTACTTACTTTTACTTACAGCTCTTGAAGACACGATTTTCTTCCTCAACTATTATTCTGATAGCTTTTGATGTTGTCGTCGCTTGTGTTGACAGAAGGTAGTTTGCTGGAAGGCTGTGAGCAGAGGGGTAATTGTAGGGCACAGAAGAACACCACCTCTGGGCGTGGAACTGAACGTATCAGAGTCGTGATATAATCTGGGTCATGACCACTTAATACATCGTCAGCAACATATGGTACATATAGCACAGACACACACGTGAAGGCTGGGGAACAGAGGGCCTGCCACCATCAAATGATATCTTCCGTTATCGGTTTTGTGCACGAGTGCTCCTCAGTGCTTGAGAGCACTTTTAAATATGTAGTTGACCGGAGCGAGGGCGCATCAGAGCAAAAGCACATTTGTTGACGGAAACCATTTTATCTCAATATATCGCCGTCCCCGACGTCATTGCGGTAGTAAGGTACGACGTGGCTACGGAGCGAGAAGGCACTACGTACAGTTCTTCCTCGGTCACGTGTGCCAGCACGGTGTCCCCAGCCCATCCTATAAATGTACGCACCCTCAGCTCAGTGAATAGTGTTTTGATTCTGGAAATCAGGCTATTATGCAAAAAAAGTTACAATTAGAACAGGAACTGTGGTTAAAAAGGACTCCTTGTCCAAAAGCAAGAACCTGTCAAACTCACCTGCTGGAGGAGTTCTTGTTAAGCTCCCCCTTAAGACAAAGCAAACGCACAGAGAAAATAAAGCAAAAAGGCCCCACCGACAGCTCAGCTGCCCTCCCGCTTTCTTACCTACCGGCTACCCGGTTTTAGACAAACATACAAATGTATTTTGAACTCGTTGTTAATCCCACTCTAAATATGGCACCTTCATCAGGCCCATCCATAGTATAAATTCCATAGTTCTGTTGTAATAAATCATGTATTATTTTTTAAGATAAGTAGCATGATCGGTAAGCGAAGTGCTACATATCATTGAGTTCTTGCCCTCAAATTGGCGAAAGTATAAACACTGACAGACAGATTACTTTTTTCCCCTCATCATTTTACTTTGAAGCGAAGTCAAGTGTGGCTCTCGATCAAGAAGTCACTTGTACACCTGATCATACACGTGCACAGGCCCACAGGAGATGTTAAACACAGTTCAAATAGAAGCATGGGGATTTCCTCTTAGCCACGCTCACTTTTTTCAAGATTCATTTTCCAGAGGAACCAAAACGATTAGGTTGTCGCTGGGCACCAAAGCCACGGGTCACGCGGCAAATATAAAGCAACCCTGTCTACAAAAAAATGGTACTTCAAGTTACAGCAAAAAAGCACCTTAAAAATAAACGCAAACTGAAAAAGAGACAGCTTAAGCGAAGAGAACTGTAGAAATGTCTGATGGTGCTGGCACGTTCCCTGGGTGCTGCTCAGACGGCAAACCTACTGGAAAATCTGTTGGAAAAAAAGAAGGGTCATTCCTGCTGTCCTTCCCTACATGGAACTGCCGGAGGAAGGTGGAGCGACGTTCCCGCTCAGGAAGGTCAGGTGAAGTAAGCTGAGAGGACTATTATTGTTGCGTAGAAAAAAACCCTGCAAAACATTTCCTGCAGCTATAGTGACAAAGCTAAGGCTGCAGGGCAGGCAAGTGCCAAGCCTCAGATTGATGCACAGGAGTTGCATAAGTGGAAGGTAAACGTTAGTCAGAAGAAAAAGACCAGTTTTACCATCAACGTGGAGTTTTCTTGCATACTGACAGAGTCCATAAACTACAGATAAGGACATTCCCTAAACTTTGACACAAGAATAATCAGTTTGAACTGAAAGTTTTCCAATTAAAAACCCAGAGGTGGTGTTTGCTGGTTTTGTTTATTTTGCTGTAGTTTTTTCAAGCAAAAAGACTCATCACATGTATGAATGGCACAACATAAAAAAAAAAAAGGATCTGTTATTTTCACCAGTATGGAGATTATCCAATTTCTTTCTTTGCACTGGCCGCAGCGGTATTAGGAAACCAGCTACGAGCAGATGCATACACACTTACTGGCACAGAGTGCAGCTCTGAAGGTCCTTCACTCCACGCTGACAGCATCCCGGCTGCATCATGTTCAAGTTCACATCTCTCTCACGTCCCACAGGAGCCTTCCAGTAACCCCTGCGTCTCTCTAAGACTCTAGCGGTGAGCAATGCACAGCCCAAATAACGGAGCTGTGGGCCACCCCAATGTAAACGGAAATTTGGACATTTTCCACTTCTTCGCCTGACGTCTCTGAACTGAACCGTACCATGCTTCTTAGTGTCAAAACAGACACAAACACATCATTTCTATATGAAGCTGGCAAATGGGAATCAAGCCAAAGTGCACACAGGCTAAACTGAGAGCACAGGTCTAAGTATCTGATGGCTGACCGAAGCCTGACTTCTAATAGGGCAAAAAAATAAAATGTAAAACCAGAGCTGAAATACTTCCCTTGAAGTTTCGTTTCATCTCTCAGACTGATTTCAGTCAGCTGAAACCAAACTGGTAACCTAAATGAGCAATTGTATGTGCTAGTATTTATATATCTTCATTATTTGGATACAAAGTGAAGCTTTAAGTATAACCTAAGCCGGCTCTTTCTTCCAAGTACCGGTTAGATGTTGTACATACGAGTCTGTCAAAAAAAATCCGTAAGAATTTTCTGCAACGTACGGAAGACTTTGAAACGTCAGTTAAAGATGCCTTCGCAAAACTCATTTCTTCCATGAAACCTGCAAATGTTAATGCACAGTCACCAAAGATTCTGTCAAACATCCATCCTCAAACAATTAGGGAGAGAAAAAAACTCCAAAAAAACCCCTAAACCAGCATGATTTCTGGTTCTGGCAAGAGTTTCTGCGCCGGCTGTGCTTTGCACAGGTACGCTGCTCGGGGAGGGGAGCACATGCGGCTCCCTTCCCCATCCGTGCTCCTGCTCACATCGTGCCAAATTAATCACACTTCCCACAACACCCAAGGGAATTAAGGAGCCTTGGGGATGGCTATGTGGAAAAAAGACAGCGAATGCATTTCCAACCCCCAGGCACACAAGCTGCTTCTTCGGGTGGGCTTTCCTGGCAAGTAGTCCATTCTCACAGCGCAGCAATCCTACCCCCCAGGTACTGCTACCGCCTTTGCCAGGAACACTTTGGAAGGTCATTGCAGGAGCACAAGCGTCATCTACATTCATAGCTTTGTCCAGCATCAGCTGAAACTTTCCTCATAAAAACCTCATTAGCTCTTTGAACATTGGTTAGCTGCTGTACTCAGTCATTCGCACCAATATGACCGAGAGGTGTAATCTCCTCAATACCAGCAGGAAGTGCCTACTGTCGAATTAAACACGATTATTTACTTGGATGATACCCCGCCACGCGATAGGACACGTTTTCACATCAAAGACTTCATGCTCATTTCTCACATACTGACTCCTCGGGCAGACAAGCCCTAAGCGCCGTTTGCAAAACACAATTCTCGACCTTGAAACCATGGGCTCATTGCAAGGACAGACGTGACCGAACTACTTAATCAAAAGAAGCAGCGGGTTCCTCAGTCCCTACGAAGCAATGTGGTAATCCTAATTAGCAGTATTTTCCAAGTAATTATACTCGTAGAATAATGATGTTAATAAAAATAACAAATAAGAGGGCACCTGGGATAGTTCTATCATGCGTCTGTTGAAATTCCAGTAAAAGCTTCTGGAATTCATACCAGTGCAGAGTTTAGTGGGGGGAAAAAAAAAAAGTTATCTTGATCATACTTCACAATTCTGCTAAATCAAAGCAAATCTTATTCCCCTGAAGTCTGATTCAATGTCAGTTGATGCAAATGAGCATTAGCTGAACGAGTGAATACCTAAGTGCATTCAGCCTTAGTGCCAAAATCACACATGGTATAACTTGTTGATGAATTTGCCTATATGGGTCATCAAGAAAATATTTTCTGCCTCTTTGTAAGAATAACACCAGCTATTAATCTCCCAGGAAAAGTTAACTGTTAAACAATGTTAGCTACTATACAGAATTTAATTCATTCCAATTTTCCTTATCCTGACACATGTCACCATTAGACAAAAGATCTGGCACCAAACTTTTTCTGGGAAAGGATGCAGCTTATTAAGGTGAAAATCACATCCACCGTTCACAGTTGCCTTGTCAGGAATATATTTTACTCCTTTTGAACTGAAGTCCTCAGCTGGCTCAACCTTTTGTTTTGGCAGTCCTCTAAAGAAAGGTGATTTGGGGCTGCCTTGATAGACTCCAATTTTCCTTTAAGCTGTACTTCAGGGAAGCTTGCTTCTTTTCAGTATGGTCTCAAACCTGTTGAATAAGCAAATGTTCCAAGGCGCCCCAGGGATGGACTGCCATTTCCATTTCCATGTGACGGAGAGGACTTGCGATTTCTTTCTTTCCCTTTCCCTTCCTGTTTTTGTTTTTGGTTGTGGGGTTTTTTTGGGTTTTTTTGGTTTTTTTGGGTTGGTTTTTTTTTTTTTTTAAAAAGAGTCAAAAACATGCCTGTCCAGCATGGACATCGAGCACCATTCGCCCCGTGATTCCCCAGGAAGCCAAAGCCACGTGCTTTCCTCACTGGGAACAATTACAAAGCTCCAGTCAGCGAATGTATACACGGTTCTTTTTTAATATTCCAGAAATTCACGTTATCTTTCGACTAGTCTAAAACCGCCCCTAGGATTATGCATATCAGGATGGCCTCGATAAGAATCTTTAAAGCTGGTGCTGCCTATACGCGCGCAATCCCACGCACCGGCGCTCGCGTGCACGGAGAGGTGGCAACCGTTGTTGTCTCTTTCTCCCCAGGGGCGGCCGCACGCACGCCGTGCCTCGAGTCATTCACTCCAGAGGTAAAGTGATAGCGGTCCTGACGGTTTCTGCTCTCTCGACAGCGTGTGATTCATCGGCCGACCCAGCTGCAGATGCGCTGCCCGCCACAGCCCTCCGTTCCCACCGCGTACCCAAAGAAAACATACAAGAACCAGCAAGTCAGAGGCCTCCATCACACGGTGCCCTACCCAAAAGATAAGGCGAGGAGACTGAGGCATCCCTTTAGTATGCTTTGACTTGGTATGCTCCCGCCCGAGAAGGAGGGAGCCTGTGCCCAGACCCACTTGGAGCCAGCTTCCCTCGGGGTCTTTAGCCAGTGTGCCCCTCCCAGGTGAGGGGCAGCAGCGCGGCTGTTCCGGGCCACGCAGCCGACAAAGTGAGAGGCAGCAGCTATCGGACACCGCATCAGTACTGGACAAGGGCAAAGGAAAGAGAGCCGGTGCAAAACGGCAGGGCTGAGGGAGAGCGGGACTAGATTTTCCTCCATGCGCGTGGCATTTACCCAGAGAACCGGTTACACAGAGCCAGAAGGGTCAGCATTTGCATCTAGCTGCAGCAACCGCCCGTGCCAATTTTTGGCTTTGTGTCTGAAAACCCAGTGCAGAGAAATTTCTCCCTCTTGCCCCTCCTGTCCTTTTGTTCTTCCACGTGCCCCGTCAGCTTAGCATGTTTTTGTATTTACGGCAGTCGTACAGCCCACACACCTAGAACCTCATTCCTTAGTCTCTTCAGGAGTAAAGTTTGGGGACTCTGCATATACATGGCAATAGCTATGCAAGGAAGGAAGGAGTTAAGGATGGGGTTTGTTCACTGTTCCAATTGCCCCATCTGCCATCGGCCTATTGACCATAAGCATAACAATGAACGTACAGTGCCAAACGCTTAAAATTAGAAACATCTGAAACGCCTCTCACCCGCTGAATGGTTTTGGAGAGTTTTCCTATGTGCCAAATAGTGGTGCAGTTTCACCCTTTATAACTTCAGCAAAGCTTCTGAAAATAGCTTAGAAGCCCAGCTAAGATGAGAACATGCTATTAGCCATTGCTATTACCCTGGCCCAAGCAAACGCACAAGTCCTTTTGTCTTTGCCAGCTACGCGACAGCTACAGATTTTGTATTCGCCCATTCTAAGCACTTCAGAACATTTTTGTGAGGGTCTTGACAATCTTCCAGTAAAAAGCAGCTGTCAAAATGTATCGTACAATATACTAGCAGACCTCCTCCACACTGCTGCTATAATTAGGTGGTGGTTTTTTTGTTTTGGCTTTACAGCAGCTTGCAAAGAATATAATTTTCAGTTTGACTAAATAAAATGTTCAGAGCACATCAAGTCCATAATTATATTTCAATTTGAGAAGAACGTGTTCAGTTTAAAAGCAAGCAAGCAGCAGAGTTGGTGGCAATTTATTTTACCTTTCACAGCTTTTGAAAGCCAAACCCTCAGAGTAACTACAGTTCGCAAAGTATGCAGGAATTTGGGACCTCCTTCCGAAGCGAGCTCAGCATCCACATGTCCCTGTCAGGGCAGCACTTTATAGGTAGAAGCTCTGAAGCTTTTGGCCTCCAACCCTCTTCTGACGCTTTCTTGACTTCAATGAAAGAGAGAATTCAAGCCCCCACCTCAACAGCCGTGACAAATTACAGAGAAAAGGGCACATCTCCTATTAGGGCCTGCCTGTTTGCGGTGCTCGTGTGACACAAAATACCAATAAATAAGGCTTAAGTGCCTTTATGGACGCTCCGTGGCGATGCAACTGTGCAAAAGAGCCAGAGGTTACCGGGGAGCCTGGCTCCAAAAACACACAAGCACATTTTTGACAGCTCTATTTAATAGGGCCTCTTTTTCAAAAGCCTTGGCCAAACACGCCCCCCGATAACAAGCACGCCGAAGCCAAGGGTCGTACAGGAGCGAACCAGACCCTGTTCTGCAGGGTCTCGCAGCCTGTTCTTCGGCCAAATGCCAACTAGCGTCACACGAAGTTTTACCTGAGGCAGAAAGAGAGTTTCAAAATGCAGTTGGTTTTTCGGTAATTCCTTAGGTGCGATGTACAACTGAGCCTTGCCAGGACCAGGACAAGAACTACACTCTGACTCAGAGTTACAATTTCTCCCACCTGCCCCCAGAAGAAAAAGCTGTGGGATTTTGTTACTGTTGTGTTTTTCTTAATACTTCCCCGTTTTCTCAATAATTTCCCCAGTCTCCAAGCCTGAAGGGTCCCTGCTTTTACTTGCTCCAACCCTACCCCACCTCCTCATCTCCCACTCTCTCTTCCCCCCCTTTTCTCCTCCTGTATTCTCTCATGTTTCTCTCGCGTTCAGATCGTTGCTATCTTTACGTTGCTGAAAACACACTAGTTCCTTTCTCCTTCCTGTTCACGATTTCAAGCTTTAAAAAAATAAAATACAAGGAACTGAACATCATTCATCTTCTAAAATTCAAAAAATTATCTTTTTTCCACCTGTGGCTTGTTTCTGGTTGCTTGGCTGGTTTGGCTTTTTTTAATCCCTCTGCTTCCCTTTTTGGAGCTTTTCAGCGCAAGCCTCTGAAGAACTGCATTTGCAAATGGAAGGCGACATGCTTTTGCAGTCATTTATCAGAGACAGGAGTAGCGTGATAAACCGTGAGGACCGGCAACACTGCCTTTCTCCATCCAGGCTCTCCTCTTGGTCTTCTCTTCCTCCAGATCACTGTTTCCTACCTGTCAGCTTTTACACCCCTACGGTCTGTTTTTTGCTAGGTTTGTTTCTCCAACATGACAGCCCGTTCAAGTCACCGATTCACTCCTCAGCACCAAGGCTCTCTGCAACTTCCACGGGCTCCTCCACCCACCGATTCCCCCTCATGTGGGGAACAGCAAAGTTCGTGTGAAAGTTCACCCCCAAACTCCAATGCTCATCCCACAACATCAGTGTCGGTCTTCACTCACTTTGGACAGAGCCTGCCATTTGCTGAACAATCCCAGCCACTGCTGCTGCTATCCCAGAATACCTCCTTTGATTACTCAGACTGCTAAACAAAGGGTTCGTGATTTACATTTGCTTAACAGCATTTATCGTAAGTGCTCAATGGGACCCACGCACACTTTAAGTGTACATTTCCAGACCAGAGGGAGGGAAGAAAACTATCCGCTGCAGAAAAGGCCAAGAAAAGCCAGGTGCCAGGTCACCGAGACTGTGAACAGGGCGCTGAACAAGTTTACCAAAACTTTAGAATAGCAAAAGCTGAGAGAGATTTTTATATGTAATTACAGCACCTCTGATAACAGACCCCTCATTTCGTTGCCATGGAGAACGCACAGATGTTAAATTCTGCAGAAAGCCTTCAACAGGATATGGCAATAGGCTCTGAAGTTCAACTACCTTCCTCCCTGCTTTTAACGAGCTAAAAAGGGTCAGACTCCATTGCAGTGCTTATGCAGACACCAATTATTTNTTTGGTGTTTCCCCCCTCCCCCTCCCTATTAAAAGAAGACAAGTGGATGTACAAGGCTTCCACCCTCCCACTTAGCAAGGACACACTCTCTTAGGGAGCCGCACCAAAGCAGCGATGTCTGCTGCCAGCACTAGTTCTTCTAGCAACAAAACAGAGCAAGACAAAGGAGTCGGAAACGAGAAGGGAACCTGGTCCTTGGCAGGCTATTTTACATTGGCAAAGGAGTGCTGGGGAAGGTTACCGTTGCAGATGTTGGCTTTTTATCCAGAAAAGAAAAACCATTTGGTTAGGATAGAAGAACCAGGGCAAAGAAAAATGGTTCTTGTAATAGAGGAAAGTTTGGGAGTTTTGCAAGGCTCTGTGCTAGGATCTGTGTGGTTCAACAAGCACGTAGATGCCCTGGAAGAACGGGTGATGCGAAGCAGCGACAAAGCCTGCTGATGAGACCGAGTTGTTGAGGTTAATAGGGGCTCCAGCAGCAGTCGCTCCACCTCCCCGCAGTCAAACGTCAGGAGACAAATCGCACATACGAAATGGCTTCTGTACAAAGAACGTATGAGTAGACTACAATGACGTGGAATAATATGACAGAATGACCTAGAAAGGCATTTATATTTCACTAGTCCAAGGAAGAACTAGCGACCGTGAAACGAGACTAAGAAGTTCAGAGCTAGCAAAGGGAAAGGCTCCTCATGCAAGGGCTAATGAACCTGACGCACTCCCTGTCACCGCATGTGGACGCCAGAAGTTTGCTTATATTCAAGAGATGGCTGGGCAAAGACAGGGAAAATAAAGGCACGGGAAGTTACTGAGTCTCCTCTGTCTCCCAGAAGCCTCTATTTTACCACTCAGATCAAACTGGAGACAGCCAATAATAAAGAATTTAATTCCCTAAATATAATCTCCTAGCTGTTTTAGCCGGGCAACAAGCTAAACGCAGAAAGAAAAACAAGTGGGCAGTGAACGTCCATCTACAACTTGACAAAGCCAGCACCAGCTGACTTGTCCTGCCTAATTTTTTTTCCTAGCTAGTGTATTTAAACAAGTTGTCTGAAACAATGAGTAACCTTGACAATATACGCAAGAATCTATCCAAAACGGGCTATATAAACATGTTAAAGCAGTCCACAGCCACTTTGAACCTCAGCCTGATCCTACATCGTACATCAGCACTGTATGTGGTACAGCTCTCCAATCCTGTCGGTTCTAGGGCTGTATTTTTATGCTGACAAACTGTCCTCTAATAATCCTTCCTTCATATTTAACAAGATAATTTTCTCCTCCGTTTCTTCAGTTTATTCTTCATTTTGCATAAAAAAAAAAATCCCTTATATGCACGCTTCAGCTCCTCTGAACTATTCTTACTCTTTCACTAGGCAAAACAGAAAAGCAGTAACGCATCAAGTAAAACCTTGTTATACACCACTGCTTTTTTCTGGAGGGCGAACGTGAATCCCTCCTTAGCCAAGATTCCTGAATACCTCTGCTACCCACTCAAAAATGCAGTCCTATTTAATCAAGGTTATGTTGCGAAGTAGACGCGGCTTTGATCTTCGTTTGGATTCATCACGTGCTTAGTCATTTCCTTCTGTCAATAGTATTCCATATCCTCAATTCTTTTATTTAGAAATCTGATGCAGTTTTGAGTTAGGCAGCTTCAAAAGTAATTCAAAAAGTCCTCAACAGTAAGGAGGGTCATTAACCTTTACGTCTTGCTCTAGTACATGAACATACAAAATCAATACAATAAAGTATTTCAGTAGAAAAATAGGGAATTTTCAGGTGATTACAGAGGGCAGACAGCCTCTCACTTCCGGGAATGTGGGGGCCTTAACTCTTTTTTGGTGAGCTCGGCGTTTCGGTGCTTTTTATGTTTTGGTTTGGTTTGGGGTTTTTGTTGGCTTATTTAAATGACAACCTAAGTATCTACGGTGTATATCTTGAAAGGTGGTCTTGTGGCAAAGCATCACAGAAGCATCGTAAATAGACCCCTGCATTCCAAACCCATTTAAAACATGCCCAGGCTCATCTCAGAAGATACAATTCAACTCTCATTTTTCATAGCAGATAAATGCCAGCAACGGCAGCTTCCTTATAGAAGGCCTTGTACTTCTCTGATGTGCCGTCTCGTCGCTTGGACAGTTGGAAGATGCTCGAGCCTGCAACAGTATGAGCTGCTCTGAGGCATTAGGAAGATCACATACACCTGCAGCCACAGGCATTTTTCTCATGGCTGCCAGAAGGCTTTCCAGTTCAAAATCGCCGTGATTATTTCTTGTGCGTGAAGTTGCACGCAAGCGCTATCACAACATCGACTCTGAGTCGCCACTGATCTTTTTGGCACCGCTGCCGCTTACACAGAAATGGCCAAAAGCGTGAATAAACCTGCCTCAAAGGCAACGCACCACTTTTTACCAGCTGAGTTGCTTCTGCACCTCTTCTCCAAGTTACCCTTCACATGGGGTGGTTCTGGAAGCCCAAAAGCAATATAAATCAACAGGATGTCTTCAGTCTAGTAAGGATCTGTCTAGTGTACAACACTGCAGAACCATCAGACTCGCAAATAAAATGTGTAAGGTACAAACTGCTATCCTTAGAATAAAATACTTGCCTATTCCTGTTAGTCATCTCTCCTTGTCAATCATCTGTATCGCTGCGTGCGTGTCACTCACCCACCACCCTTAGGCACACGAGCCCATCCCCGCGGTTGGTGCACAGGGACGCGATGCCATCCAGATCAGCGGGAATGGGCCAGGTGACAGCGACCGTGCCCGGTCTGCACCCGCTCGGCTGCAGCAGAGGGGTACCAGAACAGTCAAAGCCGTGTGTTCCCAACCTGGAAAAGCCCTTCAAAGTTCCCAACCAATTCTATGGCTCATGCCTTTTTGTTGGAATAGGATCTCTTTACCATCACGTACTGGTGGACATACTGGGCATTTCTGGTGTTTGAATTCCACACGGAATGTGTTCAGACAACTCTTTGTGGCTAGTCACTTTCTTGTCTTTGCTTTTAAAACATAGCTACACGCATAACTGCAGAACATTCAAAGTGCCAAAATACACCTTCACGACTTTACTATGAACTGGCTGAATTCAACCATTTATCCGTAAGAACCAGAAACAGCAAGAAATGACACGATTTTTCTAATGGAGATGTTTAACTAGAGCCCCGTAACAAATTAGCCTGGGTTCCATCTGCAGCCTGATCTGTTACTGCTCATGTATTTTTCTTTTCAACCAGAAGTTTTCTTTTGGTGGCGGTGAGAAGACGAGAAATACTTGCTCGCTGGTATCAACAAGGAGAGAAAAATGGTGCTGGCTTCCCATTCAGTATTAACCCAAAACAACACCGAGTGGACTGTCAAACAATAATTGCGCTGGATTTATACCTCTCGTGCTCCCAAAAGGTACGATAAACAGAAAGGAGGGCCTCGCAGCACAGCAGTACTAACAGAAACATGCGCTTGATAATTAACTGCTGTTTTACCAGACCAGCTCAAAGATTTAACGTGTTTTCTTCAGCTCCCTCACTTAGTCCTACCCAAAATCCCAGCCAAGTTGGTCAGGTGGCCCCACACCAGCGAGGGAAGCTAGAGCGGTATTTGGCGGGGATCCACCGTGGTGTTTGCTATCCCGGCACCCAGATGCCCTGCGGGGAGGGAGGAGAGAAAGCAGAAGCCACCCATGTCCCAGGATCAGCCCCGGAGCTCTTGGACTTCATTGTAAGGGGAAATTCCTGGGGTCTCTGAATGAGGAAGATAAGCATTTATCTTGGGTTTTTACTAGCACAGCCCTAAAGCTACAGGTATTTTGTGCCTGTGCAAATTGAACCACACGCAAAGTCTAAAGCACTCGATGGATTTTGACCCTTTCTGGGAACACTGTTGAGAAACCAGCACCTGCTCCAAGCTAAGACCTCAGGACTCGTTTGACGGGTGAATATGGCAGATGAGCAGAGCATGAAAATAAAAGGATTCGCATCACTCAGTACCCCACTCCTACAAGTGACAGTACGAAGGCTGCATCCCCTGTGGAAACGGAGCACCCGCAGCACAGCCAGGACGCCCTGGCTTAGAGGAATAGAGCACTGAATACTGCAGGATCCAGTCAGACGCCTCCTATCCTGTTTTCAGGGTGAATAGAATCTGCACCCTGGTCCACATTTTTCACCGAACCGAACCTGGCTTTTTTTTCTGCCACTAAAACATATTCATTAACTTCAGTAATTTGCACCTGTTGTATATATAGATGTGTCACTATTCCTGCTGCAGATTAGTTTGCAAAATAATTGAGGATTGAGTAGTAGAGTTTTAATCGAGTTCCACTGGACCTCATGAGAAATTTACTTGAACAAGAACGAAACCCAATTGATTTCACGTGCGGACTTCACTATGAAAAGCTCAAACGGATGTCCCCCACCTCACTGTACATATGCATCGTAGGCAGTCCTTCGGCTTCGTCACTTCGGAGTGACTCAGCACAACGCCCGACGCGGGTGCACCTTACAGAACGGGCATCCGGAGGAGCAGGCACGGGTCTGCTTGGGGTTAGGAGAGTCCTGTCACACACCAGGATCAGCTGTTGTTTTCAAACATGCTTAGAATTTAAATGACTTGAGAATCTGCAATTACCGAGCATGAAATCGCATCTTCACGCTCAGGCTATTACAAGGATTCCGTTCGGGTTCCAGGAAGCGAACGCTGGAAACGCAGGAATGGTTACAATGAGCTTCACATGCCATTTGCAGGGCCAAATTCACCCTTGTTATCATTCCGGCGACTTTACTGTAGCTATACTAGAGATGACTTAGGTTCAGCGAATTCCACAGACGCGTGAAATAAAAAGGGGTTTTATGCAAATGATGGCAATCGTGCCCTGTGTCTAGCTCTGAGCGTTTGCCAAGTCTGGGAGGCCAGGAAGACATCGCAAAGTCTGCAAGGAGCGTTGCTAATCACGCACGTGACGGAACACCTCGCCAGCTCTCACCTGCCCAGAGCGAGACCAGAAAATGGATCCCAGGAAGCTCAAAACAGGGAGGCAACAGAGGCTGCTGGGGTAATGGCTTCCCTGCTGGCTGCCATTTCTGCTTATTAAAGGGGAGGCGAGTCGCACGTCATCTATAGCAGCAACACCTCATCGTTTCAACTTCCCTCCCAACTCACTTGTTGCACCACAAGCCGCGGCAGAGAGAAGATCCATCCGCCCTCTGCCAATTCCCCTCCGGGGAGCACGGGGAGCTGCCGTCCCTTTCGGCACCCACCCGCCCACACCTCTGACAGATATGGTGACCAACTAGGTCCCTACCACTGCAGCATAAATGAGCACACGTGCCTTGCGGGAGGGAACAAGTTAGCTGTCGGTAACTCACTTGGCATCATCCTAAATGCAGATGACTGCAAACCTCTGACTTGTAAGCGAAGCGCAAAGATGGGAAAAGGCAGATTGTACGGATAGAGCTCTGGCGCAGAAGTCACAGTGCTGCATAGCACACCAGAAGGCTTTAATTACGCAGATCTCTTTCGAGGTCTAGTTTGAAAGCAGACAAAAGCTTATAGGCAGTTGGGAGGTATTCCCTTTCTGCAAAAAGTGTTGGTAGTATCTTAAGCAAGGAAAACATTTGAAATATAAATTAAACCAGAACCGCTAACCCCACGAGCTGGGTCTTTTCTTGCCCATTCATTTGTTTCTTAATCCCTTTTCCACCGCTTCACATCTGCCTCTGACTCACCCTTATCCCTTTGCTTCCGTAACACTTTCTTATTTTTTTCCTGGAGCTTCTTTCTCCACTGTTTTCCTTGAAAAATAGCATCTCTCTACCCTGAACTATTTGTTCTCGTTCATGCAACTCAATGTCTTCCCAGATCTGAGGATCTCTTAGTTCTCTCTCCTGCTTTCCCAGCCACGTACTCATCCAAGCCTCCTTCGCTCCGTGCCCCAACGAGAAGACAGACCCAGCAGAGCACGTAGGAGCTAGCGGGCAAGCTCAGCAAATGCCACCGGAAAGGGGCGCCTGTACTACAATGGGAAGCAGCTGGTCAGTTTGCAGAAGATAACTCCCTCAATATCACCTCCGCCCAGCCGAGAAGCACTAGCACAGCTCTGCTTCTGCGACCACAAGGGAGAAAACCATCATGGTGTCGGAGCAGAAAAAGAAGAAAAGGAAAATTGTCTCTCTCTCCTCTGCAAGACATCTGCCCTTACCATTGCTGTGCCAGTGCCTGCCAAGGCACCGTGGTGGGAATTCTTTGACAGAACAACTACAGAGTAAAAACCACACTTGAGAAGCTAGGACGACCCCTTTTCTCCATTAATCCCAGTAACAGGCACAAAACGCACTCTCTCCAAAACATCAGTAGCAGGTCCCTTATCTTCCTGCGGACCAGCTATTGAGACATCTTTACCAGCTCCTACATACACATGCATCAGAGGATTTCCTTATTTGAACCCAAGCCAAACAATACCTGGTGAGTTATAGATGTACGCACTACAGCAGTCTCGCATTAACTCTGCAAGTCAAACACATCCTTCTCATTCCAAAGAACTAACTTCAAGTATAATTTTGGAAATGCTCAGGTGTCAGCTCCAGGTCTGTTGCAGCATTTCTTACCAATTGGGCATCATGGAGTATTACGGCTGGCAGAAGTAACTTGGGGCTGGCAGAAATGGTTTTGACTGCAACATTAAAATATGAAGAAAAGCATCCCCAGCCAGAACCATCACCTATGTGTACGAGACACAAATTCTTCTGTAGAGTGCCAGTGTGCTCAAATGTGTGGTATTTATTGTGTTGAGCCAGTGTGTTCGTAAACTTCCAGTCAACTCCCTTACTGGAATGTTCTGGTGTGTTCCAACAATAAAACTGCAGATTCAAACCTCCTCTTACTCTCCTACATTTATTTGTAAGTAAGTTACAAAAGTATGCTTAATTATTAGAAGCAGACACTAGAATTCACCATAGCCTCTACCCCTGCTTACGGGCAAGCCAAAAATCTCTCTCGCAGAATGCAGTGCCAAAGCATTAAGCGGCTGGAGGAAAAGGGACACGAGTCTTTCCCCGCCGGCCAGCCGAGCAGAGCTCTTCAGAGTCCCGATCCAGAATAACTTGCTTTCAAGCTTCACACCGTTTCAGAAGTCCTCTTAACCTGAATGGAGTGCAGCTACTTAACCTTACAGGAGCTGCTTCTCCACTCTCCAGCCTGTATATATGTACAGATGTATTTTCATGGGACACCTGTTCTCTGAGACCCGAGAGCTGTTTCTAAATGTCAGCAGACTTGACGGTAACCTTTTTCAACGAGTTCTGTGAAAATATACAAGTAACTTTTAAACTGGAGGAGACACCATGGGCAGCAGCTGCTTTGAAGTGTCTTGAGAGAGAGAGAGAAAGGAGCAGTGATTTCCTGGAGGCAAAAGAGGAAAACTCACAGCTTACCAATGCGCTTCTGTCCCGATGATCACGAACAGAGTTGAATTTTCAAGACAACCGTCTAAGTAAATATTTGGTTTAGACGTGGTTTCAAAATCCCGACACTGAGAGACTAAGGAATATCACAGAACAGGGTTAAAATGCAGATGGCTCATGGGGCTTCCAGGCTGCCACGTGTCTGGACGGCAAGAATGGAAACGGCGGAAGGCAGGATGCTCTTTATTGAAGGAATACCTCTTACCCGGCTGCGTGGAACCAAGGTAGGAAAAAGACGGCTTGAGCAATATGTTCTTTGCCACCCTCTTCACTGGGAAGACAAAAATGATCCAGCTCAAACCTTCTCTGTTCACAATTACTCGATCTCATGTACTTTTCAAATCGGTTAGTATTCCAGGTTTGTTACAAAAAACAGACTCCTAACACTCAAGAAAATCAAACATGCTGTAAAACGGCTGGTTAGTGGGTAAGCCTGTCTCCAAAAAAATCACAAAGCAAGCTAAATGGAAAAAACACAAAACTTTGCAGCTACAAAATAGAAGTATCAGTGTGTGAATGACACTCGGTTTTCCATCCATACGGAAAAAACAGAAGGTGGATTTGATGTTTCAGGGTGGATTTTTACTCATCTATTGGCTTGTTTTCTCCCAGAACGGATCACTTTTGGTATGTCTGATAATACCACCTTTCAGTGGTACTATAGTAACACCAGGAATGAACTTGACAAGTTAAATTCATTGTTATTCATCGTAAGCGTAAAGAATGGGTGAATAGGCAAAAGTCCTCTATTCTTCTTGTTTCAAAAAACCACGTAGATCAAACGTTAGCTAGTGTAAATCAGCTTACCAAAGGCAATGGAAAATCACCTTACACAAGCTGAGCATGTGATTGCGTTTTTGAAAAGAAGGAAAGAACCATACCTGTTATTACTACAAAAGTGCTTGTTTTGAAAGGCATTAAAGTCTGTTACAGACACAGGGTTGGGGGTGTGTGCGTGTGTGTGTCCCGCTGCTGGAAACAGTGACGTAAGCACATGAAAAGGCACAAGTACCAGAGTAGCAGACTTCAAAAAAGGAAATTCCGCAGGAGGTTACTCCCTTCTGTTATGGAAGAAGGCAACGGACGTGAACACAGTGGTCCCTTCTTAACTCAAAGACCAAAACTGCTCCTGTTTCTTCATAAAAACTCTCCTTTTTCCTCCATGTCTGCATTGTGCATCTTCAAGGTAAAGCAGAGGTAAAAAGCCATGCCTGCACCACAGCAATCCATCCCGAATGAAGTTGACCCGAGTCTGGCAGAAACGGGTCCGCACAGCTGGGCTAGAAGCAAGTGACAGCTCTAACTTTATTGCTATAGGCAGGATTTAAATTAAGTCTTGAGATAGACATCCTTCTGCATTAGGGCAGATTTCCCTTTCAAGGAATTAACTGTTGATTCGCAAAGCCACCCATACCCAACCTATCCTTCACATTCTACGAAGTTACAAAAACTACCACTCTAGAACCGAATCTTACTTCTTTTTTTAATAAACCACCATTTTCCCATGAAGCTAGGACATTTTTCTCCCAAAACACCTTCCTCCTTTCACTTACTTGACATAATCAGCTTCTCGCTTTTTTTTTAATTACCAAACAAGTAATTTTACTACAGAGTGGCCTCTTATAGCAGGCGGGAGCACAGGATACACAACTGAATGCCACAACTCCTGAATGACACGCAAGTCACAGAAGTGTTACCAAAGTATATAATGAGACAACCGTACTGACCTCGGTGCTGTGCCTTTCACTGGTACATCCCTCCCTTGCGTTCGTTTGTCTTTTCGGTCCATTTCCGATTCAAACGTAGGCGGCACACAAGCAGAGCAAAACTTTGCTTTTAAACTTTTTCAAGTAGACATGGTATTTTTTCCATGTCGTTTGATTAATCCTCCTAAGAGAAGTTAACAAGTCTACAGGTTTAAGGTAGCGTTCGCGCCAACCTCCGAGATGCTACACCTACAGCTCACAGCACAGCTGCTAGGCAGGAGCATCTGCCACGGGGAACTGTGATACACTTTCTGTTATTGGTGAGAGGGCTGCTGTTAAACACGTGAGTAGCTCTGCTCCGCAATAATTTATATTGCTAAATGCCTAACTATACGGCGTACAGTTAGATATTGTCAATGCCTACACTTAATGTATGCGCATAGCACCTTACAGCCATCTACTTTGGAGGAGATGAATGAATAACTGCTGAAAGATCACATCAAAAGAAAAGAATTGTCAACCTTCCCAACGAGAGCAGATGGAGAGAAGTGCTTCAGCAGATCTCTTTCATAAGCGACTTGGTGCTGAGCGAGAGCTCAGATCATGAGCACACATCAAAAGTGGTAATGCACATCCTCTGTCGAGGGAGGAGGCTTAATCCTAACACATTCTTTTCTCAGCTTCCCCAGCCTGAACTCATTCAGAACAGAGCGTTATGCCAGCTGCAGTCCAGTCTCCTTTCCTCACAGACGTCGCGTAATTCAGTCTAGGGCAGCAGCAGAGATAACGAAGCAGCGGTATAAAAATAGAGTTGGTTAATATCTGCAATTACTTAAAGCCTTAACCTTTGAAGATACGAAAGAAATGAACTAAAATCGTGCCCTGTAATGAGACGATCACAACTTAGTAGGTGTATTGGATGCTACAAACTAGCCGTAAGAGCAAACTGATCTCGATTTCTTGGACCTAGAAGTATGGAACACCGATAGCCCCCACAGCCAGTCCTCTATCCCCGTACACTACCAGGAGCAGCTGCATCTCAAAGCAGAGCGGCACCTCCAAAAATGGATTTGATCTCACTGGGTCCAGCTCTGAGAGGCAGAGCTCCTAAACCACAATGGGGACAAGGGGGGTTCACGCTACGGCACTCAAGAGAGGCTAGTAAGAGTGGATCTGGAAGGACTCATCAACACTTCTGCTATTTCAAACCCAAACAGTGAATGCCATTATGCAATGTGGTTTGGCAAACTTCAAGCACCAATATTTAGGCAGGTTGGGTTTTTATTAGAACCATTCACATGGCACTGACCCAAACCGGTATCTGAGTTTGGGGGCACTGTCATAGTAGATTCCCTCTTAAAATGGCCAAGATTTCTCTAAGAACTACCTCTGAAGGAGCAGCAGTTTTCTGTCTGGCAACTTCCATCTTTTTTGAACTCAACAGTTTTCTTCACATACAAATTTGTACTGCTGCATCTCTCCGTTCACGGGGATGCTTGAGGTGGAGCAAGCACGGAGCGTTGTGGCAGCAGCATCCTTTAGGACAGTAACGCTGACAGCCCAAGGAACAGCCTTGGCTGTTTTACCCTGAAACAAAGTTTGACTCTGCTTATCCTGACAGAAATGAAGATGGGTAAGGACTGATAAGAAGTAAAAGGCATAACGCAGCTTTTTATGGATTTCCTTTCAGTTTTAAAGGATTTAATACCTCGTATTTGCCATCCTTGCTCAAACTCAAAATCCTTAGCCCTCACAAGAGGAATGTTTTCCCCCTTCCTCAAAGTAAAGCTTTTTTTGCCATTTTGAAACATATCCCAAGTTGTCACTGCAACAACAGACCAACTTTCTCGTGCTGACCGCAGGAGGAGATGGACGACTGCAGTTAAGATCGTTCAAATGTCTTAATTGTAAACAGTATTCCATTGTATTCGCATTTATGTAAGACAGCTCTCACTATATACCCCACCGTATAAAAACACCCACTAAGTATAGTGACCACCCAGAAGTGAAAGACTGAATTCCAAGAGGTTGTGGGGGGGAACACAGCTTAGTTACACACGTGTTCTTGTTTATATAATTCTTTAGCAAAATTAAATTGAGCTTTAAGAAAATAAAATTAAATATTGATGTCAACAAAATGCAAATTTCTAGAACATCTGTGTTGGAGAAATATAATCACGCTAATCAGAGCACTGGATTAAGCTACAATTATAGTAGTCAGATTTAAATAGAAAGAAGAATATATATATATATATATTTTTTTTTTTCCCTAAAGTGGAAAGTCCTGTAAGATATGTTACAGAAGTAAAATGCACTGCTTTTAAGTAAACCAAAACTACAGAGTAGCTTAGTCTGATCTCATTACACCAATCTGCATGTGCATTACCGTTACTCCATGAAAGACAACAGGTATCCTCTCGTCTGAGTGGGGAACAGTCATTCCCTATTGTTTCTAGTACGGCGGTGTATTGAAAAGATCGCCTATAAGCAAATGTTTTTACAATCTCATAGACGCAACTGAAAAGATGAATATAGCACATCCCATTTCACAAATAAAAGCAGTTACAGATTAATACCTATTAAACCGAAATAGCTATAAACTGATAGAAATCCACCGGCTTAAGTGCAGTGCTTTCAAATCATACCACCTGAGAAAAATCACCTTCACCAACTGGCCGCGAGAACAGTAGAAAATTGGGATCTGCTGTCAGAAACTAAGAGATGAACCCAGCTGTCCTGGAGTGAGAAGGTTGAAGCAGACATCAAGACCGTATTTTTATTCCTAATTTGGTCCAGTATGTCTTCTAATTGCATAAAATAAGATGACGCCCACACTTTCATCTATCAATCACTTGGTCAAACAACAAAAGAAACAAACCAACAAACAAACCCGTATCTGAATTTCGCACGTCCTTGAACTCCCTGCGCTTGTCTGGAAACAAGCTATCATAGATACCTTTGTTTATCCCGTCATCAGAGAATCTGAGAACTTTGTATTCCTCGACTTCTTTATTGTCAAAATCACCCTGGTAAGAACTCACCTAAGGCAGAGACGGGTTATTAATGTCTCATTTTACAGATGAGGAGAGAGAATATAACCCGGATTAACATTCCTAATCCTTTTACCCACCGTGTCGTTATCTGACACAAGATACTGGAGAGGCAGCTCAGTGCTTTTACAAGCTAGGAAATTAAGAGAAAATGACCGTACTGACGTGTTCGGAAGGAACACACGATCTTCCCTGAAATGTTACTGTGGTAAATACTACATTGTCTTTTCAGTAGTACCCAAGATTATGGCGATGGAGCCATCAATGTCCGAGTGGCTCAGAAATTCTCAGAGCACCAGAAGACTGGTAATAAAAGCAGGTCTCATTCCCTCTCCAGGTGTTTATCTGGAATTACCTGTGGACTCTCACCTTGGCCTCAGCATCCTTCCTCTTCCACTCAGCTCCTCTCCCATCATCGATCCCTCAGACATTTCTATGCTGCTTGTCTTAAAAAGTAAGCCTATCAGCTAGTTAATCCAGCCTAGCGTGTTAACAGCCCCGCTGGGTTTTAGCACGGTTTCTTCCTCTCGGCCACGCAAACCCATGTTTTTACAACATACAGCGCTCAAGAGCCCCAGCCCTCGACGGGGTGCCACAGCAATACAAACAAGAAATAAGACACCAGCATTACTGACCCTAAACAGAAACCCAACCTGTGACGCTATCCTAATGTTCAGGCACTTGTCCCATGTCAGCAAAAACGGCTTTTACCTAAAAAACGGCACTGTCATGAGAACACACGGGAAACACTGTTTTTCACAGCACCGTTTATCAAATGCTGCTGTAATGGCAGTACTGCAGCCACGGCATCAAGCCTGCGTGAGACCACGGAGGTTCGGCGGGTGTGCACACAACTTCTCACTGACACTTGGAGCAGAAAACAGCACGGTGGTTCTAATCCCACATTCAGGCAATGTTCCCATTGACGTCAAACATAAATATTGGAGAGTTCAGCTGTGTAAGCCTTCTGCAGTGTTGAAAACAAGTATATTTTCAGTACTTAAATGCCTGGCATGTTCTTAAAGAGAGTTCAGATGAAGCTCAAAGGCAGGTCCTTCCAAACAAGAACTTGCCGCTGTACCAACCTTTCAGCTGAACAATGTTCCTGCCTATGTCAAGACACTGGAGCATCAGGCCAAGGCACAGTACAACAAGCATCTCACTGGTGGTGTAATCCTTCTCTAGTCAGCTGTCCTACCTCAGCTGTTAGCTCTGTGGCACACAGAGAAGTAGTAACTACAAGCAAAAGCACTGCAGGTATGGTATCAGAAGATTTTGGGCACTACCTAATGGGTTATCCCTATGTGCTCCACAGAAGGCACGACCCCCTGCTCCTCTTCTGCTGATTGCATTAACTGTTACGGTTTTTTACATGTCAGAGAATAAAAAGCAGTCATAAACAAAATACATATCTGGCACATTTCCCTGTAAGTCACAGAACGTGGCAGAATTTTAAGCCAGGGCAGACGCATTGTGCACGAGCAGACCCTGCACCTCTGCCACGTCCCGAGCTCCGCCTGTGCGCAGACATGCCTGTAACAGCAGCCAACTAGAGGAAGATACATGCAGGCTCCTTTAGGAGAAGTCGGTATAGACTGTCAACAGTGTACAATCACAAGGGCTCATTTCATATTTTTTTCCCCTCTGCTCATTCCTATTTTCGTAGGCTAAAATCAACACCAGAGGAGGAACTCTCCCACTACGGCAGGAATCACCACTGCTGAGCACATCCGCTGATCACGACGGCAGCATAGCTCAACAACTGTGTCTTGTGCAGTGCAAGCGGTGGTAGGACTGCACATGTCTGTTCCAGCCAGGGTAGTTTATATTTATTAGTGCAGAAGTGTAAAAATATTTGGTGGTAAAATGAACCCAGCGGATGTTTTTGCTGGCATGAGACTGGGAGTGACAACTGTACTCATTGTGAAAGAGTAACAGCTGAGCATGTGTTGGAGTTGGTTTCGCACTGACAAAGAGGCATCCGGTACTCTGTGATTAATGGGATTATAGTGGCTTTCCACTTCCCACCCAGATCAACTGGCATTTTAAGTTATTCACTTATCACCCTGGAGGGTGAAAGGTTGAAATGAGTAACTTCAATAACAGGCCTTTTGCAAGAGTTTATAAGACTTCACCTCCTCCCCACAGCCCCTGCCTCCAGCTCATTTCTTTGCCACTTTGCTACGTTTTCACTACGCCCAACTACAGCATTTTTCTTCTTTGGCAAAACGACCGATTAATATGACACAAAACAAAACATTGGGACATCAATATAACTTTCCCCACCACCCCTCCAAAGGTAAAGCACAGACAACATTTTAAACTTCGTTTTACGTGAAATCCGAAGGAACATGCGCCATGAAACCAATTTCCAGTACAACTTGAAGGAGGATTTCAACAGTAGCATGAAAAGCGAGTCCATCCCACAAGATGTCTCTAAAAAGTAGCCTTCCTGCAGAGACATTATTCTGCCACTGCAGGGGTGTTTCTTACCGCAGTTTGAAATTAATAGTCAGTATATGCTTTATGATCTTTCTTTTTACTTTTTGCAAGAACTATGCGATGATTTTCAATGAATTAACCGCCTCGTAACTCCCCGGTCTCGACGTTACAGTTTTGTACGCTTGTTAGCATTTGAAAGGGCATAGCCCTAACGGGGGGGATCACAGAGATATTCCTAGAGTCAAGACAATTTTTCAGGGGCACGTAAGAGGTACAGGGAAAGAACATGCAACCCGCCCTCACGTTTCCCGACGAAGAAAACCAGAACTCGGCCTGCGGCGCGTGCAGACTGTTGACGTAAAGGCGGTGCAGGTTCGGCGTTTCTCAGAACGGCAGAAAGAGCTCATTTGCCACGCGGAATCGCAGCACAGCTCACTTGCAAGCCAGAAGGGGAACAGGCGCTTTCTAGAGTGGGTTGATAACACAGATATTGGTGCTTCAGCACAATGAAACGTGACTGAAGTAAATAAGAAGTCACCACATTTTTTTCTTTTAGATACAAAGGAAGTATAAAAATAACACAAAGTCATTTTCTTTTTTCCCCTCTAAAGAGGAAGGAAACTAAGAATAAGTGAGAATAAAGTGCCTGCAGGGGGTCATCCCAGGAAATGAAGTGCCTAGTACCAAAATCTTCATCAAGAAAGCAAATTATATTCTGTATATTTTACAGCACAAAGCTTTCTACCTCAAAACTGTAAAACACGTAGAGTCACCAAGGCACCAATGACGAAAACTATAATGAAACCAGGCTAAGTGCATATTGGTTGCTTTGCTGAGATGTCATGAAACTTCGTAGGTTAATCGTGCCTGTCCTTTGTAGGTATAGAGAGCTAATGATCATTTTCACAAAACGTCATGTTTAGGATAAACCAATCTTGACAAACGCTGTCATTCTGGCATGCCTAAGGCTTTGTTTTTCAAATGGTGGTGTCGACAGTCTGCTCTGTTTTTTATATTGCCAGCATGATCAAAGCCGCATTTTATTGGCTTGATCAATGTTTAGCATTTCTTACATAGCTGGTGCACAACCCTGCGCTGTCAGCACGGCAAAGGCAGCTATCATCAGGCTATCTGAAGAATTAGCCTTAGCAGAGCTATTGTTTAGACATCCTCTGGTGTTTTCTCTAACCTACTGGTACTGTGCTAGCACCACTTGGCTCCAACGGGGTGATGAAACTGCAACCTCTTGCCAATGTCATTCACAGAGGAGCCTCAGCTATTTAACGTGACCAAACAAATCATAAGCAAAGCAGCGAGTCAGCTGTATTAGCCTTAAGAGCTCCAAACCCACAGAATGCAGAAAACAAAGGATATCTTTAACGTTTACTAGGGTTTTTTAATCTTACGGGACAGGTGCTCCCATTCTGACTCCTACTAATTGTGGCTGGACGCCAAGTGCACAAAGCCACAGGTGGAATCCAACTAATTCACAATTTATGAATCCCAATAACTGAATCAGTGCTTGTTGTTAATGCAGTTGGACTGGTGATGCCAACGATTATTAGTCTGCAGCTGAAAGTTGAACCAGTAACTAAATGAAGCTAAACTGGTGAGGCACTGGTGAGGCCGCACCTCGAATACTGTGTGCACTTTTGGGCCCCTCACTACAAGAAGGACACGGAGGTGCTGGAGCGAGTCCAGAGAAGGGCAACGAAGCTGGTGAAGGGTCTAGAAAACAAGTCTTACGAGGAGTGGCTGAAAGAACTGGGGCTGTTTAGCTTGGAGAAGAGGAGGCTGAGGGGAGACCTTATCGCTCTCTACAACTACCTGAAGGGAGGTTGTAGGGAAGCGGGTGTTGGACTCTTCTCCCAAGAAACTAGCGATAGGACGAGAGGGAATGGCCTCAAGTTGCGTCAGGGGAGGTTTAGACTGGACATCAGGAAGAACTTCTTTACCGAAAGAGTGGTCAGGCATTGGAACAGGCTGCCCGGAGAGGTGGTGGAGTCGTCAACCCTGGAGGCGTTCAAAAAAGGTGTAGATGTGGCACTCCAGGGCCTAGTTTAGGAGTCATGGTGGTGTTAGTTGACGGTTGGACTTGATGATCTTAGAGGTCTTTTCCAACCTTAATGATTCTATGATTCTATGATACAAAGGGCAAGTTCAGAGGGCAAGCAGTACGCTCTGTCTACCCGAGTTCTGAATAAGCCAGGTGAATCGACTCCTGCAAGCAACTTAACTCAGACACAGCACCTTAATACAGCCACGGCCCAAGAGGACAGCAGTGGAACGTCAGAATACAACTACCTGTAATAACTACTCAGGTAGCGCGTGGCTCTTCAGACAGCTATCTCTGCAAAAGAACTCATCATGGAGTTAACGAAGAAGCCAGAGATTTTGTTGCCTCCGCAAGCTGGAATTACTTTGTCCTGTGTTTTGATGCTCGGACCCACGCTGTCTTGCATCCTGGTTTGACTGCCCACAACGTGACAAAGTTCTCTAGCGAAATACCTTTTTTTCCCCGGGAATTAAGTCCTTACACCAGACGCTGAACGAGCAATTTCATCAGGTCTCTGTGCAGAGTTCACATCTCCTATGTTTATCGTTCTCTCCGCAGCAAGCAGATTTCTGCCCAAGAAAAAGCAATGTACCTTAACTTTCACAGCTCAAGAAACCTCAAGCAATGTACCCCCCAAGAAATTACTCTGAGTGTTGTTGCCAGAGGCTGCCGAAGTTTAAGGCACCTCAAACACACCTCTAGGAAACAAGAGGATCTGTGCCCGTTTGTTCGTTTGTGAAACACCTGTTTCACAAAAATCCAAGTAATTGCTTCAAAATCCCGAGATGCTACTCAGAAAACATTCAGCAATTTCAGTACTCCTTCACACACAAAAGACAGCCCACAAAGTTGAAGAACAAGAGAAACAGTGAAGAACTGATTCCTCATTTGAAAGACTGGGATCGGCTGCATGTACTTCCCCCCCAGCTCAGCTACAAGGAGACGAACAAGACTTTGAAGGCCACAGCACGGGACACTGCTTCTCCCCATTCCAGCGCAGCACGCTGTTACCCACCCTCAAGTTACTAATCAATCTCTCAGTTACTTTGGTATCATTCAGGAGAAACGCCTGGCAGACTAACTCCCTCCCTCACACAACCTCAAAGAACACAGGGAGGCTTCCAAGTGCAGCACCATCCACAGCTCCTCCAAAAACACCGAACGCTCGGCCTTAAAGTCTTGCTCCCATTTCAGCGCAAGCGAACCAAACAAAAAGGCTCAGAGAGCAATACTGACGTTTGCCATCAAGTCAGCTCGTCCTCTCACAGAAAACAGCTCTGAAAAATCAGCCTTCTTCCTAAGAGGCATAATCAGCTCTCCAGATTTGAAAATGTCATGCTGGAGTTAGCGTGGCTCCCCTGAGGATCGCATGTCCTTCTCCTTGCTCTGTAGCCAGCTGTACGCTCGCTTCATTTTGAATAAAAAACCTTGGCTTCTGATCATGTGTCTATTTTCCTGAACATTATACCATGCCACTTCATAAAAATGGTTCCAAAAAACCCAAATAAATTACTCGGTCCGAGTCAACTTTATCTACAATTCTATTAACTGAAAGGTTTATGAGGCATGATTTTCCCTAGGAGAAGCCATAGAATCTGATCCACCTGGAAATACTTAAACAAATGTTATTCTGCACTGGGTTAGAGTTTTGTTTATTTCTTCCATGCAGCTGAACGGCGTTCAACTCCCAGAATTTTTCTGTCTCATGGTTCAAATAAGCCTTGAATAAGCCTTTAAGTGAATGTATGCAAGTTTGTCATCACTTTGTTTTTCTGTTTATGAGCTTTCTAATAGTCTCGAGAATTTGAATTCATCCACATGATCCTGAAATAGTTCTATCTTCCAGACTTGTACTTAAAAAAAAGAAAAAAAAATCCATTAATTGTAAAGAAACATGATTGTTCTAGTACAGGACTGATCTTAACTGCTTAATCAGGCAAATTCCCATTGACTTACTGGAAGCTTTGGTTCCATATGAGGATAGGTGCATTATTTCATTTGCTGAACTGGCTGACGTCCTTGAGTCATAATTGAGCAGGGTGGAACTTTAATTAAACTGAAGCTTTTCACCACTGCAAGTTTATACAGGTTGTGAGTGAGCTGCCAAGCACTGGAAGTCTAATTCTGGAAATCTGTTCTACTTTCTTGATCCCTTCAATATCCTCGAACGTTCCTAAATGACCATTACATCACTTAAGAACCATGTCAGACAACTCAGAAACGCCAAATACGGACAATATTACGCAAAAATTCATCATGCCGTGTCACACGTTAGTATTCCAAATCCACCCTCTCAGAAACACGGACTCTCGCAGATGAAGATCCTCTGAGCGATAGCTCCTTGATATGCTACTGTTGTTTGACATTGCAAGACGATGCTTAATTGAAAAGAAGTTATCCACCCGGTGCAAAAGCAAACAACTGAGTAAATTAATTACGACAGCATGCGTATTATGATCATTCAGATTTTTTCCATTGCAGAAAAGCAATACTGTTTAGGCATGCCTTTAGCATTTGCTTTCACCGCAACGTAAGCTCATTAATGGTATATAAACTTTTTTTTTTGCCTTACGGATTTCAAACATGAATCTCAACCACGTAAGTATTTACTTATTCAGAAATTATGTTATAAGTCAACTTTAAATTTTAATTTTTAAAAAACATAATTATTGGCTTAATTGATTCATTCATTACATCAAGTAAAATTGATTTTCTGGTATAAATTTGACACATGGAACATATGCAATATCTGTATTAAAAGCTGTAATTATTAATAGCTTTTTCTATGTGTATATACACATATTACATATTCACCATTTGCTCGAGATATATTTATGTAATGCTTCCCATAATGGAAACCTGGCCTCTAGGTTTCAAGGTAATTGCCCCTAACAATACAGCAGCTGCCATACTGGGCCAGCCAGCAATTTTTCTAATACAGGTTGTTTTGGTTTGGTTTGGTTTTTTTTTTTTTTCCCCTGAAGACATGAATTCATAACCTTTGACCTGTAAATTTACATCTCAAAATACTGATTGCTTTTCCTCCACAAATACGAAATCTTGCTATGCTTGTGGTGCATATTTACCTCTTAACACACATGTGGAGAGGCCATAATAAGATCTGAATGCTTAAGTGCAAAATAAAAAAGTCACAGACCAGATTTATACCCCAGAGTAACTTAAATTAAGGATTGTAAGTGTCAGTAAGTTATTCCATCAGTGCTTTCCAGGCAAAGTAGCAGCTGCTAAGGGAGAAAAGGACCGGACTATGCAGAAGGGAGAAGCGAACATTACAGATGCAATTGCTGACCGGGAACCTGATGGAAAATACGCTTTCCACGTCTACACCTGCCTCAAAAGGCACAAAAGCACTTTCCGAAGGCTGACACGCGAAAGCTCAGCCCCACAAGTCAGAGCAAGCAGCTCCTGGTTCCCCTCAAGTCCATTCCCTTCATGCGTACAGTCAACAAGGTTGTCAAGAAAGCAGTTTCCTGCTAAAAGGCATCCTGAGCTTCCCCGGTTGCCTCCTTTGTGGCACCGCAGGGCGACGGAGAGACCTTCGGACACGTTGAAAGTGCCACTACGGGACAGGTAATGAGAGTATGTGGGACAGGGGAAAGGCGTCCAACAGCCAGGTCAGAGCGGATTGTCCCTTCGTTGATAACCCCGAATCTGAAACGCAAGCAAGTCTGAGGCAATGGCACCTCTGGTTACCACTGGAGCTAGGCTGGGAGGAAACCCTGACTCTGCTGGTGAGCCTCCCTGGCGCTGGGCTGCTCCGTGTCAACTTACCGGTTTGAGTATCTGAGCGCTTCTGTGAAACAGTTTGGCTCCGACAAGCGGCATTCGCGCACAGCAAAAAGTGTTGTCAATTTTTTTTTTTAATAGGCTATAGTGACTGAGGAGATTGTGGTCTTTCACGGATGAAGAGCTCTATATCAAGAAAGCAGTTGCGATACTTTTTTCAAGAAACCATAGTCTCAAAGCTTTGTCTTGCAGAAGTTGATCCCAATTATGGCAATCTTCTGCAGATATATTTGAAAAGGTGTTTAATATAGCCGAGGTCTTCACTCATTCTCAAAGCAAATCACTGTGAAAACATGCCATATCATGCCACAGACAGAGTTCAGCCCTCTGAGACAAGCTGTACTCTGTCTGAGACAGCATTTAAAATAATCATCCAAGTAGCAATGCTCCTGTCACTCAAAGTAATGGTAAAAGCGAGCTTAAATGCTTTTCTTTGTGTGGCAGAAAGAAAAACTTGCTTACTGTCCTATTATGTTATTACAAGCTATTATCTGCTGCACTGTTCAAGACAAGCGATAATCTTGTATAGGAAGGACCCGATAATTTACAAGGAAGTCCACAGCTTGCAGCTAAGTAAATATTTCACCACTTCAGTGAGTAGCTCTATCATTTATACAAAATGCTTCTTTGTTATATCATCAAAAGCCATCTAACTAGTGATCAGAGAGCCATAAAACAGACCCCGCAGGTCATTACCTATCCTTGTACCTTATCCATCGGTAACAAATGACTGAGGTTATGGTAGCACACGGTCTGGCACTTCTCTTCCGCGGCTTCACTGGGCTTCACTGTATCATGCTCAGCTGCATTCAATGAACAGCATCCATTCCCTGGTGTAATTGTTGAGAATTTAATTAAATATCCACGAGAGCCAAGGAACTCAAGTTTTGTGCTGAGCCCTACGCGAGATCCCAGGGCTGGTGGAGAAGCAAACTTTCCTCCTGACACCCCCCAGCCACCTTCCCCACATGGACCCGGGTGTCCTGGCTTTAGGAGGTGTTGCCATCATCAGATTTTCATGAGGATACAACTTCCAGGTAAAGCAATTCCTCTACAAAGAAAAGTCTTGGCAACCTCTATCCAAAAAACCCAAGAATGTTCTGGAAAAGAGACTAGGCAAACTCTCCCAGAAACACTTTTCAGTGATTCTGTGAAGCGCCACGTCTAATACAAACGCTCATATCAAACCATAAACTTTATGGGACGCAAAGTCCCTCTTAGTTATCATTATGGTAGGCAAACCAGTTGCTACAATACAACACGTAAGACGATAAACACTTTTCTCCAAGCACTTTCTTGTTTGTTATTGCAGAATTTAATATAGTATTGATAATATGAAACTTACACAGACGATAAAAACTTGATAAAAAAGTGTCTGCTTTGCCACCTTTCCACCAGGAAGGCTTGTATCCTATTCCCACCTGGCAAGCCTGCATCACGAGTGATAGTCCACAGTCAGATCCCACCCCAGCGTACACCGTGGGTGGCAATGACCGGTCTCTGGGCAGATGGAGACCGGAAATCAGAGGAAGCTATTTTCCTCACACGGACTGTGCGGGGACCATCACATCTCTCTGCCTGAAGCAGTCAGCTCAGGCAGAGATGCCGGCTGGGCAAGGACAGGAAGATGAGCGGCCCGAAGCTGGGGAGGCCCTGGCTGGTGAATCCCTTGCCCTGCATGCCGCGACATCTCCCCCTTTGCTGCCCGGCGCCCCAGCCATCAGCGAGCACCAGGCATCGCTGCGCCCTGACAAGCGCTGTCTGTGAAGATGCACGGTACCATCCAGAAGTTGATAAACGAAGGCAAAAAAAGAAGGAAGTGCCAAGAAGAGCCACGCAAATACTGAATAACAGTCGTTATAACCACCTTTTCTTCCCTCCTGATGGACTAACGCAGAATTCAGGAGTCTCAGCTGAGGTTCGGATTATTTGCCTAAGACAGACTAACAGACGTTATCTCACCTTTCTATTATCTGAGTGTGTCACAATCTTCCCTTTATACGACGTTTGCGAGACGAGGGTGTGAAGCTGGTGATATTTTACAGGAAGCGCAGGGATGCTCGGAGAGACGGCGGACTCTACCTAGGCACTGCTGGAGGTCTGGAGAACCAGATAATTTGCCTTTCAAGTCCCACCACTGATACCTCCCCTCCTATCGTCCCTTCTGACATCTTTATACTTGTGGCATATTTTCCTGCAAGGATTTGAGCTTTAAAAATCGTAAAAGCAACTCAACAAAAGAATGCCACAAAAGAAACGAAAACCAAAACTTTCGTTATCAAGAATTATAACACTGATACACAAATAAAGGTGCTCACAACAACTGCAATGTTAAGTCCTTTTAAAATATCAGCAAAACATCCCAGGGACCAGGTGCAACCGTTTCAGCTCTGGACACTGCCATTTAACTGCTAACCATTTAACTGCCAGCAAAAGGCCTGACAATCGTCATCTACCTGAACCTGTGAGGAAGAACTGCTTGGTTTGTGGCTCCAAGGGAATAAATGGCAGGAGACGCTCTGCATCTCTTGAGGGCATTTGTAACAGTACAGCTGAGACGCCTTGCTCTTTAACCAAGTCCTCGGAGTGCCTATGGCAGTTCTCCAAAGCAGCAGGAAGATTTGTAAGGAAAAATCCTGGAACTGAATCATTTCCTTCAAGTCTTCTGCCTTTTTTGGCCCTTTTCCAATCAGATGAGCCTCCTTCACAACTTCCTGCTCCAAGTGTCTGTGCGCCACACACCACAGGCACACACGGGGCTCTAACGGGCTGACGCACGGACAATTCCTGGATAATCAAAGCATTTTTAATGAGCATGTTACAAGAAAGAAACACGATGTGGAGGCTCTTGACGATAAATATAGCAAGATGCTTGCAAATGGGAGATTTAAAAGTGTAAGAATAAAGTGCAATCAATCACATGTTATCAATTGCACTAGCACACACATCACCCAAAAGGATGCTGGCTCGAATACAAAAATATGGTTGACAGCACTGAACACCCCCACCCCCACCCCCAAAACCCAAAACCCCAAAAAAAGGCAAAACCCAAAACAGAAATGCTACACGAAGAATACAAAAACTTATGCTTAGTTGTGTCTTTTGAATCACCAGGCACACGAACCTAAAAATAAAGCGTGATGACCTATCACTGCTTCCTTATTGCGGATCCAATGACTATGGGTTTTATCACAGCAGCTGTAAAAAGAATGGGAGGATGAGGTAGAGCAGATGAAGGGAACCGGCATCTGGAAAAGCCAGTACCGAATGTTTCAAGTCAAACAAAAAAAAGACTAATCAGAAAAAAACCTTAAGCCTAAAAGCCTTCAAGTTTAGGAATGGTACACAAGTTACTGAACTTGGATCACTGCGGTTTGAAAGCCATTTTTTATAAGCCACTGTTGTGTAAGTCTTACACACACATCTTTATGCCCTGGGACATATTCAAGTGCCAGTGAACATTCAGTTTATGTTTACTTTTTTCTTGTTTACATTTTTAAGAATTTATATTAGTCATGTTCATTTAATCAGTTGCCTTAACTGCATTTCACTGCGTGACATAAGCTTTAACAACCAGAGCTATTAAATATTACTTAAAGTACTGAACAGTAAACAGAGTTTAATTATTAAACCCAGGGCTACAACAAACATCGATTTTTCATGAGCAAAGTAATTCAGGTATTTTTCCACACACATAAAAATGGGTGCATCTCTTTAACGAGCAAACAGTCATGGGGAAAGGCTGGCAGATTGTAAAGTCAAAATTAGATCAAACTAAGATAAAGAGAGAAAGAAATTATGAAGCTGGAAAACTATTCTGCAGGCTGCAATGAATGTTTTACAGTGAACCTCACACATGTTGTTTTACGTAAGGAAACGCATTTTTCACGTTGAGCGTGATTAATCATATTATTACTGCCAACGTTGTAAAACCCATTACCTACAACACGGCCCGGCTTTATGCAGAAAACCATAACGTGTAGGTTCCAGGGAGCTGACTGTCTGCCACTGGTCACCAGCACAAGCTCCACAGGCGAAGGCCAAAGCGGTCCCAGCCGAAGCACTGGGTCAAGAAAGACATTTCCAGAAGCGCTCAGCACCAACTCTCTCTGCTCTGGCCGAAGTTAAACGGCACCTCGGTGGCAAGGTCTGCAGGCTGATCGGTCCGCGCGGGCCTTCGGTGTTGGTAACGCCCCAGCAGTGGGAGACTTGTCCTGGATGAGTCGGTTAGTAGGTCTATATATGATACTGTTCTTAAAGCAATACATGGTTCTTCATTTCAGGCCAGCTGCCCCCTAATTTAGCCCACTACAAGCACGGCAAGAATAAGGATCAATCAATGTTTTACTGAGACATTTACATTAAGGAGAAACTTAACAGAGCAAGAGCAAGAGATCTGTAAGCACACAAATCATGACAAGAAACTTAGAACAACACTTTAGATGGCGGAAAAGTATGACAGGCGTATCCCCACGCTACCTCTACAGTGTGCAAGAGAGCAGGGTCTGAATGAACTGAACCAGCCGCAGAACCGGATGAGGACAGCGGTCTCGCAACAGCGGCACTTTGACGTCCACAAACAGAGCTATTATCCTGGATGCAGCAATGTCCTCCTGCAGCAGCAACGCTGTCCTATTGGTCCCACAGCCCCGCTAGTATTTCTGTGTATATGACGCTGCACACGGTGGATACGCCAACTGCGATGGTAGGAGCTCAGGCATCTCTACACCGTTGGTTATGTTGTGTCCTCAACACACGGAGAAGACAAAGCCAGGTCCCCTCCGGAGATGCGTGGTGGGAAGGCGTGCTGCACCACCTCTGATGCACCTCAACCTGGGTCACGGACAGGGCCTCCCACTTGCAGCACTCTAGCCTCTCCCCTAAGCTGCCGCAGTGGCTTTTCCCAAGCCTCTGTGGCAGTATTGCTGGTTTATGCTCTTCTTGGGTTATTCTTCTCATGGGCTTGCACCTTTAAGCCCAGATATTTTTCCTGTGAAGGGTTTGTACAGGAGACCAATCACCTCTGCTTTCTGCCCCTTATTCTGTAGCTTTCACTTAACATGGTGCATAACAAAGCAGGTAATAGTCTTTTGAATACGTGTACCCAACAATATACGGGCCCAAAAGCTGAGTAACTAGTCAGCATGCAAGACCTGCTCCTTGGAGTTTTACCTTTAAACCTCTCCTGTATTTTCTCTCATGCTCTGTTGCGCTCTCCCCCCCGGCCCTTTTTTTTTTTAATAAGGTAACTCAGAAGTCCATGCATGACATCAACTACAGACCCACTAATAAAACTTTATGCACCTCTCAACATTCTTTGTGCAACACCTGCGAGCCAGCGGTCGCATTTCACCAGCTGGCCAAGCACTGGAAGAAGCTGCCCAGACAACTTGTGCAGCCTCTGTCCTTGGAGGTTTGCAAGACCCAACGAGGCGGAGCCCTAAGCAAGCGGGTCCGAGTTCAGTGTTGAACCCGCTTTGAACAGAAGGTTGGCCTGGAGACCAAAGCAATGTTCCTGGTTGCCTGGTCCCAAGCACTGACAACGTTGCACAGAAGGTGCCGTGGTATCAATCAACCGTACTACTTTGAAGCGCTAAGGGTGACGGCTTCGGCTTTTTAATTGCAGAAGCTGACCGCTTTCGCAGGGTCCAGTCAATGATAATTAATACGGTTAACCCTAAAAATGTTTTAGCGTTGTGGAAAAATAAGGGTAAATTACAAAAGAGAATGCGAGCCCGGTCAGACCTGCAGTACAAGCCACGTGCTAACTGCTCAACTCAGAGAGAAAGACTTTGGGATCGAGTCCATACTAGCGCTTTTTTCCCCTTCACTAAATTCATTTATCTCACTCCCTTTCTAATATTCATTCAGCCATGATACTGAACTGGAACGTAGCTTGATTCAATGCAAGTTGTGGATTGTCTTTCTCTAGCACTTGTTTGTCCAGCTTTTGTCGAGATGACATATTAAAAAAAAAAAAAAAAAAAAATNGATGGTAACTTGTGAGAGCGAACAGTCTCAAAGACATCCATAATTCTGTCTGCTCTTCCCAGGTATCTATGCTTGAAGTCCGACAGACAAGAGGGCAAGCCAATCGGGTCCACATTACTTGTAGGAGTAGAACTAAGCCTCAGCCAGTCCTCCTTTACACCTATATCCCTGCCTGGGAGCCAGCTGGCTCACTCCAGGTTTGGACCAATATGCAGACTTGCATTTAAGCTATGGGAACAATCCTGAGGGCTGGGCTCAAGACCAGAAACAATGGAGAAGGACTAATTTCCCACAATGTGAAGAGAGAGCGGCAGGAAAAAAAAACATCCAGTGTGGAAAAGGAACAAAACCGTCAGGAGAACAGGTCCATGAAGTGAAGACTTTTTACTGAAGGATTTACCACCTAGTTTCAAGGCTCCATTATCTACAAGTAGTACCCAAGCAAACTCTGTCGTGTTTCCCCTGAGCTCTTCCTCATGCCTGGGAGAAACTCCCTCTGTTCTCTCATACCCCCTTACAAAACTTAACATTTTGCAATGCTTACAATACTGCAAAAGGTGGAAGCTGCTTTGATGACTCCAGCCACCAACGTGGGGTTGGTGATGCCCTCAAGCTTGCAGGCACTCCCCATCTTCCAGCATTCATCCACGGTTTATAGTCCTTTTCTACACTTGCAAGGTTTTTTTGAGAGGGGGACTGCTTTTTCTGTAGTCTTGAGCAAAATAGACTCTTCGCCATTAGTAGGCTTTATGGAAAGGCAAATAAATAAAAAATGACTTAACCAATGCTGACAGTAAACATTCAGAGACAGAGAGAGGGGAAGGAACCTTCAAAAAGATGATGAAAAGTTCATTTCCAGAGACTCCTCAAAACGATGCCAATACTGTTACTTCAATGACATCCACACAATCTTCAAGGAAAATGAAAGCTTGAGGAAAGTTCGGAAAAAGTCACAGATAAGGGTAGCATGTGCAGTACATCTTTGCAACTGAAGAGCATGGCAAGGGACTGACTTAACAACAGTCTCAAAAGCATGTACATCGGACCCGGTAACATTCTCAAGTAGCAAGTAAACACAGAAAAAGCAAGGTTAATATCAAAGTGAGCTGGGTCACCCTTACCGAAGCTTTAAAAAAGTTCTTTTCACCTCCACAAGGGAAAAATTCTCATCACCATAAAGCTAAAACCAGAGGTAAACAATACTTCTATTATGTTCAGTTTCCAGCAGCAACGCACAGATTTCTCTGAAGAGATCAAGGTTGATGTTTTTTTTTTTTTTGTCTTAATCGTCAGCGTTGAAACAAAGTTGTTCATTAACAGGCAGTAATTTGTGCTTCCTTGTACTAGACTGTCTAACCAGTTAATACAGTCAAGTTTCAAAGTATGCCAGATCTATAGAATGAAGTTTAAAACACTCATGTTCTAATCTCGGCTGATCAGGACATCTTCAAAACATCTGCAAATTTTGGTGCAGTGCCCAGGAATCATAATTATTTCTGAGGAGGAGAAATTGAGATTTATTGAGTAAGACAGGGCAATACCTGGAAAATTATGAACCTTAGGAAAGATACGCTATTGCTAATAGCATTTCAAAACTTGATGAGAGTCAGCACTGTGGAATGGTGAACTCCAGGCATATTTTTAATGATGTTTTTGATTACAGTCTATTTAAAAGAATCAGCTGTCAACACTGATCATTTCCTTTTGTATAATTCATAAAGTGGTTGATTTCAGAAGCAAAAATATTATGGGTTTGAGTAATTGGCTGCTGAAGCACAGTAGGTACTAGATCTCCACATCTGGCAACTGGGAGCACGTGCTTAGCCGGCTACATACTCGCTCCAAAGTGTACCGTGTGAAGGAACGTGCTTCCACACGCAGGCTTTCTGCCTGAAGCGGGGGGAAAGAAAACCTCCCCAGCGAGCACAGAGCCCTCGCAATAAATATATTGCTCTGTGTACAGCAAGCGTGATGGCTCCGTCCTTCTCTATGGGCAAGATATCTATCTAGGCTCGGAGCAGAGCATGCCAGGAGGTCGTGTCGCGGTGAACAAAACTGTACCTGTTTGTGGGTTGCAGTGCTCAGGGTTGTTATTTACAGTGGCCCTGCACCATGCCACCCAAATACAATAACGCTTTGTCAAGAGTGTCAATCTGCCCCACGTTACCACACTTTCATGCCATTGCACAATTCAGAAACCTAGACTCATGGTCTCCGAGGCACTGATTTTCAACTTTTTTGTTTCCGAGCATCTAAAAATTTCTCCAGAGGAGACGGAAAATTCACTTACACTCACAAACTGGTTTTCACTCCCATTATGTGGTTTGCAGACATCACCCTGAGGTCTCAGCCAAGCTGAAGACCACGGTGACCAGTACTGCGCTAGCACGAGGCCTCACATGTGCAGGCTATTCTCCCCAGCGTCGTTGCTGGCGCAGAGCGGCGACAAATACGCATCCCGACAGCTGAGCTGAGAGCAGTGGCAACCAGTCTCTCACCCTTCTCGCCTTAGAGCCAGGGCCTTGTCTTTGCCAACGACACGCAGGCATATCGTAACAACGAGCCTCCTATTAACTACGCCCCATTTATGCTATTAGAACATACTTAAATACTGATTCTTTGCATTTAACAAGTATGTTTAATAAAAGCTTTGACTGCTGTGGTTGTGGCACTTGGTATTCCTGCCAAATAGCTAGGCTATGTTCTGATGTTTGCATAAATTTCTGATCTCAAGTTCTAAAGGCTAACAGTGATACAGCCAGAGGGCTATAAATACACAGACGATAGTTGGTCTGTCTGACTCGCTAGTGGCATACGACACTGGAAGCCAGAAACAGAGAATACACGTGACACATGCAGATAAGCATTTAAGAGTCATTTTTCAATACACTCTGTGATTATGTGCTTGGAAACTGGTTTTTGTAATCACAGTAATTTGATCAAGTTGTAATCTGATTATTTGTGGATTTTCTTTGTGTTTGCCTATTTATTCCACCATAAAGAGAAACACATGACTAATTCTAAACACAAAGAATCACTACAGTTTAATGAGGATAATCTCTCCTATACTACTCCTTACATTAAAAAAAAAAAAATCAGAATGCAATCTTTCAAATATCTATCTGCTTATGTAAGTATTACAAAAAAGATCATCTTCGTCTTCTGCTAAATCCCTATCTGCTAATAATTTATTCAAGGAAAAAATAACAAAAGCAAATCTTTTCTCATGCAGCAATGGTTCTTGCAACTTCGAAGTGAATTCTTGCCCTCACATCCAACGTCTTCCAATTTTTGTGGGCACTTGTAAAACAAGCACACTTCCTAATCGCCAACCCTGCGCGTGTCTGGTGGGATCTGAAAAAATCAAACTGGGCCTATTTTATTGATCACCAGCAACAAAAATAAAGAAACAAAACTTTGCTCTGCGCAATTGCAACCATTTTGAATGGATGGCTGGGATTAAGAGCAAAAGTTTGTCTTCCAAATGTAATCCAGTTAACAGTTCAGCTGCAGAACCAAGATACGACAGGAATATTTTCCAAATCATTTTCTCACAGAATGCCTTTGGAGGATTACAAATAAATGCTATTTAAGACTCACTTTAGTATGACATGAAACAGCTGGAACCCTGAGTTTCTTCCTCTGAACTATAAAAAGAAGCTTTGCTCTTTTTGGAGTGCTTCAGGAACTCAACCTTGATATTTGAGATTTGACCACTGGACTCCGTCAGGCTCCTCGCACACCTTACTTTCCACGGTAGCACTTCCACACTGCCCTTAAGTTCCTACCCCAAGCCTAATTTTTGAGGTATTTCACTCCACAAATGTAAAGGCAGCACCTTTCCTACCAGTAACGCTTTGCGGGTGGGTTGGATGGCTTAATGTCAATACATATACATCTTTTTCAGCTTAAAACCGTGTCATGTAAAATCACTGGGGAAACTCTCTCAAACTTTCAGTGAGAGAGATAATTATGTTTTGAAACTCATCTGCTTTCAGGTATTTTCTAACACATATCTGTTTCAGTCTCTTTCTGCGGCACACTGTAACCTTTACGCTTAACAGCACAGGCAGCAGCGTACACTCTTTAGTAGGTATAAGTCGCAGTGGTATTATTTGGAGGTCATTGCGTTTCCTAGTGCCGCTGCTCTTTAACCACAGCATTAGGCTGTCACGTCGCAGGGAGTCACACCTGCGTGTCACCTCATGCCCTAAAGGGAGCAATTCTACTTATTTTAGTGGAGCGGTTTGGGGCATTCATTTAAGGATGTTGTACACTTTCACGACATGAAAGTGCACCTATTTTAACCAACACAACCATCTAATAATCCATTCCTTACTTAACTTTTTTGTTACTGCGTAGGTCAAAATTGATCACAGCTATTCACAAATATTTCAACAGTCCCTATACCTGTCTGCCCAGTTCTTGGTGCCTCTCAGCCAGGTGTAGGTGTCAACTACAACTCTCGCAGGCCGGTCCTTTTTCCATCTGTCACAACTGAGATTCTTCCCTTCCCCTTATCCCAAAAATAAGCAGCTTTACTGATGCCAAGTGGCAATGTGGGATGCCAAGGTGGGGAGTTTTCTCCGCCTTTTTTTTTTTTTTTTTTTTTTTTTTCCAGATTGTTCCTCCCACTGGAGGGAGATTCAAGAAATCTTTTCATACACTACCATTTTGTGTCACCCGTTTCCTAAAAATATACACCCTCTGACTCCAAGCCTGCCTCATAAACACCGCATCCATCGCCAGCGTTTTCTCTGTTATTTCCTACACAAAGTACTCTTCCCAGAAGGCCATCCACTCCCAGAGTGAAGCAGACAATGCCGCAGGACCTCCACTTGCCGTGTCCACGGAGTGAGTCGGGGAGTGGAGCGCTGAGCAGAGAAGAGCCAAGCGACACGGCCAAGAGAAGAAAGGAACCACACAGTTTTATCCACAATGCTTTTCCTAGAACTGGAAAAAGAGGTAGCGTTACTACCCTCCTCATACTGAATATAAAACGCTATCCTATTGAGTTTGTTCATAAAGCCAGGCAGGAATTTCTGATATTTGTATGTTCTGATTCTCTGAACTTAAGCAATTAGAAAATGGTAATTAGTTAATTATATAGAGAAGTCTAACATGTACTGCCTGCAAGTAGCTGTCAACACCGGTTAGTTCAGAACAATTATTCTGAAGAGAAAATCATCGACCTCAATTTCTACGGGTACGCGACAACAAACACTGCCGTAACAGCATTAGCCCAAGATAAATTAAAGACTCCAGCAAGGTTCAGTGCCTTTGGAAAATACTGCATAAAATACCAAGAGTTAGCAATCCAGTATAATGTTTTAGTAACCGACAATTATTTTTCCCTGATAATTAGAGGCTTGGGAAGAGGCATGCTGCTTTCACCACTTCAGGAACGTTTGATCCGTATCCAGCCGTAGCGCCGAGTTACATAACTCTGCTCATTAGCGGCTACATCAGTCCTGAATGCCATCGTACCCGGGAGGCAAGACGAGTCTTTAGAAATAAACAATTAGAAGAAAATAAGTTACAGACAGTACCGCAGAGAGATACAGATGCTGCCCCCAAATCATGCTGTTCTTGTGAAATTTGAAAATTCTTTCAACAAACATTAATGCAGTCATCCAATACCGCTCTCCTGGGGGGGTGGGGGGTCGGGGGGAACCACAACAAACCCCAAACAAAACCTAGAAGGTCTTTCAGAGAAGGAGCAACTTCTGGAGGAACAAGAATCTGCTTTTGGAAGCATTGCCTACTTGGTACCCAGCCTGACTGACTTCCAGGTGCCAAGAACACACACGGCTGCTCCGAGTCAGGGCGAGATGCGGAGACAGGCACTGCTGAGCTGCGAGCTCTGAAGGGGCCACCTCAAAACGGGGCATCCCTAAAAAGCTGGCAGTGCACAAAATGCAGCTCTAAGCACCTCTCCGAAGCAATACAGATACCCAATTCTTTGCTCTGATGACACACTAGTGAGGGACAGATTGTTATGACTTGATTCAAATAGGTGCCAAAAATCCTGTGATGGCCAAAAGGCTCGAAACGCCTGAGACAGGGAGGCAGCCGGAGCAAGCCCCACAGCACCCTTCTGAGATGATCCCCTCTCCTCAGATAGCTTTCGAAGTCCTATTTCTGTTGGACCGCCTTTCCTCTGCTTCGGCACCTTCGCAGAGCAGGAGTTGCTGTCAGCTCCTGAGCCAAAGGGAAATGTCCGAAAGGAACAGCAGACAAGCAAACGTGCATTTTTGGAAATCGTTTTGAAACTGCATGTTTCCAAGTTATTCAAGCCTGCATCAAAATATTAAGTGGAAAAACCTTTGAGCATTTCATTTTTCTAAGTGAACAGGAGCTCTCTGGGGTGGGAGGTGAGGGGGCAAAGAAAATCTGAGATTTTTAGTCGTAGAAGTCAGCAAACAAACAGGCTGAAACCGGAGGAAGAGCAAGCAAACGTTAAGGCCCATGCTGCCTCAGCCATAAATTATACTAAAAGTAAATCGGCTGCCAGGAAAACATTTTAAGTTGTCAGCCAGAGCAAGGGCAGAGGAAACCACCCCCCACCCCCCGCAAAAATGTACCACAGCGCAAAGCAACGCTTATTCCACAATAGCTCTCAGTGGAGAGGGGAAGTAAAAAAAATTAAGAGCTCTAAATGAGTGCAATTTCCAGTGGGGCCCCAGCAACTTTTCAAAGACGTGTCACTCATTTTGTTAAACTCCTAAAGCTAGCAGCATAGTGGGTCAGCGGAGAACTGGAGTCCCCTTCTGCAGGTGCAATTTTGCATACAGAAAATTAATTCCAGATGCAAAACAGGGTACCTGTCCATCTCTGTAATACAAACCTGTAGTTCGACTGACATTCGCTTGCTGAAATTCCCACCTGCAGTTCAACTGTGGGTTAAAAATGGGGGGAGCCCTCTCTTGAAAATCTGTGCCAATCCATCTCAGTTCTGTCCCATTGCCACGTATACAATGATACACTGGGACATGAAATAAACCTACGTCTTGACCTTATGCATAGTATGTTAGACATATAATTCACGTATGCCAATTATATGTGGTAGATGACAATATTTTTTCAATTATAAATTAAAGGGAAGAAAAACATCTGGAAAGGTCTTTTGTGTACTTGCAAATATGGAATTTTGAAAAAGTATGAAGTCTTTGGGGATGTCAAACTGTTTTAAATTCTTGATAAATCCCATTTCCAATTACATTTTTTTCCCCCCGGTACGCACAGCATTGGAATCTGAGGAAAGCTTAAGATACAAAACTTCGGTAAAAATAATCAAATGTCACAGCTGGCTCTAAAACGGTGTAGCAAGCTATTGAGGTTTTCTGCCTGGGATCACTTCAATTAATTTACATCATTACTAAACATCTAACACTTTCTGAATCGACGCTTGGCACGAGGAGCGGGATCCCAGTGCAGTGACACACCGAGCATGCTACCTTGG
The DNA here is from genome assembly GCA_013389945.1 of Fregata magnificens. NCBI lineage: Eukaryota > Metazoa > Chordata > Aves > Suliformes > Fregatidae > Fregata > Fregata magnificens. The sequence continues at coordinate 163,375 of WAAD01014086.1, forward strand.
GCATATGCATCACCTGAGGCTGGATTTTTCAAGGGACCACAAGTGCCCTGAACCCAGCGGTCACAGCCCTGGGCGGGTTCCCAGGAAAGCTCCGTGCTCGGCCACGGGGGCTTGGACAAACATTTTCTCTAAGAGGCTAAACTCTTCTATTTAATTTTTCACAAGATGAAGCTGAAAGCGGAAGCGGTGAGAAAATTCGTTACTAGCACTCGTAACCGCAACAGAGTAAATACAACCGATCTTTTGTTTTACGTATGGAACGCTACCAAAAAGACAGGTAAATCGCTATTAAAAGGGTCTTTATTTGCTGCTATCTGAAAATGAATGGCACTTGGCAGCAATAACAACTCCCTGCAGTTTATTAAGCCTCATTGGCCATATTCTCTGGTGCATCAGTCCAGTTGTTCTGGAGAGCAGAAGGATGCTCCACAGGGAGTCACGGGCATCTGCTCTGCAAAGAAGGAACACTGTACAGCCTCAGTCACCAAATCTCCACGTCTGCTGCATAAACGTGCCAAGAACCATAGCAAGTCAAAAGAGCATCTAAAGCATCTCCAGCTCTACTACATTGCTCAAGCTGTGCTCTACTGCAGGCTCTCAGCTTCCACTGACTCACAGCTGGTGGTCCATAACACATCCAAACCCCAAGTGAACTCAGCCCTACCTTGCAGGGGCTACGTGAAGCAACTAAGGCGGCAGCAGTCGATACAGGAAAAAAGGATTTCTGATGTTGGAGGGAAGATTCAGAATTGCAGACTCTCGAGACAAGTGCTGGGAAGCACAATTTCCCCTTGTGAAAATCAACGGCTCTGGCTGGCAACCCAGAGCACTTTGGTGAAGAGGACAAGGACTGCTGTTCAGAAAGCCTCTCTAGAAGACTGACAAGAGAATTGATTTCTCAGACTGAAAAAAATCTAAAACAAGATTAAAAGGGCTAGCAAGCTAGAATAAGACTCAGGCTAAGAAAACAATAGACGTAATACAGAGAGACAGATCACGAGTTACCCACGATGGTGCTTCTCCTGCAGGCAAGCTCTGTTTGTTCTGAGCATGGTAATGAGTAAGGAAGACAGTCAGACAACCATTTCTATCCGTATCTCCTTTTCCCACCCGTTCAGACGTGCTTCTATCACAGCACATCTCAGTCCAGCTACATCTGACTACCTTCCAGCTGGAGCACGGTACATCTTTAGGGAAACAGATCGTGGCCGTACACAAAGAAGGGAAGAGGTTTTCTCCCCCACGGCAGCAGGTATCAGGCATACTGACAGCCCCCTTTAAACACACTGATCAGAGCGGTATCGCACAGACGAGTACACTGTTGACTGTCACTATATATCATGGACTTGAAAAAGCTGCAGCCCAGGCTTGGTGCATTGGGAACACAGCAGGACTTAAAGCGTACCTCCCACCAAAACACAGCCTAGCCAAAAAGAAGGTGGGAGAGAGGCGGCGTATATTGGAATTACAGAGACTTTTGAGCCCACCAACACCGGTACAAATCAGAGGTTTCTGCTAACAATTCTTCACTCCATTAACCATGTTGGTTTTTGTGGACAAAAGGAAGCCATATCAGCAAATCTCATGTTTCCTGGCTTAACTCTGTGCTGATCACACAAGCCCACAAGTAATAGCACACCACTTGGCATTTCATGACCAGCAGCAAGGTTCCTTCTCCTGAAGCTGAAAAAACCCCACAGTTAGCTCACATAGCTTCAAGAGCTAAACACCTCTTCTTATTCCTCTAAATGAACTGGAAATCCCCCAGTGCAGCGACAGAGTACATTTAAATGACAGCTTCTGGGCCGGCTGCAGCGATGATGTGATGCCGGAGGGAATGGGGAGAGGGGGAGGAGGAGGTGGCTGTACTCATCAGTAGACACTCTCCCATGTGAACAAGCAGATTACTACTGAGCGATGCTAATGGGGATAATGGGGAGCTACAATGTTCCCCCACCGCCATGCTCCCAGTGAAGCTGCTCAGGGGTCCAGGGCTTTTACATGTACAGTCTAAATAAAAGAGATCGCTTCCAAAATTATCAATTTCTACAGACATTGTGGTAATTAGGCAAGAATATCCGAACTATCCTGGGAGCCATCGTGCAATAGCTTTTGGCAAGTGGCAACTTTTTAAAAACAAAACCATTCTGAATAGATGGTATTGAAAGCAGCACCCATGTTATTTGAGGCATATTGTGCGTGCGGATGTATAAGTATATCCCAAGGGATGGTTTTTACTCCAGTGAGCTTACTAACTGCATCGATAAGACAGACAAAGGGTGGGGGAGGAGCAGGAACACAAACCTGTGAAGCGACTTACCGAAAAATCACAAAGCAGCTCAGCAAAAACGTCAGTAATAAAATCTTGGTCTCCCGATTCCCAGCCAAATATCCTATCTGCTAGACCACACTGCTTCCACTTGTATGGAAACACTATCTGCATCCGCGCACCAATGAGCTTATTTACTATTAGAAATGTGCACAAAGTCTGACAGGCTGTATAATTTTTGTTTCATGAAAAGAGAAGTAGCATTTTTTTAGAGGACTGACTTGGGACCTACTTTTCCACTGAACAGTACTCCTGTCAAATTACAGCATTATCTAACAGGCAGCAGACTCTTTATATTCTCATCTTTTTCATCAACTTCAGGCTGTGAAATCACTTCAGCTCTCCGTGCATCGCTGTGCCCAGGGGTGATAGAGCCAGGAGAAAAATATTTGCGTGTCAATTTTAAGCAGCCGTATGCCTTTAAATCCAAGGCTATTTTTAAGTCCTTTGAAATTCTTAGGTGTTAAGATTCTTCTTGAGCCTGAGAATGACGACTGAAAAACCGAGAAAAGGACTAGCGGGAAACCACCTTGGCCACCAGGTCCAGCCCCTCGGGATCAGAGACAAACACACGGTGGGTAAGGCAGGCCGACCCGTGGCCGAGTCAAACGCAGTCCAAGAGCGCTTCCAGGGTGGCTGCCTCACTGAAGCCGGGACACACGGCTGCCCACCAAATCTCTTGGCTTCTGCAGGGAAACATCCATCTCCAGCTGCAGCTGGAATCAAGCCGGCAGAAGCTGCCAAGTTTGACCTCCCAGGCTGCCCGGGGATCAAGCTCCATGACAGTCTGTCCCCTGTGCAGTCGCGTCCTTGCCAGCGAAGCCATCGGACGCCCGCTCGTCCACCAGCTCTCAGCAGTGCTGAGTTTCATGGCTCCAGGCTCTGGAAGACCTTTTCCTGCAGCCGGCAGACCCAGGAGGGCTGGCAATGCCTGCAACACGTGTGCACAAATGTGCTGGGAAGAAATGCGCTCCTGTTCCCCACACCACCGCCACCACCTCCTGCGCCATCTCACCAACTCTGGCCACGTCCAGCCTCACACCGGGAATCTCGCTCTTCTGTCCCCAAACACTGCAGCTCGGGGCCCGGGGCTGAGGGCGGCACGCCTGCTCTCCAACCCACGCAACCACCGCTGCCTCCCCATAACGCAGGGTGGAGATGGGCTGGGGAGTGCTGCGGTCACACCCCGAAGCAGAGGCTCCGCATACCTGGGAACTGACCTAGATTGGGACTTCACATGCAACCCCAGGTCTTCCAGTTTCGATGCAGCCGACAAGATGCTTGGTTCAAAAGACCGGTGCCTCATAATATGGACAGCGTACCACCCAAGGAGACCAGGGGAGACGAAGGGTATTTCCAGCACGTTCAGAGCATGTGCCAGCCACACGGAGACTTGTAAAGACCAGGTAGCATTTGCTCCACGGCCATCAACAGAGAAGCCACAATCATAACACAATGCATATTTAGACGCAGGAGACTAACGCTGAAATGTCCCTGACCAAACACTTGGGGCTGTAATGGCTGGGGCTTCTCCAAAGCGCAGCTACATTCTTTCCAAAGCGCATCCAGCCAAATAAAAGCAATTTTCAAAAATTTCCTAGCCCTACTTCTGGTTAAAAAAGAAAAGACCAACATGGAAACCCAATCTTCAATTGACATTAATAGGATCAAGATGGATCCCTGAATTGTTGCGATCAGTGACAGCAGAGCTGAAGCTCACATATACACAAGAAGTAAATTAGCAACTCTCATCCATTACAGTAAGTTCTTCTTAAAAACGTAACTTTCTTAAAATGATTTGGAAGCTTTTAAGGATGCAAATTCAGAATAACAAGCCCTTGTCTTTAGATAAAGGGAGAAAAAGCAGCATTAGATCAAAGCCAACATTTTAAAGTTGGGTGATTATTTTTAATAGCCTGTAACTCTAAAATAACACAAGCATTTAAAGACACATAATTTGCTTTAAGTGTACCAATTTTCAAGCCAAATCAATTTTTCAAGCTGAAGTTCTAGAAATGTTGATCGGGGGGCACCTTCAGTCTGAAGAAACTACCGCTTTTCATAATATGCACATCTGATTTCAGTGACAGCGGTCACTTTTTGCTCGTGGTCTTTGGTTCCAGAAGAGAACCTGACACAGCTGTCCTTATTTTCTGTTCAGCTGCCCTTGCTTCTTTTGGAAAGCGTACATTTTTTTGGCAAGTTTTCCCGAGACACCCATTTAAATCCACACTGGCAGATGTCTCAAACAAAACATCTCCCACATAGTGGATTTCAACAGGATGCTCTCCTCACTCCGTAGCGCCGATGCTAAAAACCAATTTTCAAAGCACGTCGTCTCATTGACTGTCAGACCTGGCCTCTCATTCCCTCTATGCCCTGGCTCACCTCAGGACATCTCCTTGAAGGGCAGGATTTTGCAGCCTTTTTGTCTCCTGGCAGCTCAGAGGTAAAAATACAGGGACACCAGAACTCACTCAAAATCGAAGCATATTTTTGATGCAGACAGTTTAGTGGTATCGAGTGCTTTCATACTAATTCCAAGGAAAACAAGGTATCTCGGGAGAAAAAAAAGACTCTGCTGTGCCAGGGAAGCTTCTGAGCAGTAGGGCAAGTAACATTATTGCCTTTTATTCTAAATGAGTTTAGATTAATGAAGATGCAAAACAGAAATTCACACACCTGTCAGCTGGGAATGGCAATGCCAGACATAGTCTGAGGACATCTCAAGGCGGAGTTCAACACGGCCTGTTGGATCACGGAAAGGCTTTCCGCGAAAAGAGCGAGCGACCCGGGAACTACAGCTCTTTCGGAAAGTACCTGTGTACTTTAAAGCGCGTGCTCTGTGGGCTGCAATATTTACATTGACCCTTCCACTCAAGGACTGGGCATTACTGCTGGCTCAAGGGACGGGTTGCTTTTCTGTCCTAGATCTTCACACACTGTGGGGACCAAGAGCCAATGCCGAAGCCTACAAACACGTGGATAAGGTATACGTTTCGGTTAGTACAGAAGCCACTGACCGTCAGTCAAAGAAATGCAGACTAGTCCCGCCGGAGTACAGGCAACATTCAGATGGAAACATAGCACGTTTGTGTGTATTTGCCCCACTTTCAGGGCCAACGTAGTAAGTTTTTATACATCTGTTATTAAATATATCAGAAAATCAAAATTTACCAGGGCAAAGCCTCCCACTAAGTCTTTGTTTTGTGATAGTGTCTACGGAGAGGTCCTAACCAACAGTGCAACTCGTTGCACTTTGTAAGGAGCAAAGAGGTATCAGAAAGGTGGTGCCTGTCAGAAACTTGATAAAGTTAATTTGACATGACTGGGCGTGTGATGACCCTGAAAGTCAAAATAAGCCCCACCAGCATCAAGCACCAGAGGAAGGCAGGATATAGGGGCAGACGCAAGCTGACAGGCTCGATCACACAGACCTTTCTCCGAACATAGGCGCGGGGGAAAGGATGCTGGAATGACCGAGGTACGATACAAGAGTCGAAGGGAGAATTTTACCTGTGTGAACACACAGGGAAAGCCACAGCTCAAGCGTGTCAGGTGAAGAGAATCTGCAGAGCATGCTGACTGCAAAGACATGAAAACAGGGCCAAAGTCCAAGACAAAGCCCAGGCCACCTATGGACACAGGCCACTGCGTAAACGTGCCGCCATCGTAACCAAGGGGAAGAAAAGTTCTCTCAACAAACCTTTGGGGCATTTTTAGGTACAGGACAGACACATACATACGCACATAAATCACATACCTAGTAACACTTCTAAATATTGGTTCCCTCTCAAGAACATGGGTACAATACCTATTTTTCTATAAATGTAGAATCATAGAATCGTTTAGGTTGGCAGAGACCTTTAAGATCATCAAGTCCAACCGTTAGCCCAGCACTGCCAAGTCCACCACTAAACGGTGCCCCTAAGCGCCACGTCTACATGTCTTTTCAATACCTCCAGGGACGGTGGCTCAACCACTTCCCCGGGCAGCCTGTTCCAATGCTTGACAACCCCTTCGGTGAAGAAATTTTTCCTAATATCCAATCTAAACCTCCCCTGGCACAACTCGAGGCGCCATGGACTGAAGCCACCTAAACAACTGGCCCATTGTTCCCTGACTTGCTGTAGCTCTTGTGAATCCGGAGCTCTTGCCCTGGGCACAGGAATACAGCTGGCATTGAGTCTGCACCTGGCTCCAGCGCAGCTTCCCCAGCATGTGCCACCAACAGAAACCAGCGTGCAGAACCTGAGGTCTTGCGCTGTCTTGATCAAAAGGTGAATTTTACATTTATTCCCACAAAAATCACCTTTTTCAGTAAGGATGGAAGATTGCTGAGTTTCACAGCTCCGTAATAAAGACTTAAGCAACCAAGTGCTTGGACACGCTCTGCAGGTACTGGTGGCCCGTCTCAGCCACAGCATCTCCCTCCTGCCTACGCAGCCCTGGCAGCATGTTCCTCCTTTGGAATCTCCCTCCTTTGCACCCCTTCCTGGGAACCCCACCGATGAGGAATTATTTTTCTTTGTTATTTCATTTGCGTTGCTGAACCTGCTCACCTGCTGGGAGACTAAGCACTGATACCGTTCGAAATAAAGAACTCTGCACCAATCTCTGACAAAAAAAATTGTAGTAAAAATCAAACGAACATTTAAACAGAACATCCCCAGAACACAGCCACCTTTGGGAGCCAAGAGCCCAGTGTCAGGGTACCCACGGACCCTCATCACCCTGAACAGAGATGCCTGGCCCTCCTCCACGCATCCTCTGCCCAACGGCCCCAGAAGCTCAGGCCATGCCCTGGCCCAGGCTATGCTGTATTTCCACCGTGCTCGGCCTCGTACCCTACCGACCTTAACCTCTGACCTGCCTCGTCCCCACGAGCTGCTCTGGTGACCACAGGGTTGTGGCTGACCTTGGTTATTGTCACCAGACCGGCTCTGCTGTTTTTGCTCAGGTATCGTGGGAGCGCCCTGCCAATGAGGTCCCTGCCCTGCCTGCCGCACTGCCACCCTCAGCTCCAGGCTCCCTGCCTTGGCAGAGATGCTCCCAACTCCTTCGGCTCCCTGATACCTATGGGAAATCATAAAGGGGAATCTACTAAGCTTGGAAGTAACCCAATGTTAAAGATTTATTAACAGCTTTAAGTGATTCACCCAAGATAACACGCAATACCTGTGGCCAAACAGGAAAAGCAAATCTGAGCTTTTACATCTCGAGCTCTAGGACATCCCATCTGCCCTCCCAGCCTCACATCCCCACCTTGCAACTCTCTGCTCTTCCTGCCGTCGCCCCTAAGCCTGCAGAGCTGCCAGATGTTCAAAACCACAGCACGCTTCATGGCTGCAAACCCACTAGGGGTAATTACTCGATTACAAAAGAGAGTTTCATTTGATTTGAGAATGTGGATTGGAACGTGATCTGTGTATTTTGTTGTGCTTTTTTTCTTTCTTTTTTTTTGGTATGAGTTCTCTATGCATGATGTGTAAACACAGTGTAGTTTGCAAATTCCTTAAACAATTGTCTAAATTGTGTCTTTCCAAAAGTAAGTACCATTCAGTCTGATACCACCTGTTTCTCTCAGCAGCAGTTTATATATCTCTTCGAGAGAAAGGATTTCAAGAGGAAACTTTTCAGTAATTGAAGGTAAACTGTAAGCTTCCATCCGCAACCATGAATCCTGCTACTTAAACCTCTCAAAACTAAACAAAGCTTCAAAATAGGCAGCCAGCAGAAGCACGCTGCATATTCAGATGGGCACGCTAGAAGCAACAAGTCTAACTTGCAATCTGCACCCAAATTCACACCCGGAAGAAGTTTCCTCTGCGTATACAGACATGTTAGCCACTATACAGCAAGTTTTCTCCCCTCCCCTTTGGGCCATAATGAGGAAAAATCCAGAAGAACTGTTCACAGGTGACGCAAAGTGTGGCACATCATCCCTTTCAGTAAACTTCCTATTATCTGACATAAGGCTGCTCACTATAAAACCCTGATTGCTCTTGCTGAGGCGAGTCAACGATACAGTGCATGTGGGTCTGTACGCTGTCAAAAGGGGACGGACAGAGGAAAGGTGAGCTCAGCAAAACGCCACGTAACGCTCAGGGCTCTGGACTGCACGCTCCTTCTGCTTCCAGGGGAACTGGGTGTTGCTAGCGCTAGATGAGCCTTTTTTCCTTTCCCTTCACATCAGAGATGACATGAAGCAACAACCTGCCGCATGAGAAATCCAAAGGGCTACAAGAGAGGGATACAGATTGGACAGTGGAGCGTTGGACCTCATGCAGGTCACAGCATGGTGTCCCCTCAGCGAGGCTGCAAACCAGCCGTGGCCTGCCGATGGAGAGCGTTTCAGACTCTTGGGAAGAACTCACTGCCTCTCCGGGTTCCTAAGCGAGTGACAAAACCAAACAGTCCAAACCCTTCTTAATTTACAGCTGATGGCAGCCATCCTGCTGGAAATTAATCTCCTTCCTCGCTCCCCCTCAGCCAGGAATTCCGGCATAAGCACCTTTTAAACCTGTAGTTTTTACTTTTTTTTTTTTTTTTCTTCTTTTTAAGAATTCAGCATTTGATGAAATACTATGCTATGTAAACAAAAGAGTTATCCCTAGCTATTAAACGTAAAGCCCCTTGTTTTGTTAAAGAAATACCAAAGCCAAGTACAAAGTCCCTAGATAGGGCTGCAGGATATTCAAAGTGATTAACCCCTTTGTCAGACTTCCCTGACCTCCAAGACGGATCAGCCGTGTTTTCTGCAAGCATTTCTTCAGATGTTCTGCCAATACTGATGGTCTGTTCTCACCTGCAGGAGTGGAGTTCTGTGTCTGTTGTGGGACACATGCAGGTTAGAAGCCAGGATAATAAATTGCCCTTTAGCCTTAGAAAAGTCATATCACTTATCTCAGTGCTACCCACCTGCTGGAGACAACGATGCCGACCACATCTATTTTTACAAGCGTCTTTTTAAGATCGTTTAGAAACAAACCCTGGCTGCAGTTCCCAGTCCAGCTCCCAACACTGTCATTCTGAAATGTTGCATATAAAAGGGATTATTCAGGAAACATGAAAGACCCCTCAGAAACTGAGCATAAAGACCCCAAATACTATTCCAAATACAAATAGTGCACAGCATGTAAGAGAGAAATCCTGGACCCTCCCTCTGGAGAAAGAATTGCTGAAAACTGTGTAAAGTGCATTGTTGATCGAGGAAACGCTTATGTTCATACTGCTCCAAAGCACAGGACAGCAATGTCTTTAGGCTAAAAAAAAAAATTTAATCTAAAACTCAAATCTTGGCAGATAACAGGATAAGGGGACCACACCCTCAGACAATATAAATCAGCAGAGCTTCTGGGCAACAGCTTCCAGTTTTAAATGTATCGGCAGATTTTAACCCAATTTCCTGATATGTGGCCGAGAGAAATGTGCGCACAACCTGAAATTCAAAACTGTGCATACAGTTATCCTGACTGGAAATCTTTCTTAGAAGCCATCGGCAACATCCAGCTGGACAGCAGCACCGCCCAAGCGCTACGTCCATCGCCAATGGTGAATGCACGGATCAGATGGGCAGTTACGCTTGTGCTAGTGGGTTTAACCCGTGCTAATAGTCAGGTAACGTATAACCTTCATCTAGACTATGTGGCAGCTTAAAAGAGCTGCTGATCAAAAGGGGTTGGGAAGAGTTTGCTGTCCCTGAACGTCCATTCTACTTCCGGCCTGTGGCAAAAGGAGATGACCTAAAGCATTCCAGAAAGAAAGTGGCTTCAAAGATAATTCTCAGAAAGAAATACAGCACCAAAATGATTTCTTCCCTCCAGCAAAAGCAGCAGTAACTTCAGGGAGAGCTCAGCCTGGGCTCAGGAATTAAAAGATCTGTCCCACAGCGTGGAAACCGTCTCCTGTACCTTGCAGTGTAACAACTTCTCTGGTACTATAAAAGGTCTTAATTGTCTATCAGCATTCATAATTGCTAGTCCAGATTTGGAGACTACATTGCTCTCCTTAAGAGGTTCCACACTAGTGAGATCATCACTGAAAACAACGGGGCTGCACGTACCAAGTCTTGCCACTGACAATCAATGCAGGAAGATAAATCATTCTGCTGCTGGGCTGCAGCAATCTGTTTGCCAGAATTCTGAGCTCCGCTGAACAAATTTTTCCATGTTAACAAGCTCTCTGTTCTTTACTTGGTGACCATGAAACCCTCTGGGACTTTGCTAATGCCTATGTGATATGCAACAAGTCTTAAATAAATAAACCAACCAACCCAAAAGCTACATCACAAGAGTGAGGCAGAACCAGGAAGACACGCAGGCGATAAGGCAAAGTACTAACACGTGGGCCCTGTGATCACCCTGTAAGAAGTGGTCACAGAGTTTGAAGTTACATTCTCTGGGGCTGGACTTTATGCAGTCATTTAAAAAGAAGTCGAAACAAACTGATAGTGTCACTTAGCTACAGGCTTGTTAATGTGCAGGAGGCCATTTCCAGCCCTTGGCAGCATGCAGCAGGTGCCTGAGGAAACCTATAGCGTTCCTTTGAAGGAGCATTACCGAGAATGTTTTTATCCCACAGAGACATCGCAAGAAATTCATTTGTCTCAGAGGAACTGAGACAGACCTGTGGTGAGGGAGGACGCCTCCCCTTCCCCTTCTGCTTGTAGCTACCGTATCCTCTTCTGCTAGACTGAACCTATAGACAGTAACGTAGAGGTCTTAGAACATGTTTACAATAACCTCTTAATGCCTATGCACAAGCATTTGACCTGGTTGAAGGCAGTTATTTTGAGACTTCTTCCGTAATACTAGCGTGCAGGAGGTGCAATTTCGTATTTTGGCAATATATCCCGCCTAGTACAAATGTCTGGTCTCCATGAGAACAATGTAGGAAAAAAAAAAAAGGTTTGGCTCCTAAATCAGACTTCAGCTCAGCAGTAGTCAAATCATGTAAGCCCCAAAAGGCACCGCAGCCAAGACCATGGAAATCTGGCTTTTGTGTCTGCTCAGACTTCTAAATTAAAGAATGTATTTGCAGAGCAGCCATGGTGGAACTGCACAAGGAAGGTTTTTCACCCAAGTAGTAACAGTTACTCAAGAAGAAGGGGGGGNTGCAGGCAAGACATTAGGAATTATATGGAAAACATATTTCTGAAATAACACATTTCTTATCATTCTAGGCAGCTGAGAATAACTTCCAAGGAAGGCATTTTCCTCTATCTAGCGGCCACATGGAAATGACAGCAACCAAACTACAACTGTTAAGATCCCAAGCTTGTGCACTTGCTATTAGCCATTTCTATCTTTAAATATCAATTAAATACCATTCTCATTTTGCAAAGAATAATTTACCCTCCCAGCCAGCAAGCAGAAACTGGCAATTACACTGTGCACCTGTTATTATGCATTACAATGAAATTAAAATGTTTAGAGAATTTGGCAAGTCTACGCTGCTAAAACTACGCTGGTGGTTGTAACTGTGAACTGTGCAGATGAATGCTGTTCCTGCTTGCTAGAAAAATATTGCTGCATAAAAAACTACTGGTGGCCACCAGCTGGCCTTTCAAGATAAGTATCAAAAACATGCACTTTGTGACATTTGGTCAGATGGCACGGGTGCCGAGGCTCCTGTTATTCAGCAGGAGCAGCAGGGAAAGAGCCGAAGAATGCCCCCCTTGCAAGCGGCGTGCACTGACCTCAATGGGTGAAGTACAGAGCACTATTTATTCAGGTGCAATAATACAAATCTTTGTGGGTTGCTCTGCAATGATAAAACAAAGAGGATTCCAAAGAATGCGCTCCATGCGTGACTTCCCCAGCTCCACTGTAAGCACACCATATTTGCAATATCAAGTGACAGCCAGAAGCAAAATTATTGTCGTTTGGGGCCGCTGAGTGCAGAACTTGAGCAGCTTTTCAAAATGGAAAAGTTTTATGGTGCTGCAGAGTATAACTGGGATGTGGGGGATAACACAGGGACCCGATGGAGACAGGCTCCTTCTCCCCCAAGTACTCATTTCAGCTGTCCTAACCTTTTCACGTGAAAATAAACAGGACAAGCTAGTAATAAAAGGCAATTTATGTGCACTTCTTCCGTCTCCACAAGCTAGCTCTACTCTCCGAGTATACGGAACCGTGCGCATCCAAGCACAGTCAGCGACCATGGCTTGTGTCATTAATTACTATTTTTGTTTAAGATCAGAGAAGTTACACAGGAGTTAGAATTCTAGTAATTTACAGAAATATATTTCTCACCATGAACAACAGAAACCAGTGCAGACACCTCAGCATCAGTAACACCCTACATCTAAAAAATTAGTCTAAACAGAAGCTTAATGCACAGAGGCTTCACCACGTACACACACCTGATGCTACCTTTATGTAATTGATCATTCGTCCATTTCTGACATGACCAAATGACTGCAGTTTACAGCATTATTAGGTTATTTTAATCTCACCCACACGTTGAATAACATCCTTGCCCCCGGGTTTTGAAAAGAAAATACCTAACAGACCTGTGATTTCCAAACAACACAGTGGTTGTTTCATAAAGACTGTGTAAACCGAATCATCGTTGATAATTTTCAGAGAAAATTATATTCAGTAATCTTAGGCAGTTTTTCTATAAATAGATCAGAGACATACATTGGATGCAGCTAAGCTCTTGCGCTACACCTGGCCTATTTCAAGAGCACAGAGAGAGACAAGGTGAAAGCAAGCCAACTCCGGGTATCCTCACCTGTGCCCACCCAGGGGCCGGGAAAGCGTGACTCTCTGGGTGCTTCCACTTTGATTCCCCGTCTTGGAAACCGGCCTTCACTGGTTTCCACGTCTGGCATTTCTGCTCTTTTTGCCTACGTCACAACCTTCGTGCACCCCTTGCACCAGACCTGTCGTGGAATCAACAAGGAGGTAACAGATTGTTCAGAGGAACAGGCCAAGCCAGGTACTGAACAGAACCTCTGTAACTCACAGAAAAAGGAGATACGAACTGAATAAACAAGGTATATTAAAGGTATACAGCAAAGGACTCGGACCTTCTGAAGTCCTGCTGTGCGTGCGAGTTAGTCAATCAGAGCCTACTCAGAGCATACCAACATTTCCGCAATGCCTGGATTCTTCTGCTTTCACAGCTATGCATCTAAAACCAGCCAAGATTGATACTGACAGTACATACTGTCACTGCTATTACCTGACCCTGACAGTTTTGGATGCCGTCTGGCAGATTAGCACTTTTCTTAAGGATTTACTTCATCATAACTCTGAGATGCTGCTGGCCACACCCGACTCCTTCAGGTCACAGCTTTTCTCACAGGAGCCAGGTGCTTCTGTATACATTCTGTTCTCCTTCTGACTCTTTCTCTGCAGGACGCTCGTCCCCCACCAACACCGGTGTACATCTCTGCCTCAGCAGGTACCTTAGACTTCCTCGTCAATATCTCTCGCCTGCTTTTAACACGTCTATGCACAAGACCCTACGTAAGATTCTCAGCCCCAACAAAAATATCTAAGATGAGCAGAAAAGACTCGCTGTCAACCGAAGACATTCATTACTTGTGGAAACATTCACTACTTCCAGAGAGAAAAAGGCGAATTTCGTGTTTCATGGTCCATTTCTCTTCTGGACATGCACAACCTAGAGGTCACTTCAATCACTTCTTCAGTCCAACCACACAAAGCGAAAGAAATATCTGAATCTCGGCTACGAGTATCTGATTCTTTACAGTCCTGCTAAGAACAGGATGAAGAGACAGCCTCAGGTGAAGAAAAGATCAGAAGAGCATTTCTTCCAAGTCTAAAGGGAAAGTTGAACTGGGAGTCTTTTTTGGTTCCTTTAAAGGGTTAGAAGCAAATGCCTGTGATCCTCAAAAGTCTGAGGATCAAAGCAGGAACAACAGATGAACAATCTTATGCCATCAACTTCTCTTTCAGCAGAGGGAGAAATTCAGGCCAAAGGCATCCCAAGCTAGCTTGTAGTCAGAGCAGACTCCTTAAACACTACGCCCGAGTAAGTATTTACCCCTTTTCACCTGTAATGAATACCGGTTAACTATCCACCCTCCTTCTGCTCTCCAAGAACAGAGAACACAGTCTCATCCTTTATACCACATCTTTTCCAGCTGCGTGCCTGAAGTACGGTACAGAAAGATCCAGCTGAGAGGCGCGTCTCCGTTTTCTTCGCTTCAGGAAAAGAGATTGTTCCACCTCCGACTTTACTTCCTACAACTGAAGGCAAACAGGAAGCAAAAGAAGAGCTGATCCTGCAATTCCCTGTGCATCCTCCTCAACTAAGCACAGCGTCAAACTCAGCTCTTGAGCGAGCAAGCGCACTTCCTCGGAAAGCAACGTGAAGGCAGGGAAGGATGCTATCCCTCTTTGGATAACGGATCAGTAGTTTGGAAGTGAACAAGGAGTTCTGAAAAGAGGAAAAAAAGGAATTTTCTCAAGCTTTTTTGTTGTTGCTTTACAGGGATTGAGTTTGTAAACATGCGGGAAATCTGCAAAACAGAAAACGGCTTCTCAAGACTGGGGACTCATTTGGCCCATTTCAGTTTAACAATAATGCCAATAGGCAGCTGGAAGCACAGATCCACCAAGCAGCTCTGCTGGAGCGCAGAAGCAAAGCATCAACACCCTGATCCGACATCTTTTGGACAAAGTGCTGGTTGGCCAACATCTGTTTTTCTAGAAACGCTACAGAGTAAGCTAATAAGTTATGCACAACTTTGCTCTGCTATATATTTACCCCAGACATTTCGACTCACTTTTGCAAATCTCTTTTGTGGTTTTTTTGTTTGTTTGTTTGGTTTTGGGGTTGGTTGTTTTGGGGGGTTTTTTTGTGGGGTTTTTTTGTTTTGTTTTGTTTTTTTACCGGAGGTCTTTTTTTTTTTTTTTTTTAGTTTTTCCTTTCCAAACTCTGGTTGAGTTTTCTCCCTAGAAAGTACAACAGAAAGCTGTTTTCCCTACAATTTTGTTTCAAGTTTGAGCTGTGGGGACATCAATAGATCCAATCCCTTAATGTTGGCTTTTTCATTAGTTTTTTTGCCCTAAACTGCAACAAAAATAAAAATTAATATTACTTGAAGCATGGTGGGGAATGGGGTTTTTTTTGTTGTTTTGGGGTGGGGAGGTCCCTCAAAAATTGCTAATAACATGACAGAGACAGCAACTAATGTAAACTCTCAAGGTCGAATGCTTTTTCTCGGGTAACTTGTTAACTAGGGATCGGATTGAGATAACTACATTTATTTCAGAAAACACTACTGCAAGAGACATATAAATTTATTAAAATTGTAATTCTTTTGAGTAGCCGTCTCAAGAGATAGCTATAAGCCCACCATATACACATACTTGCAAATTTGAATGGCCTTTGATGCCAGTACCCAGCAAGACCGAATCAGTGTCATTTATGTGTGGAGATGATACAGAGACAGGCTACACAGTTCCAGTGTCACCCCCTGCTGATCTACCACTTAATGAAACTATCCCAGTAGCTCTGCTGGAAAAGGACTGAGTCGCTTCATAGTTCTGCATTCGCTGCACTTAATTGCAGAGAGCTGTAGAAGGTTTTTGTGTAGATGGGGCTGCCTCATCCTTAGATTTAAAAACAACCGCCCGATACAAAATATCTGCCATGTCTTCATAACATGTGACTCGTATTTTGGCAATAGTTTGGAGTTCTCTTATAAACAGTTTGCATATACTAAGGCACCTTGGTAAACTGTACATTTGAGGATAGCTGTTGTCAGAGAAGAGCAAGTATCGGTCCCTGGCTCTCCCAGTGTTCTGCTGCTAGGGAGAGGGGTTTGCAGTGAGAGGGTATGACAGCCACGCTCCCCAAAGGTCAGCCAGGGACTCCAGGAGCTCGCTTACGACTAGGGTAAAGCCCAACAGGCTTCAAGGTAAGGTCAGAATGCATTAAATAAAAGTAGCATAATTAGCCACAGGAATTTTTAACACAGCTATTGCTTGAACAGGGTCCTGAACATATGGCCCTGGACTACACTAAAATCAAGTCAAGTTGCCATCCTGAAGAAAAAAAAGGTCGAAGAAACACTGATATAAAAATCTACGTAAGAATACTCATAAAAGACATTTTCCTATTTGTCTACGTGAATCTGCCTTTTGCCTCTCAGCAACAGATCTGTTGCATTTCTGAGTAACACTGGAGTTCAGGCACATCCATCTATCCTAGCGGGAAGGAAAACTGCAGAGACATCGGACACAGCAGGACACTGTGATCCTGTTTTTGAGACGAAGCTTGCAGAAAAACTATCAGATAAACTGGGTGTTCCTTTGTCAAAGCCGAGGGGCCTCAGTGCTAGGAACAGATGTTCCCAGCTGGAAGCTTTTAAGAAAACTTAAGCTTTCTCCTGCCTCATCTTCTTGATGGCTCACAGAAGTAAGGGCATTTGAAGAAAAGCACGGAGGATCCCTCTGTTCATATCCAGTATAAGGAATTTATCAAGGAATCAAATGTCTCTTGTCCATCAGGAAGTTTTCTAATTTACTTACTCCACTATCAGTCTAGATCATGAACACTAATTTGAGGAAGTAACATCAGCATGGGACTTGAGAGGTGGCATTCTGTGACAACGGTTCAAGTACAACAAAGGTTTGGAAAATTATACCTATGCTGTTCCTACTGGAATCTGAATTGAGCCATCAAATTCAATATAGAATCATAGAATGTCCTGAGTTGGAAAGGACCCACAAGGATCATCGAGTCCAACTCCTGACCCCGTACAGGACAACCCCAAAACTCACACCGCGTGTTTGAGGGCGTTGACCAAACGCTCCTTGCATATTGTCAGGCTCGGTGCCATGACTGCCTCCCTGGGGAGCCTGTTCCAGTGCTCCACCACCCTCTGGGTGAAGAACCTTTTCCTAATGTCCAAGCTAAACCACCCCTGGCATATCTTCCTGCCATTCCCTCGGGTCCTGTCACTGGTCGCCAGGGAGCAGAGACCGGCGCCTGCCCCTCCTTCCCCTTGTGAGGAAGCTGTAGACCGCGATGAGGTCTCCCCTCAGTCTCCTCTTCTCCAGGCTGAACAGACCAAGTGACTTCAGCCGCTCCTCATACGGCTTCCCCTCTAAACCCTTCACCATCTTCGTGGCTCTCCTCTGGACGCTCTCTAGTAGCTTCACATCCTTTTTATACCGGGGCGCCCAAAACTGCACACAGTACTCAAGGTGAGGCCGCACCGGTGCGGAGTAGAGCGGGACGATCCCCTCCCTCGACCGGCTAGCAACGCAGTGCTTGATGCACCCCAGGGCACGGTTGGCCCTCTCGGCTGCCAGGGCACACTGGTGGCTCGTGTTCAGCTCGCCGCCGACCAGAACCCCCAGATCCCTCTCCGCGGGGCTGCTCTCCAGCCTCTCGTTCCCCAGTCTGTACGTACGTCCAGGGTTGCCGTGTCCCAGGTGCAAAATCCGGCACTTGCCCTTGTTAAACTTGATACGGTTGGTGATTGCCAGCTCCCTAATTTCTCCAGATGTCTCTGAAGGGCCTCTCTGTCCTCGAGAGTGTCCACAGCTCCTCCCAATTTTGTGTCATCGGCGAACTTTGATAGTAATCTTGAGTCCTGCATCATTTATGAAGATATTAAAGAGCACTGGCCCCAAGATGGATCCCTGCGGAACCTCGCCAGCGACCAGTCACCAGCCCGATGTAGCCCCATTTCCTATAACCCTTTGAGCCCGACCCATCAGCCAATTGCTCACCCATCGCATTATGTGTTTATCCAGCTGTATGCCGGACATTTTGTCCAGGAGGATACTGTGAGAGACGGTACCGAAGGCTTTACTGAAATCCAAAAAGATGACATCGACTGGCTTCCCTTGGTCCGCTAGGCCAATATGTCCTTGTCCAAAAGCTGAAAACACAGAAGTAGAGGTAACAGGGAACCCATACAGCAAGTTTCAAAATACACTTGCATTTTGATCAATTTCAATTAATTCCTTCTAATAAAACAAGACATCTCTGGAGAACGCAAATCACTAGTTTTCATTGCTTTTTGTCATTGGGTAAGGAGAAAGAGAGGCCCAAACTCCAACTCTACAGTGGTCAAAAAACCCAAGAGAAACAAGACTGAAACAAACCCCTCTCTTTCTTTTAAGACTGAATGGTCAACTGTATGTGAAGTACGTTCATTATCATATCATTGTTCAGACACCAAACGTGTATACGCACCTGAGAGCATTCATCAAGATAAACTCTGCTAAAAAAGCCCACAACAAAGCAGGTTTTGAAAGAAAAGAAACTGTGTGCATCTCCCTGTGTAAATCATACTGACACTGGGAAAAGATGACTAGAGTCGTTTGATATGAATCCAAGACACAGATATTTTAATATTGCTCTTTGGTAAAAGTTTACCTGACCCGCTACGTAGGCATTTAGACTTTATTTCTTTCGACTCTAGCGTGTTTAGGAGGAAAATTATATAGATCAAGAAAGCAATAGAGCTGGCAGAATTCAAAGACTGGATATTCTAGCTTCATAGCACTACTGGCCCATGTGGAAGGTGCTTTCTCTACATCTGGATCTATGAGGAGAGGTAAATCACAAAGCTAAAATATCTTCCCATTAATGGTTTGAATAAGCGCAACTAACGTCGAGCCGAACACATATTCTGTCTTCATTAAGTTCATTGGCCTATGTATAAGTTAACAATTGCAGTAAATAAAAAGCACTTGCATTGCCAGCTCTCACCTCATCATTCAGCTGTTAGTTCTTTCAACAATGACACTGAGCACGTTTTACAAAAATAGAACTAGAGATTCCACCCTATTAAAAATACTTCCTTTTGCCTATGGAAACGACAGCTTCTATAAAGTGGATCTTCTTCACCGGAAGACAACAAAAAGGGCAGACTACTCTTAGCAGAATAACTTTCACTACCGCCCTTAGCCTTCTCCCTGCAATTTTAGGTGACTAAAGGATTCCAGGGAACTACAGAAGAATATAACTCACATTTCAAGCTCATTGTTTCATACTTACCTGCTGGTGACTGACCCATCCCCGGGGGATTATTAAAAACCACCTCTTGGATAACATGTTAACTGGGATTTCAATGCTTCTTTTGCCTATTCTTATGCAAAAAAGTATACTCAGCACCAATTCTGCAGGAATGAGAGTTTCTGGTCCTGACAAAACACCAAACCGAGCCTCTGCAGAGAGATGAGGGTACAACCCGAGATGGCAATTCTGTAGTTATTAGGGGAGAGCTGGCAGAAGTGTGGCACGCAAGGCAAGCGAAGGACTAACAGGCAGGAAAGCAGAATGGTTTCTCACTCAATAGCTACAATATCTAAGGGGGGGTTGGGGTTGGGGGGGGCGCACGCGGGGGAGATCACCGTGGAACACGACACATCCAGCTCACAGCCTGAACAGGACAACCAGGAAATTAAAGGCTTGAACACAGGTGTGCTGTTGGATCGGCCACAAATTACAGTCTGTGATCCCAGACTCAGAAAGGAAGCTGAGACACTGCATAGCGAGTGACTTGGAGCTCAGACAGACAATAAAACAACCTCTAGAAGGCAAAAAGGAGTTTGAACTGGAGACAGGTAAAGTGCATTCAGGCAAGTGTAACTTGTACTTATGTTGAAAACTGGCATATGAATATAGTAGCAACTTCATTTAAAAAAAAGAAATCCAGAAAGGTTTTCCCATCCTCACAACCACCAATATGGCAACTCATACTGCTGCATTAATTTTATATTAGAAGTATTTATTTCAGACAAATACCAATGTGGCACTTCTTTTTGCCCCCTCCCCCCCCCCCCCTCTNTTTTTTTTTTTACTTTCAACTAGTAGGTGGTTCATCAGGTTCATTAATATTTGGATATAATACAGCACCTTCAGATCTGCTCATACACTTTAGGTTGAATTCCCCCAGTGCATATTTTAAAGGATACATTTTATTCTGGCTACCCATTTCTGCAAGCCTATTTTGCATTTCAACATTTTAGCTCTAAGTTGATTATTTTTATATTATCACAGCAAGGCTACTGCTATCTCCTGGCGAAACTCACTTTCATACTATACAGTAAAATCACAACTATTTTAAACAAGTTCTTTACATAGGTCTATGATTTTGCTAAACGCACTAACAGCAGCTCAGTTCCAAAGTATATTAACTGCTGTAAGTCTGCTGATTTGGTCAGTTCAGACCCATTTTGGAAAGCAACCTCGCTGTTTTTAACAATTCCAAGCCCCGTAACAGACTCCCAAATGAGCACTGAAAAGGGATCAATGAAGTTTTGTGCAAGCATTAGCATAGTTCTTGCTATTATGCTACGCAGCAACAGCAGAACAACATCCCTAGAATGCACAAATGCTATGAAGTAGGAGAAAAAGAAAAGACGAGCAGAAACCCAAGAGAAGCAAAGCACTCTAGCGATTGTGACAGGTTAACATTCATTAAGAGTACAAAAACCTCTTAATGAGGTTCAAACTCACGAGTGTGAAAAACCTCTTAACCTGTCATTAAGCCAAATAATAACACTGTCCACCCAGACTCCATACGTGAAAACATTTCGACATGACTGTTCTGAACAGTCTTGCTCCAGAATTTCTGTCAATAATCAATCTGCAGGTTGAACGCTTTAATTCTTCCATTGCACCAGGGAAGGATGGCATCGGCCAAACACAACCAACCATAAACTTGACTCAAAACAAAGATGCCAACCTGCGTAAGGCCTCACAGGCCACTAAGAAGCATTTTCATCGTGAAGCCTGCAACCTCTTCTGCTCCTCTGGCACAATCGTTATCATGATGCCAGGCCTGACACACCTTTAAAGCTCTGATGTCTAAGTTGCCCAAGTTCACCAGAAGTAATGGATCGCTGCACTGATAGATACAACTGCAATATAGGAAATATGCCACGCTCAGGGTTATAACGTGAATGCGTGGCAGTTGGTCTTATCCCTTCTCCCCATTACCTCAGTGAACCTGGAACACACTCCTGAACTGACCACCCTTGCGGACCAAAAGCAGTGCGCAGCTTCCTGGTGCAGCCTTCCGTCTCTTACATGAGTTAACTTGAAACACAGCAAATCATGCAAATAGTCAAGGTTTACTTCCTGCTGTCTGAAGAGTAAGGGGGGCAAGAGAAAACTCTTCATATATATAAATTCCCCTACTCAGGCACTATGATAGCGATATTCATAAAGGAGCTACATTTCAGATGGGGTAGCTCTCTCCATGTAAAATTAAGTTAAAAGCGCAAAAAAGGTATATCCGTAATGCAGCACCACCTACTTTGCCCTAGCTCTCCGGCTCGTGCCTGTATCGCACCACAGCTCAGCAGCTCATGGAGCTGCTCCTCTGTCACTGGAGGGACTAAGAGCAGCAGAGGCAAGACTACCTCAGTCCGCAAACGGGCACCCTGTGCGAGAGCCTCCCCACATCGTAAATCCCTCGCCTCAATGACACGACACACAAGGCAAATGCCATTGACTCAACGGGGAGCAGGAACTAGTTCAGCCAAACAACCTGCTGCTACTCCAGTACCAATTCAACCTCTCCTAGAAATGTTTTCTCAAATAAAAGAGTATCAAAAGGGCTTCTGATTGATGGAGGAAATAGAGGAAGATAATTTCTTTGAGCAAAACCGCAATAAAGAATTCAAGCAGTATCATACATGGCTGCCTAAATACTTCAGTAAATAAAGATTAATCTAAAACTAGCCTCCTTCCAGCCCCACAGAAATGCAAGGCCATCATTTCACTGTGGCGTAACAAACCTTGGCTTTGGCCTCATGTACATATGGTTCAAATTAGCACCTGCATACCTCAGTTATTAAATAAAAAACAGCGCTCTCTACATGACCTGTAGAGTTCTTGTATGCAAGAACTTATCCAACAGCATTATGTCTTCCCTTATCAGATGTGTGTGGTATGACATAATGAATGTAGCGCTGCAGCGCGATTGGCACCAGTTCAATTCCCAAGCATTGGGTCACATTTCCCATCACATTGTTTTAAAGCGGACACCATGGGCTTGGTGGCTAATGGATGGAGCCCTGGAATTTTACCACAGATCCTTCAAATTTAACCTAAGTCTCATGAACTAAATTCAATCTCTAGGGAAAAATGCATCTGTCAGGACCACTGCTTGCAGCATATGGCTGAATCGAGAGGTATGCACCAGCAATTTGTATCTTGATTTGTTGCACATAAGTTAAGGTGTCTGCTATGCAAGCAGGATTTCAAATGAAAAGTTGCTGTTCTAGATATGTTTTCCAAAACAGCACTTGGGGATTTGGATAGCGGGAAAACAAATTGTTTTATTGTTAAAGCACAAATCTTGGTGTTAAGGAGACCTAGCTTCTATTTCTGACTCTCCCAAGTGCACCACATGAGCCAACACAATTAGTTTACTACTGTCTCTAGATCTCACCCTTAACCTAGCGTACCAGTGCTCATGAAAACAGTGGGCTTGCACCAACTGAGGATAAAGCTGTTGATTTCTTATTGCTCTTGTATACAAACAATACTTGGCTTAATAACATGCAGCCACATTCACTCACAACTGTCAGCAGATCCAACAACTTGGGAACTTCTTGAGGGGATGCGCACGTCACCAGCATCCTGACGCTCCCGCTCCTGCCTCTGGGCACTGCACAGGTCAACCTTTCTGCAGTCCTTTAAATATCAGTCAAAAACTAATTGGCCCATAGGAAAAAGACCGTTACTGAAAACAGGCTTTACTAAAGGAAAAAAAGAAAAGCGCAGGAGGGGGGAAGAACGTATCCGGCTATTTTCTGTTCAATGTAGCAGAAACCGTTGGCGCAATAACGTGCAGGATCACAACGTAGTATATATTCATACATTTAGTTGCCTATTAAAGCATTCTTAGCTAGTCCCGTCAATAATTGCTCATTTTCATACATTTCTCCAATCTTTCAATAGGCTACTGCCCGACAGATTTCCCTAAAGACCAACTCTATTTCTCAAAAAGAGAGCTGTGAAAGTACATTTCTAGCACGGAGACACCTTCTCACATTCTGAAGACCTTGCAGTGACCGCCCCAAGCAGAAAGTAATTGAGCAGATTAAAAGGAATATCTCATCACGACTTTCAGGAAGCCGAATGACTATGTTGGTTGGGTCATGTCTCAAGCTGACACAAGCCACACTTGGGCACCAAAGCTGAGTTGTGAACTCACATCCACTCACATCTGAACTTCCTTCATGCCTCGAAGCAGGCTTGAGTTATCAAAATTGACGTAACGTGAAAACTTCGGATCTAGTGTTCATGTATTTCATGAGGCTGATGTTCTGATCTAAGCCACTGTTTAACAACAAGTTGAAGCAGCTCAGCACTTAATTCACAGGGGTGAATCCCCTCACGTACTGCTCAGATTGATACTTAAACGCAAGTCTGGATAATGATATATTTTCTTCTACTTACTGTAGTCTATGGCAAACAGCTCTTTAAAACATGCCTCAAGAGTTCCCTAGCAATGATCATTTTCAAAAGGTCAGTCACTGTCAAATTGTAACATTAATTTGTTCTGCGCTTGCTCAAAGACTGCATAAAAGAAAACTTTCAAGTGCAAACACCGAGACATCCAAGAAGATTAGATTGTCTCCCTTTTCATCTCAGCTGAACACTGGCCAGTAAATACGCTAAATGGTGTTCGACAACTTTGTGCAGCTGTTTGCTAGAGCAGACAAGAGGAAATCAGTAAAGATAGAAACTTCCAGCCACTCGACATCCACACCAAAGTAGAAGCAGCAAGTGGACACGCCCACGACCCGATCTGCACGCTCGCAAGCAAATTGCCAAGCATTGCCTTGCCTTGTAACGCAAACGAGTATTTTTCCCCAATGTAACTGAGAGCTTTCCAGTTCTGTTCTCCCAGGTTCCCATGCTTACAAATCCAGTAGCTGAAATTTACATAATTGCAATTTTACTTTGCAAACATTGTTGGGCTCTTTTTATGCCTGATTTTCTCAACAGCTGCTTCTTGGAGTTGAAGTCTTTACTAATTATTTCAAACATTTAATGGAAAAATGCAAACCGTACTTGATACAATTATTACAGAAAAAAGAGGAAAAATTCTCATGGCTTGGAAGATGAGGGCACTAAGGGTTTTTGTGTTGGGTTTTTTCCCCATTTCCTTCTCCTTTGCTCTTTAAGAACAGCACATGCAAAACATTTGTGAAGCCAACACAGCTGCAGGGCCCGCTCACCAGACCAGTACTGTCTACTCAGTATCCTTTCTAGCTTTTTATAGATACAACTTAAAAACACCATGAAATTTATTTCCTGTAATAATGATCCCCAAATATTTTCTTTAAAAGTCAATGTTTCAGCAAAACTCTCCCAAGAATGTGGAGTTATGCATTTACTTTGTGTTAACGTAGTCCTTCCCTCCCCGCTTCCTTCTTTGTTCCCTCTTCAGCCACTCTTCGGTGCTTTATTTTACCTGCCTCACTCTTCGTAGTCTAGGAGTCCAGGCTCGCACAAACATCTCTGGACATAGCTTACCGAGAACTGGCACACTGCACGCTGGAGAGAGGGCAGAATCCAATATATAGAACACACATCCGGGCTCAGAGGGTCGTTTCCTAAATTACTCTCTTTCCTACTGTAAATTCCTGGACGGATAACTTTATAGATCATTTTCCTCTTCTTCATTTGCTTCAAGGCTGCTCCAGGTCTCCGCCTCTGCATTTTCAGTGCCTAACCTAGCCTCAGGAAGGACCTCTAGAAGCTCTTTTAAAGTAAATATTATTATTTTCAGCTAATAAATATAAGATCTCCTGGCCTGCATACACAATCCATTCCAACACACTGATATCATTTCCTCACACAGCACGTGTTCTTTTAACAATTATATAGACTTCCTTCCATAACAGCAACCCTCTTCGCAGTAGAACAGATACAAGCAATACAACCAGCCTCTAGACACAGCTGTTCGCGAGACCCTCTGACGTTACTCGCGGCCACTGGAAAGCTGACACTGAGAACAGCCTAGGACGTTGCTCAGAGTAAGTCAGTGTTTGGTTCCAGAAGCCGGAGGAAGCTTGGGAGCACCGCTGCGCACCACTCGGTCAGCGTCAAACAGCACGGACTGCTCCTGTACCACCTTCACTCGCTCATACCAGCAAAGCAGCTCTGGAATTTGTTACAGGGCAAACTGGATAATGAATACCCCACAAAACAGCAGAAGGAAGAACAACAGTTTGCATGCCTGAAAGCTTACTTGTTTATGCTAAATACATCATTCAGTCCAATAAATGACACGGCATCTCGCCACATCTAGATCTTTACCCCCTTGTGGTGGTAACAACGTGAGAAAATATAAAAATACTCCCTCCCACGCAAAGCCCAATTAATAATGGTTGCTCCTGGACTCTACCACCTCAGAGTTAGACGGTGAAAGTGTTGAACGCATACGCATGAACCCAACGTGGACGGAAAGGAGCTCTAATTCCCAAGACTGGAGTGCACGTCCAGGTAAGGATGCAAGGAAGAAAGAGACGATGGAGTGTACGTAGCAAGGAGTTTAAGAAAGGCAGAAACTATTGTTAATTCTGGCATTTTTTCCTCCTTGGAGGACTTTGCTTTACAATGTTAGCACTCCACTTCTAAAATAAACTTCCCCTATTGCTGTTATAGATAGCAAAGCTATGGTTCAATAGCTGTTGTATAACGTGGTTCTACACAGAAAAAATGCCCAGGTCCTTGGGGCTGCATCCTACAAGAACCTACACAAGCAACTGCCACATCAGGCCTAAGATACTTGGCACAGATTTTGACCTGTTCAGACGGTTTTGGTTTTGCATCAGAGGCAGATCATCACTCGTATTTTGCTGATACCTAACCACGCCCAGTTGACTACTGTACAAACAGAAAGAAAAAAACCCACAAAATCACAAAGCATTCACAACATATCCTTAACAACACAGAAGTAAGGACACCCGACCGCAAATAAATAGCTAGGCATTATTCAGAGAACTGATGCGGGTTCAGCTGCAACAGATAAACTCTTTCTTCTGTATTCTCTGCCCAAGAAACAATTCACAGACAGTTGAGACTGCTCTAGACCATTTAATTGTTTTGATTTTATATAGTCACAGTGCTACTGTAAAATCTTTCCCTACAAAAGCCACTTTGTGGCTTTACAGCATCGCTAATATATCTTTGTGATCCCACGTAAGCCTAAGCTAGGGTTTGGGGTTTATTGAATTAAAAAAAAAAAAAAAAAAAAAANTCAAAGGTTTCACGTTACCTTCTTTTCACCTTTGACCAAAATACTCAGACTTGTTTTTCTAAAAAAGCACGCAGTCATCATTTGCCTACATACTCGCCATCAAAGTTTGAGGCTATACACCCTTGCAGGGAGAGACTACAACATCAGGGCAGCGCAGGGTCCTGGTGTAGCACACTATCTGCCTTCTCTAATTCCTTCTCAAATTCCTTCTCGACTGTTGCCATTTGGGATATTTGCTGTGAAGGAGGAGGTCATAGTCTTCTACTGTGATTTACTTTACCAGCTGATATTTAGGATCTGCGGTGAAAGGCAATTTGTCATTTCACTGCCTGTTTTTCTATTCTTACCCGATTCAGTTCCCATCTTAGACAACAGTTGCTATAAATTTACTCTGTAAGTTTTGGTGTGACAGTAACATCTATGCCTGTGATATGTAAAAAAACCCCCAACCAAAAAAAAAAAAAAAACCCCAAAAACCCTCCAAAAAACGACAAACCAACAACACACAAACCACACAACACACCACCAAAACAAAAACACAACACACCACAACCTGGCAATTTGTACCAATGATTTCAGAACTGGAATTTGAAAGTGTTCATCTACATATGTCAGCTTATTATTCTCCCTTCTATTGGCTGCTTCCAAGGAACCTCCCGGGAGAAGCCAGTCACGAAGCCTGATATGTCAAAAATATTCGCTAAATGGAACAAGCAAATCTTAGCGCCCAAGACCACATTTTCATCCCTAATGTTTATGCTCCTGACCTGTGTTTTGATCCCTGTGGCGTCCAGCTCTGACTTACTTTTCTGTGCAACAGAAGGGGCTGTTCTGCCTGGAACCTCAGGTTGCGTTTATAGTTTCTGTTACCTGAGGTACTGAGCTATTGAGAGGAACGGTCTTCAGCGTTCTGCAACACGGGAGACCTGAACTAGGTGGCGATTCCCACAGGCAATACTCTTGAAGTATGTTCACCCGACAGCAGTGCTAATTATTTGTCCCAGCAGTGTTTCTGCAAAGTGCTCGACTTCAGTCTGTGCTGGATGCTAGATTTATACACACTGGATAGAAAAGAAGGGAACAGAGCACGCAGGGTCAAGGAATAAGCATAATGTAATTCAAGGGACACAGCTTGATAGACTTTGCTTAACACCCAAGTCAATACAATTTACTTTGGCAATATCTACTATTCACATTTATAACTGCTACGTTTCAGCTACGTTCAGAGCCAAAAGAAAGGGAATCGGCCATTATGATGAAAAATGAGCGACCCAAGAAATATTATTAACAGATCTATCTAATTCCATGTGTGAAGTAAGAGATAAAATCAGGTTTATTTTATCCCACCTTATTTTGACAACTCTAGTTGTCAACACTAATTCAGAGTCGTATGATAAACAATATTTTCATATTGATTGCCTGCAAGTGCCAGTTGAACAACAACAGAAAAAAAAAAAAAATCCTACAACTGTTACAGTTCTGCATGGAAAACAGAAGTTGCTTTGTTTGCAATCATATCATTTCAGTACTACTGATCGCTAAAAGCAAGAGTCCGTTCCCAACATATTTACAAGGTCTAGTGATTCCCGTTGTTAAACAAAAAGGGACCAGTTACCAGGAAGCACAGAATATGTTACGGAAATCCCCTCTGAGCAAACTCAAGGGGAGAGCCCTCAGACCGAGGCACCTGAAGGCAAGCACTGATCATGAATGTCAGTCCTGTGACTAGACTAAGTGCAGTGCTTTTCAAAGGCAAGGGTAAGAGACCGCACCATTACTGCTGTTTATGTTTTCTAATATCTTCGCCCTCCGTCTTGTTCTCCACAGTAGACCTAGAGCAATTAACTGATGTGAGAGTAGAATAAGTCACAACTAGTTATCAATTTAAATTGAACACAGGCGGTCAGGAATAGTTACTGAGCACTGAAACCGTGGTGGAAGCATTTCCAAGCTGACTAAATATCCCATCTGTAAGGAGCATATCCAATCCTCTCTTTTTTCTTTTATTTCACAAATATTGCATGGGATGAAGGAATGTCAGGGCTGAACTCTCCAGTACAGATGTAGAACACATGTATTTGCATCAGTTTAAAGGAAGATTACAGACACTAGAAAGCAGTTGTGGTTTGGCACTAGAAATCTTCCCTTTTAATTAACTTATGGACCAAATGATTTCTAGAAAGTCTTCCTCACATTGCAGGAGTAGGATTACTTCTGTCAGGACAGGTTTACCGAACAGATTTTCATGAGGAAAAAACTAAGAGAAATAATTACTTCAACTCAACAAACTCAGTATAAGGCAACAAATCAACTCGTACATAAGCAAGTTCAGTCAGTTCCACGGGTTATGCCAGGAATGATCTCAAAACTATGTGCATGACTGAAGCCCACAGAATATTACCCACCACATGCAGACCACCGTCAGGTGTGCTTCGAAAGGATCTTGCCATACCTTCCAAACTTCCTGACGTGTCTCCTATATATCTTGTGCATTTCTTCCTAGCTCAGCTCAAGAGTAATTAAGTCAAGGTGGGATCAACTCAGTTAATGAGCAATTGTTCCATTAAATCTCTCATCAGGATCATCATCAGTCAATAGGAAAGGATTTTACTCCAATACTTGGACATTGGACAGGGCTACTTGAGCACAGAAAGAAGAATTCAACTAACTCAATTTTTAAGGGTCTCATGATTGAATCCTTAAAGACCCTAAATGATTCATCCTTAAGATCAAATCCGTGACCATGCTGCTGGAAATAAGATCACACAAACTCCGGTTTACTGTTTCTTACTAACAGGAACAGACTGTTGGCTGCATTAAAATTAATAACCCAATTAGTCTGCTACTGAAATTTGTATTGATTAAGCTTTGAATATTAAGAACGTAGAATTATTTCCATCTCATAAATATTGTCTTTTTAGTAAATCCCTATTCCAAAGAATTTTTTCTGCATATGAACACTCCCACACCACAGTGATTAAACACAAGGTTAACAAGCTGAGTTTCTAGATAGGTGATATTTTGCTCAATCCTGAATTAGAAGGGAGAAAAAAAAAAAATAATGAAAGACTCAAGTAAGAAATACAGAGCTACCCACTACATTAAAGCTTGCAGCTTGTATTTAAAACACTGTTTCTCTTGTTGACAGTAAAATTCACACTAATTTACCGCTAAAATACGATTTGATTGATAGATTTTAAAATCAGTCATTTCACAATTTTTTTCTTCTTTTTTTGCAAATAACAAAGCTAAGAAAGGAAAGAAAACAAACTGCTTTATTCAAGATGTTATGCTGTGATTTTAGTTTCGAGAAAACCACCTTTAGCTTTGAAACTTCTTAGGAAAATATTAACTTTTGTAATGATAAGACATAGAAGTAGCCACTTGAGAACTCCAAATCTTACAGGTCCACTCAGATTTCATGTTTCAGGATAAACAAGATACCTTATATTTTTGGTAACTGCTTTAAAAATATTATGTACTTAAAATACCGATATCATTTCTCCTTTTTCGAAGTTTATTCATCCATTCTGTGCTGTATCAGAATTACCTTTATTGTAGCTACAGCTAATGCATTTCTTTCTTCAAATCACATGTAACTCTTGATAGCTTCACATATTAGGATGAACAATACATGCGAGAAACATACTCATGTGGAAGAAGGCTAAAAAAAGACCAATCCTAAAGCAATTTGAAATTCAAGGCCTGGGTTTGGAAACACAAGCAACTGCTTAGAGACAAGCTTTGGAGAGCCATCAGAAATGCAACTTCCCCTGGAACTACGCATGACATGTTTAAGCCAGTGGGGTTACGTTCCCTGCTCCTTTTTCAGTAACGTAATGAGAAATGACAAAATCCGCGCAAGTAATAAAGGAGTAAAAGAGCTTCTGAAGTTCTAGAATGAAGTTATGCACTCAACTGCTCTTGAAAAAACAAAGGTTTTCCAATGTATTGTATCCATGAAACACTAAAAATCCTAATTATTAGCGTGTGCAATATCAGACACCCACTACCCAGGCTGTCACGTCATCATCTCCCAGCTGGTGCATGAAACCCAGGTGCCTTAACCAAGTAGAGAAGAGGCAAGGGCTGAAGCTGATCTCATGATGACCACGGCCAGATTACAGGCATGCAAGCAATTCCCGTCTGAACCAAAGCAAATGTACTTGAGCCAGAAGCACCTTCCCATTGAAGAGTCAAAGCAATTGCCTTAGCAAGGGTGAACCCTATATACGCGGCAGTGCAGCTGCTCACCTGTAAGCTACCAGGACTCTATGGGGGTTACACCCACCAAGGGTCTTATTTTCTTTACGTCATTCAAAATATTAATAAACTCAGTTTTATTTGATAGGAAGTACTGCTTCATCCGCTCCTTGTTTAAAATTATTTCTTCAATGAAGTCTAAAGAGAGCAAGTCTTTCACTGGGAAGTATGAATGAGTCTTGAGACCAGGGTTAGGTCAGGACAACGTACCTTGTCCAAACTATTAACGTGAAACACTGGTGACATTTATAAGTGCCTGAAACCATCCTCAGACTCTGCACAGACGCATTGCAGGGACAACCCCTGCAGATCTTGCATGCTGGAGCAAGCCTAGAAGGCTAATATGCCAACAGACAGCCAAGGAAAGCTGCCCATGGCACCCTGGAGGTAAGTATAGTTCAATACAGCCTACAAACGCATGGGAAAGAGCTCCTCCGAAATAACCCGGACACGGGCAGAGAGTTCACGAGGCTGGGGTGAGCATAGCTCTTCAACATACGTGAACAGTACAGGAATAGGAAAAAATAGAAAAGTTTTGGGTGCATTTTAATTGCACATAAACGATCGCTATTAAGTATTCCTAAAAACTTCAGCGAGCATACTGCACTTACAATACCTGTTAGGTCACACTCAATACAGTGAAACCTACATAAAATGCAAGCTGAAATAATACTGTGGCCTGCTGTTTTGCTACTATGACATTTTCCGTTCCACTAGTTGCACTCAGTTATGCAAACTTCATATGAATAAACTCTTAAAGCCTGGCAAATTCTGTACTATGAATTTGTAGGGAAAGAAAAAAAATCTTAATGCGAACACATTCAATGATGCATGACAGTGGGCTGGAATACGGTGTCATCACTTTTTAAATTCTGTATTCCCCCCTTTCTTTTTTTAATAAGTACACTAAGCTACAAGATCACTCTGACAGGATGAAGTGAATACTCAAAATACAACACGCAATGGTGTCAGAGGATGCCAGACAACCTTTGGGAAAAAAGTTTACTTTTTGTTTAAACATCAGCTGCTACTCACGTTAGCAGCTCTTCCATAATCCACAGAAGAGCAGAGAATACACTGAAACCATACAGTTCTGAACTTCTGAAAAACTTAATTTATTCTCCAGTCCCCAGCCACAGAAAGACGCAGTGGCAAGAGGCAGGCAGTTGTTACAAGTCTGATGGGAAGAACGTAATGCATTTACGTCACATTCACCATACAAACATCCCAAGTCAATGTCAGCGCAAGTCCTGTAATGCTGTTTTTCACGCACTGAATTGTCGTCTCCTCTCTAGCTGGTGGCTTTTCCACTCCCCTGCATTAAGTGAACCTCAATGCAACCTTGAACACTGTGGAGCGTTCCTGCCCCCTCTTGTCACAGCTCCATTACTACCACGCTACGTTTCTATTTCCAAAGGTAATTTTACCTGTAACTGATAGTCTGTCTGGCTCTACCCTAGAAACTTTAACTGCTTGGCCCTCTCATCTTTCTCAGGGATTCTTCTCTTCATAGACATCCTATTTTTAAATGCAGATATCCATCTTTAGTTTTCAACTCATAATATTTCATGCAGCCTGCCTGCCTGCCGTTCCTGCATGCTTCGAATGAATGCATAGTTCCGAAGAAAGAGAAGATGAGACTTTTATAATTGTTGTTTATGCTGTTGATAATTCAGGTACCTTTTCTCTTTCTAATAGCAGGAACTCCTCAAACGTGCGTGACACTTAGGGAATCTGTATCCTTCAGTGCAAAGCCATTCAAACGCTCCCCAGTTAGCATGACCTTCCAACCGGGCTTCTCGCCCCAGGGGGGCATCGGCACCGTGACGACGTGCTCTGCTCCCAGCACCAGCCCTTGCAGCTCTGCCCGACGCAGCAGCACGCCAAGCCGCTTCAGGCATGCCACCTTCCTCAGAGACAGTCTAGCGTGCTGCATGGCACTGCCCAGAGCCGGCTGTGGGGAAAGAGAGAAGATGGCAAAAGGCATTCAGCTCTTAAAGTGTACTAGTGAATACGGCTAAACCTCAGCAGGCTCCGTTGAAAATAAAAAAGAGCACAAACCTGCCAGGGCAAAAGGCTTGCATAGAGGAAGGCGGCTGCGGCAGGTCAAGCTAAGGCAGAATAAAAAGCGAGAAGCATAAAAGACTTCTGTTTCCCACTGACAAGTATGGACGACACATCCCCTTTTATTTAGTAATTTAGTAATTTGTATTAGAACTAATATCATCATGCCTCACAAGAAAGGCCTGAAAGATCTGGATACAGTCATTTTACTTGTACCCGGCGCACATACTTGTCATCTGTTTCCACCGCGTTGTACCCGTAACACTTTGCATGCGAAGGCTTAACAATTTTCAGTACGTTTCCCTTTGCAATGGGAAATACCCTACCTCTGTCTTATCAACAGGGAAACAGGCAGACCGATGATGTGATTTTTCAAAAGCACCTGATTGTAACTCCTCTTGCCGAAAGATGTAAGACAAGGCTGTGGCAGAGGAACTCAGACCACCTAAGACCAGAAGACAATAATCACCTTTCAATGGCCTTCCCCTTCTGTGCCTCTCTTGCGTATCCATCTCTCAATCCCTTCTCAGGCCTACCCTTTTGTACACAGCTCTGCTGAAAGGCTTCTTTGCCTCCCTCTCTTGTTTTTCGTATGCATAAGGCCCAGCGAATGTGCAATATTACTAACTTTCAGGTGCATCCTGATCAACTGACCTCCAAAAACCCTGGCGGCTTCCCATACCTGTCAGGAGTAATGAAATATGTGGACATCTTCCCAAACTGTATCTTTCCTGCTGTTGCCTGTGCTAGTTTTTTTCCTTTTTGTTTCGTTTCTTTCTCTCCCCCCCGCTTCTTTTTTTGACAGTTTCTTTACTTTCTAGTTCAAAAAAGCTTCTCTGTGCAGGTCTTTGGGGTTGGAAAAATTTCTTGTCACTACCCATAAAACAGTATCTTCCTTTAAACCTCAAGTCTATTCCCTGCTCTGATGTCACCTTTTCCATTTTACTCATAAAAATCCTTCTGGAAAAGTTGGCTGCTCAGAATCTGGCTATTTCTGCACAGGAACTTTACTGATAGTAGGGCACTTCCCAGACGCAAAGATGCTCGCATTCCTCCTCCCAATACCCCGGACACGTTCTGAGGCCCAGAGCACCTCTAGCGTGACTTAGCTAATCCCAGCTTCGCATCAAAACGAGAACCCCGAGAGCTCGATTTCAACATGATGGCTCAAATACATTCTAAGGATCCATTAAAATTAAGAAAAATATTCCAACCGACTTAATTGACTTTAAAGGCACTTGAATCAACATGTAAAAGCTGCTACATCCCCTTGTTTCACCTGAGACGTTATAACGAAATCCGCTATCCCGGCACTGGACCACGAAAAGCCTTCATGCTCCGTTCCAGCCAGCAGCAAAACCAGGAACATTCCCGAGGTCCTGTGAGGCACATGAGGAAGCACCAGGCAGGTGCCACTGCAGGCTCCCAGCATGTTGCAGCGTGGCAAGTCCCTGCCTGCCTGGCACAGTCACGTCTACTGGGCGGCACAGCTCAGAAGGGCTGGCTGTTGATGCAGACGAGGCTCCGCTGTCCACTGCACTGCAAACGCTCAGGGCGACAAAGCTGTTATGTGCACTGCATTTAGGCCTAGCACTGTAAAGCTTCCTTTGCAGAGGGACTTCTCCCACCTAAGTCAGTTACAAACCTGCCATCTCCCAAAATAATACAGGCCCCATCTCCAAATAATACAGACCCAAAGTGAGGCTTTCCTTCACACCTTTAAGAATAAAATCGCAAATTTTGGAAAGGGATAAGGTGAAAAGCATATCTCAAGAAAAAAAGAGCAGTGCCCAAGATGGTCTATTAAACGTATTTTCCAATAACATCATCGCAGCTTGTAGCAATGACAACCGAAGATAAAACACAACTTCACAACAGACCTCAGATTTAGAATAAACCTTTGAAAAGGAAAAGCGGGGGATGAAGGATCAGATCCTTAATTATGTGACGTTTAGTTTTAGGTCACCTGAAAGGTAAATCCGCACTCTCTTTGTTTTCAAAGCTACATTACAAGATTTAAGAAAGTGCACATCAACCTCCCCTCCTGCCTTTGGTGCTCACATCAAGGGCAAATGGCTGGGCAGTGGAAGTCTTCACATGAGGCTGAAACACAATAGTGCTGGGAATTCTTAATTTTTACTTTAAACTTGATCTTTCAGCTGCACGACCGATCAGGTTATTACCTCTGCCGAGCAAGCTCTGCTCAACGCTGAACACTCTGGGTCTACAAGCCAGAGACAAACACAGCCATTGTGTGGTGCATCAAGGAAACGGAGAGGCATTGACAACCATTGCTTTCCAAGGCCGAGAAAAGAAACTGCTTGTCTATCAATCCCGCTTGTGACTGTACATTACACTGTATCTATTACCAACTGCTGACAATGACTTTTTAACATTTCCAGTTTGATTAGATGAAATAAAAAGCAGGTGAGAGTCCATTTTTATTCGCCTGATGTCTATTGTGGTATTTCTATCTTGGAGAGCATGAGACCGTTTTCATTCAACATTATTTATGCAAGACTATGGTTTTTTTAATCACCTTCACAATTGATCTATTTTGACATCTCCCGATGCTGTACAGAACCCGTGGCACCACAACTGTACCAATATCGAAACCCTCACTTGTAACTCAGAAGAGCGGCTTCATCACAGAAGCAAGCTAGAAGAGAAGCCAAACTCCCTTACCAGAAAAGAAACGACCTGCAAATCTTCAAACAGACATTTTACCTTTCTGCTGCATTTCTCACACAAACGTAACTTTGTTCT
The DNA here is from genome assembly GCA_013389945.1 of Fregata magnificens. Classification (NCBI taxonomy): domain Eukaryota; kingdom Metazoa; phylum Chordata; class Aves; order Suliformes; family Fregatidae; genus Fregata; species Fregata magnificens. The sequence continues at coordinate 199,032 of WAAD01014086.1, forward strand.
GCTACATCTGCCTGCCCTCTCCCTCAACCACAGACCGACCTGATTTGCCTCAACCAACTTCTGCTAACATCCAACTACCCTGCAGAATCTACGTCCTCTTTATCCACACCGCTGCCCAACTTGGTACATCCTTTCTCCTGCAACTGCTGTTCCCCGTGCACGGGGCCACGCAGCACGTGCTGACGCGCTGGCTCGGGAAGCCCAGGCAAGAGTCAGTCCTCTTCTGGCCCTCTTGCAGAGACAGGAGATGCAGCATGAAGCCACGTCCTACGTTCTTATTCCACATGCCACATTTAATCTGAATGGCCCACACAAGTTATATTCCCCCCTTCACTCCTCTGGGCAAGTTCGTGAGCTAGGCCAATACCCGAGCCTACGTTTCTGTAACCAATGGATATACAATTTCCTATTTACTAAAGAAAGTATTAACATCGCCCAAAAGAAAATCTTTGTTCCCTGTTACAACTAATTCCCTCCTTAGATTACTTAGCATTCAGGTTTTGAATAAGTGATTGTTCCAAGGAACACACAGAATTATTCCACGAGCAGAAACTTGCTTTTAATTACAGAGAAAGGAAATGCAGGAAGGAAAAAAATCAATATGCCTGATTGTATCTCCCCCTATACTAAACTCAAAAAGCCTGCGATATCGTTCATTTGTTCTGTCCTCAGCATCAGTCTTCAGGAATAGCGAATTCGTCAGAATAAGTATCAATCAATGACATCGCCATTAAAAAAAAAAAAAAAAAAAAAGGGAAATAGACCTCATCTTTTAAAGGGAGGATAAGAAACAACTAATGACACAGGAAGATAAAAAGTTACAACTTCTTACAAGACTATACTTAAGACTATAGACGAAAAGGGAGAAATTACAAGAAATGAAGTTGGATCAACTGAAGGGACCCAAGAACAGCAACTAATACGTTACAGAAGTTACCCACACTACACAAGCCTCACTAAGAACCATGCTTACTATAATTCCCAATGCCAATCCCACCAAATGGGCAGGAACCCACCCCGGACTTGACTTTGTCCAACTAGGACAAATCCATTCCCTTTCCATTTCAGTAACTATCAGTAAATGTACCAGAAAACTTTTTATACTCCATTCCCTTTCTCATTTACAACATTTCAGCCGTCAGGAACTAGAAGGCAGTGAGTTATCTTCGTACCGCTTTCTGGGTGCTCTTTGTTCAAAGGGACGGCAGGAATTTTCTTAGAGATAAGGACCACCGGCAGCCAGAGAACGGGACGGGATAACTTTCATAATATGCATCACCTATCTACACATCGGCGTGATGCTTATGCACGTGCCTATCTTTAAGCATGCATGCAGAGCCAGCTGCATACAAAGATATGTGTGTGTGTGCTTATAATTAAGCATGCTTCTAGGTGCTCTGCTGAATTTGTGCTTAAAGTTAAATATGCAAAAGCTTTGCTCAAATAAAACCAGAGACATTCAGCATGCTTTGATAAGTGTTACTGTTCATAGAATTTCCAGGATTCTTTTGGTGTACTAAGGTTTCATCCTTTCTCCTTTTTTCATAGATATTTTCCATAAAAACCAAGCTTCACTGCTCCGCAATTAATGGATAGGTTCTGAGGGAAAAATGTAAGAAAAAAATAATATCCCTCAGAGTTAAATCAAAGGAAGGGGAAGTTTTTCCTGCCGTGTTCTGCGCAATGGAAGAGAGTCCATCATTCTGATGAAGCTGGAAAATTTCTTTTACATACACTAGCGGTCTCAGTAATCCTACCCCTAACTCTTTGAGTTACAAGGTTTCTTTTATAGAAGTTCAAATCTTACATTTTATCATCTTCTGCTAATAGAAAAAGCTTACGCAATAGGTACTGGTCAAAAAGCAACACGAGGTTCATTTTATTTTGCCTAAACATGATGTGCAGTCGTAAAAACAAAGCAGACCTTCCGATGTTTTTTATTAGTACTAGCAAGTAGTACTAAGTTTGCAAACTATCACTCAAAGCAACCAGTGTTCTTTAAGGGCAACTCTCATGAGAAGACAAGAAAGGATCACAGAACATTTTCTTAACATAAACTTCGCCTGTTTCATTCTGACACATTAGCTAATTTAGCAAATCAAATATTATAAATGCATCCCATGGATCAGCTTCTTGCATTTGAGATGAGAAATCCAACAGAAAACAAAAACACAGGGTAAGAACTCGTGGCTGATGTAAAGCAGCTGAATACGGTGCTTCTCTTTGCTGGAAAGACTTTAAGAAATGTGGTTTGCCCTACAGTGAGCTGAAATTCCGCATGCTCTGCTTGAACTGCTTTTGCCCCTACCTGCCAATGTATTCTGCACATTGTGCAGGAGATGTTTGGACAGCTCTTGACAAATCTCCCTCTACTAGACATAATTCTTAGGTACTTCAGAGTCATCACTTCATTAGCTCTCGCTGACAACAGCTATCTAATACTCAATCCATGATTTTAAACAGGAGTGAAGTCGCACAGACCAGGCAACAGAAAGCCTGAGCATTTTCTTGAGCTTGCTTTTGGCAGACAACCCGAAATTAGTGGACCTAATGGTTATATAAATTCATAGGAGGCACTCGTGCTCATTTTTCTCTGACTTACAGAACCCATTTCTGTGCAAACAGTGCATTTTAAGACAACTCTTAAAAGACATAAAAATGCAGCCAAAAGCAAGCCGACATAAGGCAGGTCAGGACTAGTATGTCCTTATTCCTCCAAGTCACACTTCCCGAGCCTGCTGATGCGGTGTTTAACTTCCTACCAAATGATTCAAGAGAACTAGTCCTTGTTTTTTAGCTCTGTAATTGTTGCATCTGCATCCAACACCCCGTCGGGAGCTCTGAGCTACCCTGCCAGAAACAGCACCCTCCATGAGCCTGCTTGGATCAGAGACATCTTAGGGTGTGCTGACTCAGCACAAGCTCACTGCCAAAGCAACAGCAGACATGATGGACGCTCTTGGCTTGGGCAACTAAAAAAAAAAAAAAAAAAAAAAAAAAAAAAGGACTGAAATATTTACAAAAGAGACAAATAAGATGGGAGAAAAAAGTAGGCAGGAAAAAAAATGAGAGAGAGATAAGATTGCTGAACAATAGAAATCTTCAGAAAAAGTTCAGCTCAGCCAACCTTTTATTCAGCTTATTCTTTCTACCAGCACCAACACTGAGAAAGTGTCTTGAGGTTAAATCCAACAAATACCGACCACATAAAAGGCTGCGTATCCAAAGAAATCTCTTCAGCGACCAGAATTTCACTTGCTCTGATACCAACGACGGTACATGACATCATACTTTGTTGTACAGTCGATGATGTATGATACCGAACATCAACGCTAAGGAACACCGTGATGGTTCCCCTTTCAGCTGCAGCAGAGAGAAGCATGACAGAGACCATTCTGATCTCAACTTCCTTTTTCACCTCTTTTGTAATTAGTCTGAACAATAATTCACATTGCTGCAATTTAGCTGAGAGATGCATGAGCTACTTAAACAAGTTCATCTAGCAAAATTCAAAATCCCCCTCCACTAACCTAATGACAGACAAATTCAAGAGCATTTTTCTGCACGAAATTAAGCAGAAACTATGGGTTAAGATCCTAACATCAATAAAAGCCAAGTGTTTTAACACACTCTTTGAGAACAGGTGTTATGCACAGTACTACTAAGACTTTAAAAATTCTTTGAAGGAAAATAGATGAGCTTTCAGAAAGAAAAGCAGCCTCTCAAAGCACGCTGAAATGCTACAGACATGGCTGAGAGAGAAACCAAGAAAGCGAAAAGCAAAAAGCAAAGCAGGCACTAGCCTGGAAACCACAAGACTGGTGAGTGTTGAGGCAAGTCAGAGCCGTCATGGAGAAGCATAACACAGGAGGAAATGAGAACCATTAAAATAATACGGCAAAAGGCAAGACTGCCGAAAGTTGCCAAGACCATTGGTGAACTTGAAACTTAGCTCACCGTTTCTCCGCCACTGCCCTTTTCTAAGGAATTGTGCTGACAATAGGAAAATGTAGCTAATTACAAAGTATTTTGATTTGTGGAGCATCCCCAGTCTTCCATCAGAAGCTGTTTTGTGCAGGTATGAGCAGAGCAAGAGGCATTCCTCGTCCCAAACGACTTCCACACTCAGCAGGCAAACAAAGAGAGAGTGAGATGACACAACTGGAAGAAAGCGTCCCTGACGTGCCTTCTGATGATGCGACAGTCTCTTCACCAGAAGTCATTTTTAAGACAGCTTTATATCCGCTCATGAGGAGACTTAGGCCTGAGCCCTATCCAGATACAACGTGAAAAGGGGAGGGGGAAATCAAGGGCAGGGCGGGACGGACCCCAATGTAAAGGGCATCAATACTATGCTTTGCTCCTGGAGAAGAGCCTGAGAGACCATGGTTTACTTTGGATGATAGCACTGCCAACTCCCAGACCTGCACAGTGGGTTTGTCTATGTAAATATTTCACTGAGCTTTGACACAGCCCCCAGCACCTACGGCTTAGCAATTTCTATTCTTTACTTAACACTTCTTTCCCAGCTTTTCGGTTTTTTCTCTTTAGATCCCTGCTTCACTGAATACCTACGTCAGTGTGTGGGATAGCAACACCGCATCACAGGTACGTTCTGTGATGTGATAACGTAAGTTATCAGAAGTACTCCTTCATGGAGAATGGAACAAATACATTCCTGCATGATAACTGAAGCAGTGATTATGAACTCAGGCTTTTGGTTTACTTCAGAGCTACTGGATATCTGCTTCCTTTTTAATTTAGGAGTGCCCGTGCTCAATCTCCCACCTGGTTTGCTTTCCACGTGCAACAACCACAGAGCAGCTGACGTTTACTTCCATTCTAAGCACGGATGTTACATATTCTTTCAGAAAACACCTTGTAAATACAGGTTTCCAGGAACTTCCCGAAATGGTGTTTAGTGCAGATTTAGTTAAAATCTCCTCACGCATGCTTGGTTTGTAAACCAACCTAAAAGCAATATAACATGACTCTCTTTAACAGTGACACACTTGGATATCTGACAGGTAACTCTATAGACACCTGTAAACTTAGATCAGGTTTCCTGTGCTCTCCTTTCTACCTCAGCAGCTCAGTTTGTTAAAGCAAACGTTTCAGAAGAGGGCAAGTACTTTGGATGCATCAGTGCCAACTGAGACATTCTGCATCTTCCCAGCAACAGGGGCTTGACTTGATCAGTCCCTGTACTGCCGAGTGTTGCGTTTCAGACTTACAGCGGGGCTAAAGGAGACTTTCTGAAGTCTCCAGATGCCTGCGCTCCCACAGGCCGGCAGGTGACAGAGAGGGGAAGCAAGGAGCTGGCCCAAAGCAGGTCCTGCAGGGCTTCTGGCCAGAGCCCGGCGCTCCGGCTGCCGCCCTCCCACTGCTCCTTTCTGAACCTTGATCATCTTCCTGACTCCAAGCACGGGTGTGAACTGCACCTGGTAAAGCATTAACTTTGTTCTCTGTGTTAACAAAACAGGAGCTGCTCGGGTGCACCTGTTTGTGCGAGGTTACTGGCACCACAAGGCTATCGGAGTACACCTAAGAAAAAGACCAACTATGCTAAGGGGCAAATTCTCAGCTGGTATTGCAGTTGAGTGAAATAACAGAGAGTCCAATTTTCTCATGTCAATTAGCCTTTGTTGTGGTGAACAACTTCTTGCAACGCCTGAGGTCTCCTGCTCGGTTCAATTTGCAGCCCCTGATGTAATGTGTTATCTATTAGACTTTTAAAATTAATTTTTCTAATGCTTTTGAAGCTTAAATTTTTCTGGGTTTTGTCTTGCATCCTCTTATACACAAACTTCGGCCCCACCTTCCGTGCATTCTCAAGTCCTCAGGAATCGATCTCAATTTCAGTGCACTACCTGAGAAGTCAGCGCAATACCTGTGGACTCCTGGTGGAAAGCTAGGATTTACTTTATGGCTACCTACATATTCTTCATGAAGCAAAACCCGCGTATATTTCAGCTCAAGCTGAAACAAATCTGAACAAACAGTATAATGCAGAGACTACAGTCAAAAAAAGGTGACTGTTCCTCCCAGTATTTTCTATGGCCTGTCCATGGTGACCTGGGGGCGGGAGACGGACCCACCTAGCACGCAGCTGAACGGCAGCAGAACGCAACAGCTAAGCGTTGCCAACGATGTAATTCTGCTGCATGACCACACAGACAACATACACATCCAGTCCAGAAGCACGTTTACTACTACAGAGAGACACAATTCATCATTCTTGCAAAACAAATGTGAAGGGGGAATTAACAACTCCCACCTCAAGCACTGGAATTTATCTACCTTGTTATCATGCACCTGAAGAAAGAATAGTTCAGAAAGATTGTAAGAAATGCTATAGAAGATGTCCCCACTCATTGCAGGGGGGTTGGACCAGATGCCCTTTAAAGGTCCCCCTCCAACCCAAACTATTCTATGATTCTACAAACTTAGCCTGTATTTCCCAGATCAAAAATAATTCCATTACTGAAAATATATATCTTAATAGGCCAAACTACGAATCTTCAACTCAAATGTTATCTATGCCTTAACCCATAGAGAGGTAAAACATGGAAATCTGTCAAAGATGCAAACGCTTCAGAAGAAATCTAACCCTTTCTATTAAACATGAGCATGTTAAAAATTCAGTAGAGTCCAACAACTACTGTCTCTCAAGTCACCCAGCAAAAAAGCTGTAAATATTCCCAGCCTCTATTAAGACCAAAGCCAGATCCTTAGCAGGAAGGCTCCTAGACAATCAGTGCAATATATGAAAGAAAAAAAAAAAAAAAAAAAAAAAGAAAAAAAAAAAAAAAAAGGACTAAACATCTAAGTGTCTCCATCCCACACTCTTCAAAAGGAGAACACTTAAGAGTTTTACAGAGGCAGAAAACAAGCAAAGAACAGTCTCGGACTGATAGGAACGGTGTAGCCTTGTTTGTGCCTAAAATCACAGCTGATAGCATATCAGATGCAAAATTTAGTCTTTATGTTTGAGCAGTGGCAGAGGGATTAGGTAATACTGTGCACCTCATTTACACAGGCATGCGTGCATCACTCCCGCCTGGTCTTCCAATATGGGAGACATCTCTCATTTTTACCGTGGATAACAAAAAAGAAGATATCGAACTTAGCTCAGAAGAAAGTGAGAGTATTGGCTGGTTTGCGTGGCAGGACATACCTCCACATAATTCCTTTTTTTCAAAGTGACAGAATGATGGAGTAACAAGAATGTGCATTACTGACAGGTGTAATTTCACCCCCGCTTAAAAGGCCATTGCTTAAAAAGGAGATGAAAGCCTCAAACTGATGAATGGGGATTGGGAAAAAAAAAAAAAAACCGGACAGAAATAACATTTGCCTTCTCAGGGGAGCTGAGTCACGTGGTTCATGCGGTTTTCCATTTGGCTAAGGAGTCATACTGATTTACAACATGCTCTGACGGGACTGATTGAAATTATTTTCATCTGCGTCTAGATAGCTCCTAGAGCACATTGGGGCATTTATAAACACTACCAGGGGCACGTCCAGAGGACTCCACGGCAACAGCATGCCCCCTTCACATCACAAGCAGTAACTACTGTTAAACAATCCTTTTCAATTCACCTGATGCTAGCAAGCGTAACCCAGATCCCACTGTAGTCGGCAACAGTTTCACAACCAACTTCTACAGCACCAAAATTCAACCGCCTACGAACACGGACTTCTAAATGTTATTAACTATTGTTAGGATAGTAATGACAGTCAGCTCCTGACAGGCCCTATCAAAACAGATGTTACACAGTTACCTCACAGCAAAGTCAATGCCCAATTTGAAGGGAAGGGCAGCAATCAAACGTAGGTGGGCAGGTTTCCACTCTGGAACTGAAGGTAGCCTGGGTCAGCAAAAGGAGGGGAGAAAAGGACCAAGGGGGGAACCTGGAGAGAGGAAGAACCAGTCTGTCAGGTAATGGTAACGTGCAAGGGCAGGAGAGGGAAAGCAAAAAGGCTACCCAATACAGACCATGTGTTTGTCCCTCCCTATCAGACAAAGCGCAAGAGCTGGAGCATCTCATGACCATCATTCAGAGCACCCAGGGGCTGATCAGGAAAAAAAAGGGGGCGGGCAGGGGGAAGACAGCTTTCTAGAGGAAAGATAAAAGGTTCACAGCATCAGGCTCACACTCCCTGGACATCGGATATAAACAAGCAGTCATCCTTAGAGCTCCACTTAAACAACAAAACCACTGTGACCTATGGAACATGCACTACTATTTTTTTCTGTTCCTGAATAACAGAACCATTATCTCCATTAGTTTAGATTATATTCTTTGACTGGAGTTGTTTACTTGATCATCTGCTGCTGTAAACTTACCTCACTGCTGTAGATTACCACAGCAAGAATGTTTGCTGGAGACATTTGTGCATATCAGCTTCTAGGCTGTTTTTTCAACCTTCTGGAGAAAGCCCATTACCATGTTACAGAACATGAGTTGACAGTCAGTTGTCTCCTTGCACGGGTGATTACAGAATACAAAAGAAGAGCTGATCCCCGATTTTAAGAATGTAAATATTACCAGAAACAGTAAAAGACAATTTTTGTTTACGCAATAGAAAGATGTAAAAGACTAAACCAAGGTCACCAACAGGAATGTTTCTGGAATACCCCTTTCTGCAATGACTGGATCCAAGACCCTGTAAGTGCTCAAATGTTTATGCGCCCACAAGCTGATATTCATGAAACACTATCGTACGTTTTCCAGAGAAGTAAATTCTCACAGCATTTTCACAGTGCAAATTGTGACCTTTCCGGATGCCGTGATGTGAAAAATAGATAACTTAAACATCACGGAGAGTACATATACCATGCAAGAAAAACAGCCAACTTAATGAAAAAGATCTGATATCTGGTGCCCGCCTTGCACTTATTTTCAAGCCAGGGAGGAGGGAGGAGGACAGTTTTACCTTTGGTATTTTAGTGTACTTCAGGTTAACAATCTGTTTTCTCTTGCACTGTTTTATTTGGCATTTGTGGGACACTTGTTAGGAGTACATATGCCAACACATATGCTTAGAAGAATTTCAGTAAGGCAGATCTGACTCTCAGGTGTCTGTTTTTATATATTGCAGTTTATGATCCAGGACGGCCAAACTGAAAAAGGCTATTAGAACAACAATGCTGACTGAACATCATAAAAAGAGACAATAATAAACAAATTAAGTATGAGAGCGCTACATCTATTTAAGTAGTAGTCTACAGGCTTTGTGAAAGCAAAGTAGGATAGAGTTTCTCATATGCTGTCAAGAGCCATTACTCAAGCACTGCAGAAACACAGGGATCAACATGATCAACACGTCTGAAGAGAAGTTCGTTCCCAGCGCTGTTGCAAAGTGCTTCTGGCATGATGCAAAATAATTTTCTCTGTCTCCGAAAGGGAAAAATGCATCCCTTCTCCTTACTTAAAGGATGCTGGTCAAAAGTCATTACGATCTCTTCTAACAGTGCAATACCTAGTAAAAAGGGCTTCTCTTTGGGTTCTGCAATGCTATTTGAAGTACAAATGGACAGATATTTACAAGTGTTACTTGTTGAAATTTAGATTAGCTTCCTTTAGAAGTTTATCTGTAAATGATTACATTTCTCATAGCTCTCTCCCAGACAGCTCATTACACTATGTAGTTCAATGATTTTGCTGTTCACAGTGAAAATTGTTTCCCAAATACAGACACCACACTGGAGATGGGAAAAGAATCATCCACCCCCCCCCCCCCCCCCCCCCCTCTCC
>WAAD01014086.1:209294-227176 GCA_013389945.1 Fregata magnificens
TGCCACGGCCCCGCTATGACCGGCTTTTGTCCTCACGCACATTCCCCGATCTCCGAGTCAACCCCCAGAGCAGCCCCAGGCGCAAGAGCCTCCTTCAGAGAAAAGAGCAGTGGAACCAAACCAGGCACAACGACAGTTCCAAGCCCTTCAAAGATAGCCAGCTAGCTAGAAAATGCTCCTTACAAGTTATTTGGGCATTGCAAAACCTTCAGAGTCAGCAGATCTGCTAGAAAAGCAGCTCTGCCACGCTGGAATACCCTCTGCCAGGAACGCTCCCTGTGCTGAGATTTTGGCTAAGGAGGAAGGTCGGCTACTGTACAACACAGTGCTCTCATATTCCAAGTGACTTCTCAAGTAAGTACTGCATATTATTTATAACATATTCTATTTCAACTGCATCAGTGTGATTTCCACACGAAATGGAACATCTCCCACATATTGCAGTGTCACCACATTTAAAGTTCCTGTGAGATAAAACCAATATATGTTGTCTTTGTCACTCACGGAGGGTTTGAACTAATGCATGCGGTTGACCTTAATTGTTTTCTAGGTCTACAAGAAATTACCTGTAAGTGTACTTCATGCACGCGCTAGAGTCATTTATTACTCTACAATTCAAAATGTATATATCATAATGAAAGCATATGCTGTATTGACTAGTTCTGTAGCAGTTCAATTAGGAGGTCACTGGGTACTTGGCAAGAATCTGTATGACCATCTGATGACTTGTTGATTCAGTGTCACCATACCAGGTGGCTCTCTCTGTAAACATTCAGCCACAGTGAATTGCTTTGTCGAAAAGCAACAATTTCCCCTCATAACAAACTCTGTTCTCCATGACATCCAATAGTCCACAAGCATGTACAAAGTACAGCTATAAAGTTGTTCACATTAACAGGCAAGGCGGCTTAGAACATCACTCAAACACTAAGAAGGGAAATATTTAGGAATATTGCGTATAACATACAGAACCCCCTTAAAGCCCATTAGTTCTCATTCCAGCTGTCTTATTATGCTTCTTTCAGTAATACTTTGAACGTCTTTTCTTACAGCTGCTTTTCACCGAGTCTTACGTATCAGACCATTCGTTAATTTGAGCAAATCAAATGATCTGTTGATAGAATAGCTGTTTATTTCATTCATTTGCACTAAAAGCTTTCATGCATCAGCTCTTTCCGCCTTTCTCCCATTTCTTCCTTTAGAAGTAATAATTTATAATGTGAAAGTCATTGTGTTTGGTAACATTAGGCAGCCAGATGGTTGGGTTTCCTTTTCTATACCTAGGAAAATAGTAATACTCCTACTGTAAAGGTTCAAGAGCTGAAAACACTAATGAATACACGTGGGCATACTGACTTCTAAAAGTCAGTGACCAAAAAAGAAAAATTAAATTGTTTTTTAAAATATCACCATTTTTCTATCAGTACCATCATATTTCACTGAGCTTACCCAGATATCTTTCCACCACAGTGCTTGGTTTAAGCTAACATTATAAAACACATACAATCTGAAATATGATGCCTAAGAACAAACACTGAAAGGCTCTTAAAACATGTGCACCCTATTTCAGAAAATAGGTTTTCCAGTTAAATCACACGTTATTACTTATTCATTGAGAACTGACAACATGTTTCACAAAGGCATTCACAAAGGTTCATTTCGTGCATGTCCAGGAGCGATAGAGAAGTTACCGCCAGAGTTACATGTACCAACTTCCAACTGGGAGCTTGTGTGTAACCGGTTTTAACTTCTGTAACACCCACTGGGCTTAAATATGCACCTGCAAAAAGCAAAGGCTGAGAACATGAAGCAAACTAAATAGCAAATTCAGCTTCCAGTTCAATACAGGAGGAACCCAGCTGAGAGCAGCAAAGAAATACCGAGATCAGTACGGAACCCAAGGTCCCTATTCACACGGAAGAATTTATTTTTCTATAAAATAGTGCTGTCTCACGGAAGACCGTGACTTAGTAGTACACACAGAAGGAGATGGGGTTCTGGCTCCAGTGCGCTCAATGGTGTCAAAATAAGCACTGACTTCTGCAAGGGCATGATTTCAACCTCCGTTTCCAAGTAGACAGAACACTACATAGACAGATGTAGTGAGCAGCCAGCTAGTACATGTTCTCTGCTGTGGACAAGGATCCTACAGAAAAATATCCCAGAAAACAAACACACATCCTTAAGGTGAACTTGCCATTTTACGATCCAAATTAGAAGTTTTCAAACCGATATTTTCTGACTTTAAACATAGTATTTTTTTCAGAGTACTGAATAAGCAAAAGGCTACACCAGAAAGCAAATTCAGCTTAGAGAAACAAATTTGTGAGCAAGTCAATGTGAGAGACCAAGAAAGTTAGCTTTAAAAACAAGACAGACTTGAAGAACAATTAAGTATACGAGACAGACAACTGTAGTTCATCCTGCAGCAGCCACACTGCCACTCCTCACTGCGGGAAGAGGTTAGAGTTGTCCTGCTGTCAAATCAGGACTCACTCCACAGCCATCACGCTCGCCAAAATCCCTCCGACCCCCAAGTACAAGTAAACCCTGGGATCACCATGGAGTGCGAATCACACATTTGAATCACTGAGCAGCCAGTTCAGCTTTCAGAACACAAAATAAACTCCAAGGAACAAAAATGATGAAGTCCAAGAGACCCTAAAGGCATCCCTCAGGAAGGTGCTACCTCCAAGCTCCGCTGCTTTTCCTAGAAAGGAAAAGATGGCAGCTCAACTGCCCTTCCCATGGGAAAAGGGAATTATGGACAGCCACTTCCCATCTGGAGACAGCCAACACAATACATGAGAGATTTGGGCTTATTTTCCACATGCCTAGAGAACATCTGACAACAAATTCCTATAACACCACCTGAACCCACCTGTCCCAAAATTCATCAATACCCCTTTTCAACCACTTCAAAAGGCGTGAGTCCGACAGAGCCTGATTGGTTTTCAGTCTTGAAGCAGAGTTCTGTTAGTAGGAAAGACATTGAGCGGTTTTTTTCCCCGCCATGTGTATTTTAGTCAGTGATTTAACCCGAGTATGTGGAGTCTCTAAAAACATATAGTTTCTAGCTAAAGCGTTTATATAGTCACTTATATTTGCATTCTTCTCAAATTGTGAATTTAAAAAAAAAAAAAAAAAAAAAAAAAAGGAGGGATAACAATGTGAATGAACACATGACAAACTCCTCCCCATCAACAACTTATGCACATAACTCTGACATTATTGAAAAACTAGCGAAAGTCTTTCAAAATATTTCTTATACAGGTTGTTAAATTATATTCATGCAAGTACCCTGACATTGAGAATCAGTCTTCTGAATTGGCCAACTATGGCTGCTTTAGGAATAAAAAATAGTAGCTTTGGTTTAGTTTATTTATAGTCTGTGATGGCCTGTTTGTCTGAGTTTTAGTGATGCTCTTTGATGATTCAGCAAAGCATTACCCACTTCAAGGAGTTCTCTTCCTACTGAGAATTTTACTTCTTCAAGCTGATAGGCCACGATGGAAGTTTTCCATTGCACGTGCCAGCGTTTAACACATTCTACTGTCACAAATACAGTAAGCTGAACTGCAACACGCATTTGCTCTGCGTATCTATAATTGCATTTCTAACGCTACCCATTTCCCCACTAAGATTAGTATTCTTTACTGGGTTGGCTGTATTTAAGAGACCTAGTAAAAAGCAAAAATTTGGCACTCATCTAGGTCCTGTTCAGGAGATACCTCAGGCTACCTTTGCGCTGGACAGTCATGCGACACAAAGAGCGGGACTTAAGCAATGAAACAGAGTCAGAGACCCCGTGTCCCCACAATGTACACATTTTGGGATCTTCACATCCCAGCAGCACTAGCCTGATCCCAAGAACTGGCTACCTGTAAGAGGATGGTGCCCCTGGAGCCCAACTTCTTGTTTAATGCCTCTTTTTTCCAATTAAAGCCAACAAGTGCATTCCAAGATTGCTCTGCGATGCAAGACCAACGTGTGGTAAGGGGGGCCCACTGAGAGAATGGTTTCAAAAAATCGCTCTCCTCGTCCCAGCTCAAATGCTAAGGTAGACACAGCCTCACATACGTATATGCAAACCCTCATCAGTCCCTCTCAAGCTGTCTTTATGAAGAACCCAGAGCTCCCGCTGAGACAAATAAAATCAACTACAGTGTCTTTAAAGAGAGCTTAATTGGGTCTTGAAATAATAGCAGTTGATAATACCATGCATTTTGATCGGAATTCTAAGTGAACCTTTAAGTCTCCTGATGATAACTAAAACCATTCAAATACTATGCCACATGCCTTGCTGTCAGCTGATCTGAAACGTGACCATTTGCCATAACACAAGTAATCTGCAGCTTTTCACAGCTGTTATGTCACTAAAATGATACAATTCTATAAAATGTACTCAGCTCTCCTGGAGTATCAGTTTTGCAGCCTTCTGACAGAAAACACACACTGTATCTGATCATGCAATTTTTAGGCGTTTAAAATAACCTACCATCCACATAGTACAATTAAACTACAATGATTTTTCCATTGATACCGCACCTACAACTTACAGAGGAGGAATCTTGGGGGTGGGGGGAATAATTATTACATTAACTGGTCCTTTTTAAGATATATTCCTCCAGGACAGATTTGATAAACACAAAGAAAAATCATACTGAACTTAAGAGCTGCCTTAGCGTGCTGTGTAACATTTTAAGTAACATTCTTTGCTTGCTTTCTTATCCCCTTGCTGTTGCCAGTACTTCATGATCCTACAAGTCAAATCATAGAAATAAAACTACACCATATATGTACAGCCAACTCCCTAACAGCTGTTTTTGAGGTTCAGAGGACTCTGGATCCAACGGCCCCATTTCCAAGAATTCCAAGTGCTTTTACATGGCATTACACCTGTTGCCAAACATGCATCAGCATGTAGTACACGAACAGTAGCAGACAATCACGCCTACAATTTCTGGAGATAAAATACAAAGGAAAAAAGGTTCTACTTGCCATCTGCACAAGAAGTCTCAACAAGTAACATGATTTCCACACAGTCCTACTCCCTTTTAATTGAGGAAAAATGCATACTAAGCCTTTGAGAGATGAAATAAAAACATTGCATCTATGTCCAGGAAACAGAGTTTCATTTCCTTCATACTACGCTCTTTCCAATGACCTGGAATTTGAGATATGTTGTCTATTTCAAGGGCACAAGTGATTTGTTTGTAATTAAGTTATGATTACCTGCTTGACTCATGCAATTTCCATAGCCATTTGCTAAACAGACAAACAGAGGTTGAGTTAAAAGGGAAATAAACATTTCTGTAATACTCTCTTTTTCTTCAGAGGGAACCCTTCATACATGTTGGGAAACAGTAAAGGGAAAAAAGATCACGTCAGCACAATATTGTTGGTCATATACAACGCAATCTTACGCTTCATCGAGTTTTCAACACAGGAAACAGGTATATTAGAAAGTGCCTAATTCACAAGTTTTTCCTGAGTCAGCTACAGTGGTTGCTTTGAATGGCTCTAAAGGAACAAGCTGTAACCAGTGCTTCTGTACAGCTTCAATAATACACATTTCAAAGCCAAAAAGGCCCTGCCATCTAACTCCTTTCCCAGCCAATACTCAGTGCAGAAAAAACTAAACAAATTCCATTCTACTAGGCATGAATTTCATCTCATCTCCTGGTTGTAGCTCTCACATGACGGAGAACAGGAACATCGCAGCTTTTNCGCCCCCCATCAGTGGAACGGGGGTGGGGGGAGGAAGGATGAATCCTTAGCTTACTAACGTCCCTAATTTCCATCAACAGATTCCACCTAATTATTTGAAGTGCCCGAACGCTTTTGATGCTGGCACTGATGCCCGCAAGAACGTAACTGTAACTTGTTCCGATCGCCATGAAATCCAAACCCAAGCTTACAGGGTACCTATGTCTTCAGATACATCAGTGTAGCTGTAGTCTCGCTCTCTGCCCCATCATCTCAAGCCTCTCCCAAAAGATCAGCCTCAAGGCATTCACACAGTAACTGAGAGACTTGCTCTGGGACACAAAAAGGAGTACCTGAGTATTGCGTAATTAATTTCCTAAGGCTTTCGTAAATACAAACTATGATATCCACAGAGCCCTTTATCACCTTGAATAAACAAGTAATATTTAATGCATACCAGAGTATAGGTGAGGGCTAGACAGTGTAAACATACACCTGTGTAAAGAAGTCAAGACCCGTCTGCCTGCCAAGTTCATCTGATCATACGACTTGCATGGGATTTCAGGTCAATTCCCATTTACGAGAACATAGGGAATTCAGCAGTACTGCCAAAATCCATCAGGAGCCCGTTGTTGCCTCACCCTGCAGCCCCCGCTCATTTTTTAGAATGCTCTTCTACTTCATACATCTTACTTCTCACATAAACTTTTCTGGATCAAGTTTTTGAATGCAACTGGCTAATAAGCAAATACATATGCAACACTTCTGTCATGACAGGCTCATATTAGAGAATTAACCTCCCAGATCAACTTGACATACGGATGACCTGCAAAAGCCAATATGAAATGGAGAGAAAATAGGAACCTCAGCTAATCAAGCCACACAGAGTCATCAGTCACAGCTGAGAGAGACTTATTTTCTTTCCAGGCACAGTAAAGTGCAGTTTTCGAGACTGGATGTTTTTTAATCCTCCTCCTGCCACTCTGAATGAGGAAAAGGAGGAGACATTTTACCCTGCCTTTTGGTTGCTTTTTTTGTTTTGGTGGGTTAGTTTTTTTGTTTTGTAGGCTGGTCTTCTCAGTAGCCACCGTACATGGTCTTAGAGTCCAAGGGCAATCCCTAAAAATGTACAGAATTTTCTATAGCCGTAGTAATAATACAAGTGGCACTATCAAGGTTAAAAAAAAAAAAAAAAACCAAAAAAAACACCACAAACATGGTTTCATAAGGGAATACCTTCTCTCTGTTGGTTCATTAGGTATGCAACAGTAAAAAAACAAAAATGTCTTTTGTGTGCATTTATGATTGCAGCCAACAGGTTTATGTTCTGAATCACTATTTGAAATGCATGCCCACATTGAAGTGTATTAAGAAAACATTATGGGGTCTCCTGTAAACCAGCAAACTGCAGCAGAGTCAGAGTTGAGGCTGAAATTGCACACTTGATATACTTCATTATATCTAGGTATGTACTGAATAGCTTGTAATAATACTCACTGTTCCAAAAAAACTTTTGATACCTAACCAGAGGCTGTTTTGGGGGCCTAGAAATTGTACCACTGCAGGAGGCCTGGGAACTTGGAAACTGAGACCAGCTGCCTTCATTTCGATGGGACGCTATTTATTTTTTTATTTTAATTTTAAAGGCTATCCCATAATTTACCTACCTTCATTTTTTAGAGCCCCACACATAAGTTGCCAGGCAGAGCACTAAAACCTTGCTACTGCTTTCTGAATCCAAGCTGTGCTTAACACAGCTGTGGTCGCTCCCGCCTTCTTGTTTCAAAGTCCTCTGCCACAGCAGTATAAGGATACACAGCGCAAGAGCAGGAAGAGGAACCAAACTACCTCCAACATATAAAGACATGCCTCCAAGCATCAGAAAAAAAAAGAACAAACAAAAAAAATCTCCCCCCAAAACTCCTTTGGTTTAGTAAACCTAAGGAGTTTAAAAAAAAAAAAAAAAAAAAAAAATCATTTTAAGCATATGAACCTATTCTACCTTTTTCTGTCCACGTTTCTCAGGGTTGGGTTTCACTCAATGAGGGCAATCTCTAGCAGAAGCTTCCACGAGTTCCCAGACTGCATTGGATCCTGTTTCAGGTGCTCAATGAATGCTTCTGCACCGTGTCCACAAGACTGAGAAGCCTATTACAGACCTCAACTCTTTCCAGTGCCCTCCTTAGGCCCTGTACAGTAACAGAAAAGTACGTTTCATTTCCCACCCCCAGATCCACACAGCACCCCGTCAGCACAGTGAGGGGACTGGAATCAATCTGCAGGGAGGTCTCAGGCAGTCCAAAGTGCTGGACTCAGCCCTGCTGCCTTCACATAAACTCAGAACTATCCGTTAGTATAAACTAACAGCCCTTTTGTACACTGAAAGGTTTCTGCTTAACTCAGTAGTGCCCCCATCTGTAAAATGAAGAAGTTACATTTCCTTTATAGCATGCTCTAAGAACTACCGCCAGAAAAGGAACTACAAGAGTAAGGTGCTACAATTAGCAACTGCTTTTTTTCTTTTTTTTTTTTTAAGATTATGGTAAATATGTGGAATGAGTCACACAGTGCTTCCATTTTCAAGGCTAAACCATCACGACATTTTTCCACATATGTTGTAGAACCACACTTCAGGCAGCATTTCCTCTGCAAATTCTAAAGATTAATTAGCTAGCCATCAAAGAATAAATATCTACCCTAGAATTATGGCAGGGAGGGGAGTTATGCTTTTACTTCAATTAGGAGAGTTGAAGAAAAGAAAAAAAAAAAAAAAAAAAAAAACCACCAAAACATTAGTGTATGCCTCATCAACTTCCTAAGCAAGCAGAACCAGGAAGTAAGATCACGGTTACTTTTGACTTCCAGAATGCCCAGCGCTGCCTTTGCAGTCACTTCTATTATTTTTCTTTAACATGAGAGGCAATCTAACAGACAGAAATCCAGGCTCCTGCTACCCCATGAAGGCGGCAAGAAACAGCACTATTCTATCTAAACACAGCACTAAGACCAGGATGACCATTCAGGGCTCATTTTCAGTTGTGTTCCGAAGTTTAAATGGAAGCAGACTGAACTTAAATCATGAAACTTACAACTTCCCTCCTTGCGCAGCACGCAGGCACAAACTCTTCTTTGTGCAAAACTTAAACTATTAAAAAGCCCAGGATATAGGACCATCCTCCCTTTAAATTGAAGGATATCGATCTAGCTACATTGACAAGCGGCAATTTGAACTTCAGCAACTGTCCCCTAAGCATACCTACATGAATGTGGGGGAGTGACAGACAAAGCAGAAGAGATTCCCAAGATTCCCAAATGCCTCTGCCACCATTATCCTGGTCAAGTAAAGCACCGGCAAGCACAGCACACAGACAGCTTTGCTAGCACGTACGAGCTGGCTGAGGCAGGGGGCACATGGCCCTATTCGTAACGCTTTCCTGTGTTAGGCCCAACGTATCAAGCACCCCACCAAAGCTCAGCAGGGAAACTCCAATAGCACCAATGTTAATGAGTTGCAAGGAGAATCTCCCAACAATCAGGCTGCATCTTCCTCTATTTAAAGCACACATGGGAATGAATTTTCTAAGGCAGGAATCTACAACTTCTTATGAAATCAGAATAGACTTCACTAGATGTTTTTCCTCTTGTATCCTCCAGCTCATCACTTACCTTTGGTAGACTTCTGGGCAGTGTTTTCATATGCTCTGCTTATTTAAAAAAAAAAAAAAAATTAACATCAACAAATTTCTAGGTTTCAAGTAATCTCTGCTAAATCAAATAAACTTTTTGAAACATTCCACTTGAAGTTTTCCTATAAAATACCTTGTTTTCCTATTCAGATTCACTTTTAAGCTGTTAAGAAGATTGCCATCTCAGATACTCACAGAAATTCTTCCAGTACAATTGGCTTCCTCTCTTTCTGCCAGGGCCTGCAAAAAGTTATCTTTCAGTTCTTTTCGTACACTTGGTAGCGACCTAGGGGAAAAAAAAAAAAAGTACAATTATTACTATCAATTATTGCAACAAACTTTGGGTTTACTCTTGGGTTAAGTGTTCTGTAAATATAAGGAGACAGTCCTCATCCTGCTGTAGCTAATTTGTCTATTGCCTGTTCTGCTTTTACAAACCCCTAAACCACTCCTCAAAAACCATCACTACTGCAGATATATAATAGTAGTGTATCAAAAGGTGACTTCTACTAGCACACATTTTCATTTATCTATTAGGAGTCATCTAAGCGCTTATTTTGTATCTCCAGAATTATGGTCGAAGTCACGTTTAGATAAGAATACCAAATTTTCACAGTGTACCAATATTAACTTAAACACATTTAATACCTTATTCTTCAGGCAGCAACTAATCAAATGAACTACTACATACTTAGACTGCTTGGTGTCGTAGGTCAATATAGTTTCTGCATCCTGAAGTACAAAGCATGAAAAGAAAAACCAATTTCGTTCCACAAAAACTGGCAAGGAGAAAAAAAAAAAAAAAAATCACAGGAAAGGATACCATACACTAAAAACTTACTTGTTAGCCTTTGAACCTAGAGCCCTAAAATTCAAAGTCATTAAAAATGGAAAACACACATCACATGGACAAAAGCACTGAATATTGGACAAACCCTTTGTGCTGGTTTTGGCTGGGATAGAGTTAACTTTCTCCACAGTAGCTGGTACAAGGCTGTGTTTTGGATTTGTGCTGGAAACAGTGTTGNCAGACTGCTGGCTCTTGTCTTGCCAAGTAACCATCGGGCACGAAGGAGCCCGGCTTTCCTGGAGATGGCTGAACACCTGCCTGCCGGTGGGAAGGAGAGAATGAATTCCCCGTTTTGCTTTGCTTGTGCACACAGCTTTTGCTTTACCTATTAAACTGTCTTTATCTCAATCCACGAGTTTTCTCCCTTTTGCCCTTCCGATTCTCTCCCCCATCCCACTGCGGGGGGGGAGCGAGCGAGTGGCTGTGTGGGGCTTCGTTGCCGGCTGGCGTTAAACCACAACACCCTCCAACAAAAATGTGATTCGTGAAAATGGTTTCTACAAGTCTCTCAGCCTAATCTAAAGCCCTTCTCCATCATCAGGCATCATTGCACCCCCTCCAGTGTGCTTTGCACGCACAAGAAGGAAGCCAAGACTTCCTAAATCCTACACTTAAGTGCCTTCACTAGCAACCTTTCTCCTTTTAATGTCCGAAGTAGCGAATGCTGACTGGTAAGCGCTCTCTCAGGCAACGCAAGCCAAACCAGTGCCTCTGAGTTCAGCAGAGATCTACCTGAAAGGGGAGGGATTATTATGTCCCCCCACTATCTTGATGTGAATATTTCAATAAAAAGCAGTAGCATTGGTCAATCCAAGTAGACACAATACAGCACCAATAAAAATCTTTCTATCAAGTGTATAATGTATCAAGTTTCAAATAAAAGAGCGCCACAAAACCTGCAAAATTCCCCTTGATAAGTTTTTTAATATAGACATCCATGGTAACGTCCTTAAACGGAGTGAAAAGCCTCCATCTAAGCTTCAAAACTCTGATGTAGAGCTATCAGGTCAATCTCTGGCCACTTTACCAGCTGTTATCCAGAAGTACGTAATTTCGAAGCTGTTTCAGAAGTGCATCAGCTGCACTGTAAAAATAAAAAACGAAAGACTAACATATGGATTAAAACACCTCAATTCTTTTCATATCCGTCTTTTACATCTAATTGAGTATCACATTTTCCTTTTCCTGTCCCATTAAGAATTCTAGATTCCCAAAGTCTTCCTTTCTCTGGCAGAGGTTAATACTAAATCAACAATAAATCCACGTTTAACAACTCTTCCAGCCAACTTCACTTGAAGTTTGTGGCTCCTACTTTGAACCAGAAGAAGGGTGTGGGCACCTGAAAGATTATGTGGTTTTGTCCACTTAAATCTCATGTTCCAATAAGAGACTTCACCTTTCATTAAAAACCTTGTCTTCCTCCCACCCTTCAATTACCAGCAAAATAATCACTGAGTCACTTGCAGAACACTAAGATGTATAAAACTTCTTTTTTAGTAAATATCATTACTTCTGCATTAGAACACACTGACCCATGCCTGAAATCAAGCTGCACTGTTTCTGAAAAAATGGAAGTATATCACCGGGTAGCCCTGTCAAGGTCAAAAATCACAGAGTGTTAGAACACGGAGCTAAAGTATCGCAGATGCATCACAGGTGTAAGCCAGTAGGTTTTCACAATCCTTGAGATAATTCCAAAAGGGCATTATTGTGCCTTACTTGCTGTGTTGACCACTTGGGGTCTAATTCACCAGGTCTAACTTCTGAAAGATGCAAGATGAGTAAAGGCATCATCTGATACCTATGTATTTTCTGTACACTATTCTCAGTGACAAAGCCCCCCCTTGCTCTGTAGAAGATGCTTCAACATCTACAAAATGGAAAAGGAAAAAAAAAGTCTGGATTTGACTAAAATTCTCCTGTGGCCCAGGAGAAAAACCATCAATGACGATATTATGGCTGAATAAAACATTAAGAATGCAACACATCATGGTTGAAGTGACACAGAAGCATTATCACTTGGAGCAGAGCTTACTATTAATTGGCTGCTTTTTCGTAATAAGGAGGGGGAGTGGGACGGAAGACACCAAAAAAAAAAAAAAAAAAAAAAAAAAAAACCCAAAAAAAAAAAAAAAANGCGGAGAGAAAACACAAAAAAAAAAAAAAAAAAAAAAAGACAACACCACAAACAAGAAAAATTATTCTTGAGTCATATCTGAGAAACGTATGAAACATTTCTTCATTTAGAGAAACGTTTTTAGAAATATATCAACATCATTTTACCTGCGTGACAATGTCCCTAATGGCCTAAAAGCATTAAAAAAAAAAAAAGTTAATGGGACCAGTAAGTGCAGAAAGAAAATACGAGGCATGTCCTCGGTATCAGACTCTTAACCTCTTTGAAATCCCCTGTTTTAAATATATACTATTATTATCTATACTATTACTGGATCAAGAATAACAGAAGGTATCACTGTTAAATTTGAATCATGAAGCAAGCAGAAATAGGCTCAGGCTATTCTGAGGCAAACCTTTATAAATTTAGAAAACAAGAGTGTTAGAGAGAATGAGGAGCTTAACACTTAAAGCCTGAATTCTGAAACTCCAGGATCAGGAAGCATCTCCCAGCATCTAAGCCATTATTTCCTGAGGTAGTGACAAAGAGCTATTTGGTAGACCTTCCACTATTTTTAACTGGCAATGATTTACTCCTTTATTTCCTGTTTGAATGTGTATGTTATTTCTTTGAGTCTTGGTCTTTTCACTTCTTTGCCCCTTGGGATGTGCATCCTCCGTCTCACTATCATAGCTCAGAGATCTGCCTTTCCTCTCGGGGCTTGCCCACACAGGTAAAGTGCACCCGTTTACCTTAAGGAAGATTTTCAACTAAGGTACTTAAAACCATACAAAAGGTCACATGAATGTTCTTAAGACTGGCTTAAACCAGGCTCATTTCAGTATCAAACGTAATCAGTTAGTAATAGACCTGACTTAAACTGTCCACAAGGAATTGCAAGCTTCTACAGGCATCTATTTGCATTGAACTTGTTTTTAAAAAAAAAAAAAAAAAAAAAAAAAAATCAGTTTGACTTTAATAAACTGTACATAAAGAATTGCAAGCTTCTGGAGACATAAGTGTGCACCAAATTGGTTTTAAAAAGTTCCAAGTACACGTGGTTCTCACATGAATAAGGCCACATATTCCCTAGGAAGATGCAGCATTTACGGGAACACTGTATGAGCATTTGTTACTAGCCAGTCTTTGAGAAAGAAAGGAAATTTTGCTCTCCCTGCCAAAGCAACACGTATATTCTCCACATTCTAGTTTACCATCACAGCAGAAGACTGAGAAGAAAAAGAAAAAAAAAAATAAAAAAAAATCAAGGCATTCCAATCTGCAGAAGTTCCCACACACATAAACAGGCTGAAATTTTGGGGTGTGACTAGTTAGGAATTCACTGAGGCCACGTAAATGTTTGTTCCAGCTTCCTGCCAGGTGAGGTGAGGGAGTTCTCCGAGCAGGGTGGAGCGGCAAGGAATTCTCTAGCACCCACTGAACACTACTCCTGTCTAATGAGGGTTACTTAACTTGCCATGACCTAAAAATTGCTGTTTAAATGGATTAAAAAAAAAAAGTTACCTCTTAAATCTGTATTAGGTCCTTCACAAAGCTAGAGGATTACAAATTATATACCAGTATAGAAAACACGCTTGCAGGTTACAACACCCCTTGAGAAGAGCAAAAAATATTTCATTATTAGCATAAATTTACTCATCTCCAGCATCACACACGTAACCGTAACATTCATGCACTGCCCAAAACTTCTCCTACCATTCAGTTCATGCCTCAGCATACTTACTGAAGGATGCTTTAGAGTGAAAGCCCAATTTACGAGGCAGCATTATCTCTTTACGAGGCACTCTAATGCCAACTGCAGTCACCTGTACTCATCACTGTACTTTTCTGACTGATGATATTTTTAATTATTATCTGCACCACATGGGTAGAGGCTCACACCAAGAGCAGGATGTTACTGTGCTAGGTGCTGTACTATCCTCCTGTCTTGGTGAGCTTTGAAACCCAACACGCAGACACAGAAAAGCCTGGTGGAAAAAGTAAAAATGCAGCAGAAGGTTACTATTCTTATTTTTCAAACGGGAAACCGAGATGTGCAACAATTAAGCAACGTATCCAAAGATAACACAGACCGTCTCTTCAAACATGATATTATTGTCACCAACCTGGTGGCAAATTCTCCATAACTAGTTGTGGTAAATATTCGTTCCTATATTAACTTCTTCCCTTCTGAAAATATGCTTTTCCTGCATATAACAGAAGAAGCAGCATTAACAATGAGTAACACTCCTCACTATAGTGTCCTTCAACAGAAGCAATACTGAAAAGAAGTATTACAGCTGAGCAAAAATAGAAGGGATACTTTTCTAAAGGAACTTGTTTGGGTACAGAAACTCCTAGTGATGTTAACACTATTAACTGTTGGTTGCTGTTTTTCATTCCATAAATACAATCCTTTACTTACGACGCTCTAAAGTTTCACTTATGAAACCATACATTTCCACACTATCTTGTTCCCTCCAAGCTGCTCTTCTCCTTCCAAGAGCTCCTAGTATCCTCCACCATCCCACACACCCTTTTCACATTCCCAGTTCAGACACCTTTTGCTTGCAGCATGCTTTTTTGGTCTTCACTGATAGGTGTTAGTGGAGCAGAAAGAAGGAAAGCTCTTTTTGAACTTGGGTTAGGGCTCCTTGATTCTTATTTTGACAGGCTACACTGCCTTCCCCTCCCCCCCCCCCCCCCTTTTTTTTGTNTCCTACATCTTCTACCATATGGGCTTTTCCTGAGAGCAGTGGAGTCACAGCTGGAAACAGAACAACATAGTTTAACTTTTAGAGAGCCCTGTTGACCCGAAGAATGCTTTTTATCAAACTGAGATAATGGGAAGAACATCTAACAGTCACACTGTTATTCTTTCAAAAGTACACTCCATACTCCAGTTCAGCAGAAAGCCAGACTGGAATGCACATTCTCGCCTAACTTCTGCAAAGCAGCTGTGTTTTGCAAACACCTGCCCCAGGATTAGCGGGGAGACAGGCGTAAGAACTCAGTCCCAAAGTTTCTCCCTCATCTCGAGACACGTAATTTTTATTTTAAAACATTTGAAGTTTCAACCTCCCAGTGCCATGCACTTACAGCATTGTGTCCTGAGGCAAGACTATTACTTGAGCACCGTTCCAAGACATCAGATGTCTATTTGTTCTCTCTACGTGAGGCACGCACGCTTTAAAAAGAAGGGAGAGACTACAGTACAGGATTATACCTTAGAGACCAGGGTGTAAGGCTGGGACTAGAAAGATACAAGTTCATCACCTTGCTCTGTCACAAATGAGCGGCGCAAGCTTGGCAACTTGCTCGGTTTTCTCGCGCCTTAGTTTGCAGTCTGAAAAGCTGGGATGACTCTACTTCTCCAGCTCAATGTGGCCAAATGCAGCAAGGCCGCCTGGGGCTCCGCAGGAGGCACAGCGCTTAAAAAGGCCTTGGGAGCATTCAGAGGCTGTAGCAATGTGGACAAATACTTGCCCGTTTATATTCAGTCACATGAATTGGAAGCTTGGTCAAACCACATTTCATTAGCAAGTCTTCACCACAAGGATGAAAAAATGCACCACCTCCACAGTAAAATATTACTTTCATCAAACATCAGTGTAGTTCTGCAGGCTGCCTTGTGGGAGTATCAGACTGGCCCTTGAGACCTCTTAATTCATGTTTTCAGGCCGTCCTCCCTCCCCGACAGACCTAACACTGCAACCGTATTTGCCCCTTTGAGCTAACTTGCATCAAACAGGGTGCAAGGCTCAAAAAAAAAAAAAAAAAAAGGCAAAAAAACCCCAGAAAAACAAAACTCAACAAACAACCATCCCACCAAAACAGAGAAAACCACGCAACCAAAAAAAACCCCAACCTCATGCAAGAGTAGCCAACATCCATCAAAATCTTAGTAAAGATTAACAAAATAAGAAAGCAGTCTCTGGCTGACCTACCACATGCAGCCAGGGTAATATAAAGGAAGAATGAAGGCCGTATATCCGCGTTGCCAAGGCCGATATGCAAGGACATATGTATGGCTGATTTTTATTGCACGGTGCCATCATTTTGTAATTTTAATGAAACAATACACAGAGCGTCTTTAAAGTGCAATGACACCAGATAGTGAGAACCATAGTCCGTTAAACCGTGATTACCTGAATCCATCTACAAGTTTGCCTCCACTTTAAAAAGGAAAAATGAAGCTGGAAAGAGAAAAAAAAAAAAAAAATCACTGATGCACAATGAGCTGTCTGAGTCTGACCCTCAGGATCCAGTCCTCTACTCTCCAGCAGTACGTCCACTGTATTCGAGTGGTAAGGCAAAAAACAGGCACCCAAAACATCAACTGAAACAACAAGCTGGATTTGGACTACTGCACGCACAGATGTCTCTACCTAGAGATAAAGGGAAAGCACTTCATTCCTAAATAAACATTATATGGGGCCGCTTAAAGAGGAGGTCTAGATTTAAAAAAAAAAAAAAAAATTACCCCACAGCACAACCACCCACCCACACCACTTTTTTTGGTTCAGTTTTGTAAAATCAAGCCTGCTGATCCTACTGTCCAATTTGATGTATTGTGTTAACTGGAGCTGCTATAAGCAACACCAAAAGGTAAAACCATCATGTGACCTTTCTTATATTTTACAAAGACAATGACGCAAGGAGAAGACAATTATTTAAGTTACTTTGAACCGAAAATAACGGCATCAAAAGGCACTAGGCAACAGCATTTGTATAGAGAGCCTCTGTCTGTCAGTTTGCAGTTTTATCACATAAGGTCTGTGGCATCCCAAGAGCAGAGGACCTCACCAGGAAGGCATGGCTAAGAGTAAAATACACATGAGCTTAAAATCTGCTGTATCTCTGTTCATGACCTTGTGTACTGCAGAAGCGTCACATCTCTAAAATAGTGTCAAAACTTCTCAGTTACAGCAAGAACAAGCTCTGGTTGTAAAGGCATGGTAATCGAGGATCTTAATGCTGACCTCAAGAGAAGGGAGTGTATCTATGGGCAGAACTGGGTCCAGCGTGACTGTGCTCCGTTTCACAAAGTCCTTTTAACAGTTTTAGAGGTCTCTGCCTAAACGTACTCCCATAAAAGCGCTCTGCAAAGCTCCCACCGAGCTTCCTAACCCCAAGATCTTGATACGAACAGTTCAGGGCATACTGACATTGAAGTGCACGGTATGTATTATTTTGTTACTTGTGCAACTTAATTTTAAAAATATTTTTTACAGCATGTGTGTCGGTGTTAAAAAAGAACCATTCCTGAAATCAAGGAATTAGATTAGGGATTATATAGAAAGAGAAGATTAAACTTTTAACCATTAGGACATTTTGGGGCATATAAACATTTGAAAAATCTGCTATAAAACTTTTGATTGCTGGTTACATAATTGAACATAAAGGAAATACCTTTCTAAGGACCTTAATACCACACATTGCATTGTTTAATAAAATGAACAAGGAACTGTAACAACTATACCTACTACATGATATTTGAAACTCCATGGAATAATAAAAA
>WAAD01014086.1:228561-297620 GCA_013389945.1 Fregata magnificens
GGGGGGGAATCCCTCTGACTTCGCTGTGAAAATGACAAGACCTTAGGGAATCATGTCAGAGACACAACAAAAGTAATCCTGCTCTAATCTAATTGTTGCTTTTACTTACTACTGAGAAACTGACCTTAAAATACAGAATTTACAAGTAACACAGAAACAGAGTAACATTTTCTAATAAGCAAAATGGGAATTACACATGGCATCTTACAGGATGACTCTGTCAAACAGGAAAATGATACTCGTAGGTAAGAAAAACAATCTCTTCTTTCCAAAGAAACCCAAAATTTCCATAGCATTGCAGGGCTGCAGAACTTTTCAACAGCACCTATGACAAAAGCAGACTCAGACTGCAGAGGCTACAGTACTGTACAGCTCTTACACCCTACTCTTGTCCTGTACAGATGCTACAGCTACTAGTACAGGAAAAAGTAGTGCTTAAGGCTCCAAGTCTTCTGCTTATAAAAGTAATAAGGAAAAGACCCAGCTTCTCCAAAAATGCATATAAATAATTATATTCCCCATAATAAAAATGTTTCTTTCTATTTTTGTGTTTAATGAGTAAGACAGAAGTGAGGGAGGTTGTCCATGTATACCATTATGTCATGCACACAAGCTACCACAAAAAGGGTTTTGCTTAAGGTATGACTGATTTGGTTTTGGCTTGGGGGGGTGGGTGCGTGTGTGTGTGTGTGTTTGAGGGTTTTTTGGTGGTGTTGGGGTTTGGTGGTTTGTTTTTTTTTTTTGGGGGGGGGGGGTTGGTTTTTGTTTGGTTTTGGTTTTCTTTTTCAATAGAGTCAAGATGATGACTGCAAGGATTCTGCAACACATAGTTCAGCCTCGAGGCCAAGTAAAGCCCCTCATAGGATATCAGTTTCTCATTTATAGCATAAAGATAAAAGCAGCTAATGATTTCTCAGCAAAAATAACTCACACCTAAGCTTCGAGCCCCATCTGCAGCAAACTAGTACCTGTATACCTGTATAAATTTTCACTACCTTTTCCATTTGAAGGACAATCCAAGCACCAAGTGAGCCCAGAGAATGCACAGATAAGCTGGACAACGGCTCCAGCCATGACAGAAGATGCCCAAGGGGTTCTCCGGAGCTGGGGATAGCTGGAGCACACTGACGTGCCATTTGTACACCATTCTACCAAGATGCTTCCAACGCTCCCAGCATTGCTGCATGTGAACTTCCCTTTCCTACGCTACAGGGAAGACTGGGAGCAGAGCAGCACAGCAGCTAGCTCAGAGATGCCCAACACCCAACTATTCCCCCTATGCCATGAGAGTTTTTCAGAGGCCAGAAGAAGTGTCAAGGCCTTGGCACTGTTGGGAGTGTCCTGGCTAACAATGAATTGCCTAAATGGCAGGAATGACCTCTCCAAGCCATCGGCAACCCCTGGCAGCGCCTTCTAAAGACATGGGGCTAAGGGAATCACCTGCCGCATTTGTGCCTGTAGTTTTTAAGTCACATGCAGAATTAAAGATTTCCCATTTAATAAAAACATGTCTCGAGGTGGTTGTGGGACGTCTAATCTCACAAGGAATTATTTTTTAACAAGTGGCTACAGAAAAGGAGCGGAGTTGCAGAAAGAACTAAGCAACTATGGTACCAGATGTACAAATGTACAGCAGAAACTCCTGACCAGCTATAGAAGACATATATTACAACATCTACCGTTTCCGGTCACAGAAAAACTTCAATTCAGTATCAAGAAAATAAAGCACCTGTAATTGTTCAGTATTTCATTGTATGCGACTACACTTCTGGAAACCTGGCAGTACTTGGAATTGGGATGTTACTAGTAATGGAGAAACTTCTATATGATGATAAAGATAATTACCTCAAGAGGCCATTCACTGGATAGGCCAAAGTAGATTTAACAGGATACCCCCATGCATTGAGAACCTTTCTCCTATGAAGCCAAATGATTTGACTGTCTTAAACTGTGAAAACTGTGCCCTAAAGTTGCAGTTCTTAAACAAAACTCTTACTTCCAACTCTGAGAAACAACATCTACCTCTTCGCCCTTTTCACTTTTCATATCACAGTCCAATCCTTCATTTCTAATTGTGGAAAGTGAACTATACAGAGCTACTGCCACTTAGCAGGAGCCACACAGCACCAAAGTGACAGTCACCAAATTCCCTCACCTCCTGGCTCGCGCACACCGCTTTCCTTGTTTGACAGCGGTGCCTCCCACAGAGCCGGGAAGCTCCTGGGACACTTCCAGGCATCGCAAAAATAGTTGCTTAAGTGCACAGATGGATCAGGGTCATAGCAGTGAAGACTTGCTAGCCATTTGCCGAGAAGAGATGGCTTTTAAAACTGATTTCATGAGACTATATTAACAGTTTACTAACAGGTGCAACAGTACGGGTGAAAGTCAGATAATGTCTATTTCTACTACAACACAGAATTTGCTCTAACAACCAAATGAAAAATCTGCTTTTGGACGAAGCAACGACAGAGAAATAATCTTTAAAGAAACTGCTTCAACTCCACACCTGGCCCCACAGTCTGCCCAACTTTTGCTCCTGACTACCATCACATTACAATTACCCAAACATGAGGCACGACCTTCATCTGATTTACACTCTTTCACTGGATGCATTCTCCATGCCTATTCTAGTAACTGAGAACAAAAGTATCACTCTTAGCTTTTCCCATAGACTAAATAAGGTCCTCTGTATTTGCCACTTTTAAATAAATGTTAATAGCCTTGCAGGTTCAATCAGTTCCCACCAGACCCAGCCAGTGCTTTAATGTAACACAGGTTGAAGACTCCTTGTTGCTCCCCTTCTTCCTTTGCTTTCTTACCAAAAATTAGCTGCTTTAGACAGATGTCACACTGGGGAGGAGAATGCAGGACGGAGAAAGAGGAGTTGAGAAACGCGAGCAACGGCCAGAGGCTGCTCCCAGTTTCCTCAAAATAACCAGCAAAACCAGAGTCTACTGCTGGGAATAAGGCTGGAGCAATGGCTGATGAACACAAATACTTTGCCAATGCGGGTTCAAGCGGAACAGGGAGAGCCAGCATACACCTGCTTGCTCCACCTCACAAATACTCCATTTTCGATGCCCAATTTTTCTGAGGGCAAAAAAAAAAAAATATACTCCTAAAGCAAAAAGATTTAAGGCAGCACACTTAAATGAGGTGCTCTTATCTTTTTTTGTGCTTGGCTGCCTGACCATTCTCCACTTCAATTACTTGGCTGCTACTATGCAAATGAGAAGGAAGCCAGAAGTTATGCACCTGTGTTTGCCACCCCTGTATTCAATATTCCTATTAAATCCTAAAGCCCTGTTATGTGCTAGACAGGCATGGGGGATTGCCCAACTCAGGTTACAGTAGGGCAGGTGAAGGGCTTTTCAAGCTCAAACAATGGTTCCAAAGAATTCCAGACAACACAGTGGTTAGACTTGGTCTTACAGCGGAGAACAAAAAAAGCATTGACTATTACTGAAAACATAGCATTTATTACAGCTGCTACTATGCACCCAGATAATTTATGTGTGAGAAAAGCAGCATCAAGGTCCGAACCCCTCAAGCCTACCGTCAAACACAACAAACAAGTCCAACTCAGACATTAAACTAAGCTTATGCACAGTATGGTTTGCAGTATCAAGGCTTTACACATTTTCTAGTACAGTTCACAGCACCACGAGGAGCTTTCTTCATGCATTTTGGGAGATCTGCTTTGCTGTAAAAGTTGTCACAAGGCTAGGTCTTAGCTGTTCTGATTTACTGTTATTAAAAAAAGCAGCTTCCACTTCATCAGAACCTGTCTTTTCAACAGGCTTACGATAAACACTGATTTTGCCCTGTGCATACAAGTTATTCTGTATAAATAATAGAGCTGAAAGTCTGCAGTAATAAATTCCCAGATTAGAGGAAACAGTGAGGAGTACATATACACCATTACACTTACTTGAAAGTTTAGTTTCTGAAGCAGGGATCAACAGCTGTACATCTACAGATTAACCTTACAAGCTACCATCTTAAATAAAAGAAGAAAAAAAAAAGTACACCTGGAGTTCCAAAGGAATATCAACCTGACCCTCCAATTTGCTGAAAACAAAAACTTTGCCAGAGACCCCTTACAGATTACCTGTGCCAAGACACCAATAGAAAGGTTTTGGGGAAGGACAGAAGTCAGAAACCACTCAGATAATACGATGTGTTACCAAACAGCACTTTAACCGTAAATGAGGGAACATAAGACAGTTCACTGAAGACTTGCTACTACTTGAATAGAACAGGCAGGAATAAACAAAACATCGGGCACACCAGAGCTGTATCATATAACGTATCAAAGACAAATTGAGATAGTATCAGAGAAAATTAAAAAAAAAAAAAAAAAAAAAAAAAAAAACCAACACCAAAACAAAACCCAAACAAAACAGTGACTGTGCTGCTGAGATGCTAGTGAGTACGGACAGAA
Organism: Fregata magnificens; assembly: GCA_013389945.1. NCBI lineage: Eukaryota > Metazoa > Chordata > Aves > Suliformes > Fregatidae > Fregata > Fregata magnificens. The sequence continues at coordinate 233,009 of WAAD01014086.1, forward strand.
AGTCACGAGGAGAGCAGCAACGCCCTGGCAACCAAGGAAAATCCCAGGCTCATGTCTTGCAAGAAGCTCCCAGCCCACAGAGAAAGATCCTAAATGGCAGATGCAACTGGCAGGCACTTCTGCTGGGTCTGAGCAGTACATGCCCAGCAAACTGATACCCCATCAGCTGCTTCTCTAGGCTGCTCTCAGAATTGGGGTTTCTGGGGAGAAGGGACAGCCTGTTTTGTCTGGATCCACATGAAAACTGGCTCGCAAAACAACACCAGAAGCATGACGACCAACAGACAGCGTCTCAGCTTTTCTGTGCACTCAGGAGGTTAGGCAGCTCCGCTTGGCTACAGACCTCTAGAGTGATTTTCTCCGAGTGCTGGTACCAGGACGGAGTTTAGATGGACATATATTCCTTTTTCCACTAGCTGACATTCCTTTAGCTGTTTGTTTTCCTTTGAGCTTCGTTAAATAATTTTTTTTTGTTGTTTCTGGAGAAATTCTCACCTCTAAATTACTAATAAGTTGCCTCGCCTTCCACCTATGTGCAATTGTTTGCCTGTGAACCTGATGATTAGGAGATTTCTTGAAGTCTAACAATGGAGAAGGAGATGAAGAAGTCTCTGGAGAGAGCGAGAAAGAAATGGGCTTTAGCCCAAACTTAAGGAAACCTTCACTAACATCAGCAAGCGTCTCCGACGCAAAACTAGGCTGAGTATCAACCAAGTGTTGTGACTATTTCAGAGGACGTTATTTACTTGCAGATTCCAACTTCCATTGCTCTGAATAATTTTGTTTCTCAGGAGCTTGCTGATGCTTTTATCAAGATGAGCTGCTTTCATAACCATTTCAGTGGAGAAGATTTAAGCCATCAACGCTCATTAACATTATACATACTGTTGCACTGATGTACTGGTGAATTGATATTTTGTTATTGGTACTATTAAGAAAAAAGAAACCACTAACATATGGGATAAAAAATAAACACAGTAGTGAAACACTGCTGTGTACTGAAAAAATCAAAAGCCCTGACCTTTTCAAAAAAGCTCCCCCCTCCTCCTCACTTCCAAGTTGCCAAGGAAAGCAAACAGTTTCTAGACTCAGTAAAGTCACTCGCTGAGGTCCAACTAAGGTCACCGATGCACAGAAACTACCTGACCAGCACCTAGGGATTTATAAACTTGATACTAAACGTAACAGCAAAGTTGTTATGAAGTTTACTGTCTGGAGAGCTGGAAGCCATCCCTTTCTCTTGTCTTTCGTTCTTTTTCATATAATAGAACAAAGTTTTTCAATGTTTCTGCCAAAAAAATACCGCAAACTGCAATTACTGTATGTTTTAGGTGTGGGAATTGGGAGGGAGTATTCTATCATGATGTTTACGGTAGGAAAAACACAATGAAAAAAATCGAATCTGTAACAATAACAGAACTTGATTCCTTCCTTGTCCTCCTCACTTCCAACAGGAATACTTTTCGAGCTATTTTAACTCCCAGCATGAGGAACTAACAGAGCTGGCTTAAACCAAATCCTCTGTAGACAAGGGCTACCCAAATTTCCTAGTGAGGTCTGTGCCGTGTTTTATAGGTAACGCCCAAACATCTTTGCTCTTTCACTCTTTGGCCTTTCTTACACCAACTATTGCCAATACTGGCAAAACAGATGAAGCTGTTTCGGATATTACCATGCCAAGGGTTTGCAATCACCGCTTCCTTGCAATACTTGTCAAAAAACCCGCACCTTAGCTGCAACAACATGCACGTCACCCTTTCCTCTGGGACATCAAGGCTCTGTCACGTCCACTGAAGGCTGGCTGGTGGCGGCTGGGGCTACAGCGCGCGGCTACGGTGGCACTGATCAGGACACTGGCCCTGCCACAGCCACCCACGTGCAACCACAGTCTCCAGCGAGCCACCTGCCCTCGGCACCCCGCAACCCCCACGGCGGCGTGCCCGGCTGCTCCGCCGCAGGCAGCAAGTCTCAGTCTGAGCACGGCCAGCAAAGGCTGGGTGGCTCCAACGAATGAGAAGCTCTCTGCTGTCATCTAACCTTGGCATACGACCTGTGCTGGAAGTAGCATATACCACTGGCTACTCCTGTGCTCTACAGACCACATAATCAGCAGGATTTTACAGGAAATCACTCAGAATCCATCCTGTTAAGCCACAAATAAGTTGCAAGGCAATAGCAAAGCCTCTCTTGTCCTAACACATACACAGGATCACAGCCTAAGCACGAGGGTGGGAGTGTAACCAACACCAAGTCACAGCAATGCACAGATCATACAGTGCTATTTAACCACAGATATTTAACACCCAAAGAAATTATCACTAATGCAACATGCATTAGCAACGGGGTGAAATGCAACTGCCTAAGTTCGATGTCAACCCTAGACCACAGTGATGCCAAGGTAAGAAAGTTGTTCCCTAAAGAACAGTCTGTTCATTTGCAAGCATCCATCTAGTTGTTCACCTGAAAAATACCTAACAACGGACCTACTTGAAGCTAGGTAGAGAAAGGCACGGGTGTGTTTCTTTACAGATAAAGAAGTTTCATTATGGGTAGTATAGAGCAAAATAATTTTTAAAGGCCTTCCTACCTGATGAAAAAGACAGACCTTCCAGGTCATCAAAGGCGATTAAAAAAATCCCCAGCAAACTGCTCAGGAGAAGAGACAACAGGCAAGGATGAAACCACTCAGACTCTGACTCTTTGATCTCAAGAGATGCAGTCACCTGCACCGCAACTGTCATAGATCCGAGGCCAGACAGGACCAGCAATATCTGCGCGGTGCCTTACGTTCCTCATCCTTCTGCGTAACACAGAATTACCCACAGATTCCTGCGTTTATCACAGTGCCTCACTCAACCTTAACTGCATATCATAGACCGAAACCCTTTTCCTTTAGAAAGCGTTCTGCATTTCTTGCATGGATTGTAATGAATGAACAATGGCGATGCTGGAACTAGCCGACTGAAGGCTCTCTCTACTATTACAACACAAAGTTTTCCAGCGACGCTCTTGTGAAAAAAATGCTTTTAAGGTAGTGTGATGCTCACATTTTTATCAGCACTCTTACACCAGTAAGAGAGAAAACCAAGCATCTTCTGTGTGTGTCTGACTAAAATTAAAGCAGTTTGGTAATCTCCTCTAGCTATAAGTCACCCCTCTGAGTGTCCCCGAAGGCCTGCCTCCACCCTGACCTACCATATAAAGCCCTCACCCTGTTCTTCCGTGGCTTCTGCAAGATTGCAAACCGAGATGCCTGAAGCAGTAACAAACCTTGACAGAATTTGTTTTCAGCTGTCTGCAAACTCTGATGGGGCTCTGTTATGACCACTGAAACCTAAGACAGGACAGCTAAGATGTCTATCTAGAAGCCTAAAAGATGACGCAGGGAAGTCGCCTGTGCATCAAGCGTACCTGGTGCTTATCCAACTCTCTTGTTCCAAAGCACCCCTCTGCATTATCACAGAGAGACAGCAAAGCAGTCCAGAACAGGCCGGTCAGTGGGTACGTTGTCTTCACCAGCGTCGCCCCCTCCCCACGAGCACCAGCGGCACTCGCTAACCCACCAGCGAAAGAGGACACTGCCCCTGTAGTGAACCTCACGTGCTTGGACCTTGCACAGGAATTTCTAGTTTGAAATAACGTTCTGCAGCACTTGATGTGTGCGCATGTACATGCTCTTCCCCTCCCCAAGCCACATCGCTGCAATCACATCCCCAAGATAATAGACAGGAGTGGAAATAACAATCATTCAAATATATTTCCCCTATGTTAGACTTACATCATGTTTTGCTCAGGATTTTCAAAGATTATGTGTCTACGTGAATTGGCCTGTGTTTTTCTTGGGAGTGAATTCATCTTGACAGAGATGAAAGGCGGGGGGGTGTCCATTTTGGAGTGGAGTTAGCAGCTGGGTTAGAATCTGCCCTTGAGTAAAAAGATGATAAGAGTTTCATGTTGAAATGCTGATAGTCATGTTAATTAAACGAAAAGAAGTTCTATGAAAATAGTCATACTTATTACCTCACTGTAGGTATCTCCCTCTAGCAAATGGACTTTACAGAAGTAAATATAAACAATAACAGAAATAATACCTTTACATGGACATGCAGAAAGTGAGGCAAGTAAATGCAGGCAACCCCCAAGTGTTCTGGGGACAGAAGGCGCTACCAAAAGCATACTTTTACTGGATTACACTGACATAGTCAATTATTGGTAAAGTCTTAGCAAGTATACCATTACAAAGAGACTCGGAAAAGTCCAAAACTAAGATATTCCATACATATAATTTTCTAAAATGATAACTGATGGAGTTATGCCTCACTTGGGCTAAAGTTCCATTTATTTAAATCCAGTGGGATTTGCAATGAGCCTACAGGCTCTTATCTAATTGATAATACTTTTGCTATTTTTACTACCTTGCTTTATAACCATTAGAATATGCCATTCTTTTTTTTCCCCAGCATTATACTGTACTATTAGTTATTTTTATTATGAAAGATCTAGGTAACCTTTTTATGCAGCTCTAAACTGGATTTGTTTTCCGATCCTTTCAGAGACTTATTGCCTCCAAGAAAAATGACCACAGAAACTGTCACAGTCCATTAATAAGCTAATTTTGCACATTCTCTCCAAATCTCTAAGCTATTCCTTAAGCAAAGGTTAAAAATAAACACTCTCAGAGGCTACAGGAACAAGGAGGCACTTTTAACAGCCTTCATTTCTCACCTAACAATAGGAAGTAAGACAAACGCGAGAGCAGAAATCTCACTAAGACACCGGCCATCAGCAGCCTACACGCCTAAAGCAAAATACATTATTTTGCTTTGGATAATCTAGCCTTTGTTTCAGCGCCATGCAACTCAACTATGACTCAAAGACCCAATTACAGGAAGTCCCTCTGGGCCAGCACGGAGATGTTTCTGATAACAGCAATTGAGAAAGTGGAAAGCACTGTGCACAAGACCACATTTTCATGTAACAAGCCTGCTATGCAGCAGGCTTGTGAGCTGTGAACAAACGTTACTCATAACATTACACAAGCCGACTTTAAAAACCTAAATAACATTGCACTTAAAACCAACAAATCTAGTTATCTTTTGGCAACATGCTTGGATTTAAAGCTACAGCAGACAACATAGCGGCATGTATTTCTTGAAGTGACTACAGATTGCTAACTCAAGTTGTTTCTTTTCAAGTGACCCTGATTTTCAACAAGTGCTGAGCATCCACTGTGTAAAAACCAAAACCCACGGCCCAAGCTATAAAAAAACCCCTGTCATTTTTAGAAGAATTTAGATGGCCAAGCCTGTTCACAAAATTGCATTCAACACACCCATCTCCACAGCTTCTCAAGGCCAAGTTCCGCACAACCTAGGTAGCATAGCCAAAAAGACAACACAGAGCTGCTAATTTGTTCCAACCAGCAGCAGGCATGTCAATCCTCATTACTTCACAAAATGGGTATTTAGGATGGGGTTTGTGCAGATTACTAGGTTACCTCTGGACTCGAGCACTGAAACCCTGTGCTTCTGTCATCTTATTTCTCTGATCCATCAACATTGCAAGAAACCTGTCTTACATACTGAAAACGGTCATAAGACATCAAACCTCCTCGGTGCCACATCAAAATAATTTGCTATCTGGAAAGCGGTTCTCCACCAAAGCGAGAGGAAAAAAAAAAAAAATCTGATCTTTTGTTACTTGGATCAGTAACTGACATATTTGCTAATGGATTATCAACAAAATACAGTTCTAGGGACTGTCTCTTCCACCTACAATGGAGAAGCGTTCAGTGAGCCTGCTTCCAGACATCAGTAGCCTTGTCCATATAAGCAAAATGAGAGACTGCTGACAATAAACAGAGGGGCTGGAGCCACTCCTGTCTTCTCCCCTTTCCTCCCAACTTGTTTGGTTTTTGGTGTGTCCCCCCCCCGCCCCCCTTGGAAAAGACAAGCTTTCAGATTCAAAAAAATTTCACATTTTCATTCCAAGCCTCTAAGGCAGATGGGAATTGCCATGGCCTACTCACCGAGAGGCTTAAACACAGAATTTGTGGCCCAAGAAGAACACAGAGTTGAAATAGGCTCAAGCACTGTAACAAGCCATGAAGAAAGCCGCTCAAAGGAGCAAGCCAAAAATGCAACATGAAGAGCTGGACAGCAGCATGCTGAGGCACCAGCAGGAAACAGTCCCCAAGACCTTGTCCAGAGTTCTCACCCGGGGCGGGGCGAAAAGCCAAAAGGCGATATCTGCAGTAGCAAACAAAATAGTTCCAGTAGTCAACGGGTACAGTGACACACACCAGCACTGAATCCACGTGGCTTTAAGGAGTGGGTCGTTGCATCCAAGCTGCCTACTGGGACTTGTTCCAGGATCAGCTTAACTCCAGAACTGCAACCGATAGGTCTTTGGGCCAAGGACCAAAGTACCGGTAGCAAGGACCAGCCTAACATTTTCACTACAGGATGACCAAATTTCTGTGCCAGCACGCAGGCTTTGGCACTGCTTGATTGCTTAGCACAGAGATAACCAAAGAGAGACTGGACCAAATGCAGTATCCCGAAGCACAGCGATGCTAACACAAGTTCGGGCTGCAAAAATGCACCAGAGCTAGACCAAAGCAGAAGGATCCATTCCCCTTGCCCTTCTTGCTCCTTCCACTTGGCCCAGGTCCCCAAAACACACTGTAACCCCTCTAACGAGCTGACATCATCTCAAAACGCCAAGGCTGCTTGGGGGGTCCCAAAGCTGCCCGAAAGCCTTGGCTCCCTATTCAGATACTTCTGAGGACAACAGTTCATTTGATGAATTCTGGCCTACCCCAATTTCTTCTAAGGCCAGCGGACACGCTGACATAGATAAGTTATGGCAGTCAGGTGGTAGCAAGTAAAAGCATCTGGAGCTTGTCCAGAAACGCTCAGGACCACTACGAAGGGTGGGATACGTGCCTGAGACTTTTGAGAGACAACGTTACAACTGTTTGCAATCTGCCAAGTGGGAAAAGCACAGATACCCTCACCACATGGACTTAACACCGTACCGGCAAAATAGATTATGTATTTCAGATAGCAGGCTGAATCCTGACCCCATATACAAATAATTCCATAATACATTCACGTTTTAGTGCTACGAGCAACAAGAGGATTTTCAAGCACTGCATCAGTTAACAGCTAAAGAAAAAAAAAAAAAGAAAGGAAAAAAGAGAGAAGAAAAAAAGCAGTTGAGTCCTTTTCTGCTGGAGGAGTGGACTGAGAAGGAATTGAAAATTGCGAGCTATGACTTGATGTAATTACTACCGCTACTCGAGGCTCACAACTGCTACTCAAAATGTTCCAGAAATTTCTGAAAGCTTTCAGACTGCTGCCAAAGCAAATGCCATACACTGCAAGGCTCGAGAGTGGATTTCTAGGCAGGATACCTATCATTACAAGGGAATTCAAAGCGGCTTGAGGTTTTTTTGTTAACCTTGTTGTTTAGTTCTGAATTCCAAGGCACAAAAGAAAAAGCTTTTGGCCCAAATCGACTGGTTTTAAAATAAAATTAAAAAAAAAAAAAAACAGTAAAAAAAAATCAAACCCACCAACAAAACACAAAGAGCGAACCACATTTCCAGCTCACACACACACACACAGATATGTCACGCATCTCAGTAAAGCTTCATTACCTTCAGTAGAGCTACACAGACGACAACAGTTGTGGCTCTGGTGCAACATCTTAAATATATAACATTAAAAAAAGAAGACATTAAACTAAAACGCTATTATTAGGACTTTACATGCTGCTATGTGCGTGCTTGGAAGTATAAAATAGTAGGTTTATTATGTTTGATGAAAGGTAGCACAGTACTCTGCTTCCATACATATCCCCAAACAAGCTCACCGGCAATTGGTTAATCCAAGAAACTGAAATTTTGCCAACAAGTAAATCTTGCCTCATACCTCATCCATCTTACTATGACCATAGTTCTGAATTGCTAAATAGTAATGAGAAGTGCTCTGTAATTTAGAAAACGTGCAGCGTGTTTAAAAAGGAAAATAAAAGTTATAAGTTAAGGTTTTGTAGCATATGGTTCCTGTTTACAGTTCTTCAGCCTTCCTGGACCCATGTACAAGAATCATAAGGAGGTTAAAATGTTTAAGCAGAACACAAACAAATAAGCATTGCCCAGACAGGCACTGTTCTGCTTTGTTTTACTCTTAGGTTACTCTTTCTTTCAAAACCTAACCTGATACTGGGAATTGCACAATTTTATGATGAAATCGGGGAAACTCATGCTCTGGGAGCCATACAAATCCAAACGTAGCCACTGTCTGTTTGTTCTTGTAATTTCTATGGGCTTCTCAAAGGGCTGGTTAAAAAGGAAAGATAGGTTTCCACCGTCACAGAACTAAAGGAATAACCAAGGACACAGTTACACTTGCACAGCCTCGCGGATTGCTACAAAGCACGAGAGTTCTCCCAGCACGATGCAACTCCTGCGCTCGTGGGAGTTCCGTAGCACGAAGCGTACACCAACATCTCCTCATGGTACCGGGGCACTATGCAGGGATTTTTAAAAGAGTTTTAACTGTCTTAGCCCAAAAAACCAGTAACTGGAAGTCAGATTTCGGGTTAGGAACTACAGCCTTAACTGGGCCTGTGAGAGGACAAGTTGAACAACTGCTTTATGCCTTCTCACGTTTGTCTTCAGGGGCTAGCTAAAAAAAAATCAGTTATATATGCCAGCTACTTCAAACAGTCTGATCAATTAGCCCTTCAAAGCAGGTTACTGATGTGTGCATTGGAACTTGATATCAACAAATAAGTAATTACTGGATTACCTGTTGAAAACAGGGTGGAATCCGGCCCATTACTTTATCAAGTACCGGAAAACTACCAGCCCTATATACTGTAACATCTGAAGTAGGAAGTGATGTCTGCCCTGCAACTTCCAGAAATGAGAATAGCATTAGATTATTTTTTCTCTAAGAAAAACAAAGTGAAAATACAGACATCAGCTTGTTATTTTACACGTGGTTTGAGCTAAAAAGTTTCACGCTAGATCTCAATGAATCTTAGAAACTCTAATTCCCTTTTAAGTTGAAAAAACCGTCCGCAAAAATCACCTGAAGAAAAGATGTAATTTGAAGGCAAAAGAGTAATTTCTCACATCCTGCTGGTACAATTGTGTGCAGTTTGTACTTCCTAAACTACTTTTGAAAATTATATCAAAATCGATTCAATTATTTTGTTTACTTTCATTATGTCATTAATTATGAGAAAAAGAACAATGATTTTTGAAGCTTCCAAGTAATTCAGTTAAGATTTTCCTTCGAACAGCTTTTGAAATTAGCCTCCTATTTGCTCTTCGTAAGTGCTTAAGTGTTTTGGTAATGTGCTTTTTTTCCTGTGTATTTTAAAGTAAGTTTAAGTTCAAATTAAAAAGTAAATATGAAGGCTTATTGAAAATCTGGAAAATATAGACAGAAGAGAGAAAACCTGTATTTGATGGTGAAATAATTAGCTCTTTTAAACAAGCAGTACCATGACTGATGTTGCCAAGTCATATCCATTAATGCATTACTTATACAAGAGTTAAGGCCACAGAGATTTGCAATATTTTACTTATAAAACATACTGTACAGCTAGAAGTGCATGCCTACAAAGATCCTGCATTTCAATTGGGAGTTGCTAACATAATTCAAGTTGTGAACCTTGACCCCTGAGTGTGAGTGTTGGTTCAGAAAACATTTCATCAGGTCATAAATAATTGGAGGGACATTTAATTCTATGTGGAATAATATTAATTACATTCCTTAGAGAAGTACTGTTGCAGATGTTAATATCAGCAAATCAGCTACAGAGCACTCTAAATATTTTGAAGAAAATGAAAAAGAAATCTGCCAGTTCTAGCATGTACGGTTTGTTTACTTTACGACAGAAGACAGCTTGAAATCAGAACTAGAATGAAACCCCCGCAAATTCCAGGACCTTCCCAAGTTTTGTTAATTTCTCTAAGAAATTATGAGCTAGGTGTAAATTTGGATTTTAATATTGCCCCGATGCCGAATGTCAAGAAGTGACAATATCCGAGTTTACGTTTCTGCAGCCCATCTCCAGCTTTCACGCTCAGCCCTCTAAGTGCTTACGCTGCAGAAAGGACTGGTTCACAAAAGTAGTTTTAACAGTTTCGTGTTTCAGTACAAGGTTTTTTGTGCACATAATTCCCCCTCCCCTTTTTTTTCTTTAAAGCACGTGGGTTATACCTCGCACGATTAAAAACAGCATTATAAGAGTAAGATATCTTGAACTGCACAGCATCATTAGATCCATAAATCAAGCTTTACAAATCTAAATAAACAAGAAAAAGAATAATAATATTTCCCAATGGCTCCTAATATTTTTATAGATTCAGATATTTTAAGATGCTGTATTGACTGCTTGTTTAGTTATGCCTAACATTTTCTAATGTGTGCCTTCTTTTCAGCAGCATAAACACTTCACAAACAACATCAGTAGCTGTATCTGTTTTGTCTCTCAAGATTCATTTTTGAGCATGTCCAATTTGAAGAGATTCAGTTGTTTTCAAGAGAGCACTTAGCGAAAAAGACAAAAGCTTTTCTTAGTTGGGGTTTTGCTTGTTCAAAACAAACCAAAGCGGAGGGCTTCCAGGGAGGGGGAAACACTATGAGAATAATTGCTCTGTACAGTATTCAGCATTCAGATGATTATTACTTTGAGGTGTTTTGCACTTACGCGAGTATGAGATGTGCTACAGTAAGCTTCTGAAAGAGAATGTCAGGCCTAAGCCCTTTAATCCCTGCAATTTAAGACAAACTGACAAATGCTCAAATAATAAAAAGCTGTACCAAAAAAAGGGGGGGGGCCCGACACGGACGAGAGAGAGAGAGAGAGAGAGAGCGCGTGAGAGCATGCAAGCACGCAGAGCTGTGAAACGCACGTGCACACAGCCTTTATGTATCTTGAGTGGAAAAAGAGTTTGAAACATGCCTAGATTATGCAGACCCATGTATTTGGTCAGAGAGAAAGGACTCCCTCCGCTCCTAAGCATCGCTATGGTTGTCAGAAGCTCTGTCTTATAATTGAATAAGCAAAAAAGAGGCACTTGATATTAATATAGCCACTGAATGCTGGACCTGACAATTCGTCATCATTACCGAGAAACTGTTTTCTTCTTACGGACTGGCAAGTGGGAATTTCTGGACTGGCATTTCCTCAATGACTAAAGACACTAGCCATGTGCAAAGGAGCAATATCAGGTCTGAATTATCTTCTTGCTTGTCTCGCTGTTTGCCTTCCCCCTTAGCACACGTACTGACTTGCAACGTTTGGCTGCATCTTATGATAATCTCAAGCCTCACATCAGTAAAGGAGCACGGCACCGTAGCAAACCCTCCCCACCTCTTCCCGCTGAGCAAAACAGAGCCAGTTTAACACAGCGTTCCCTAGCTCCAAGAGAAGGTGCTTGCATTATCCATTCCCTCCAGTTACACAATTGTTCAGGTTACTCCCAGTGTGAGGCTTTACACGAGAAAGTGTGAAACGGACGGCAGGAGCCAGAACCAAGACAAGGAAATTTTCAACCGGAAGGGCAATACGCAGCAACTCCAGCACAGAGAGATGCTATGTAAAAGGGTCCGCCAGCGGCCTCCGTGCTAACTTGCGAAAACCTCACCACATCTCGAGGTGAACAACAGTTCATCTCGCGCAACAGCTCCATTGGGTGCCTTTATTGAATAGAGATCGCCAATTGTATTAAACCGTGCCAAGCCACGCATGATGGTTTTGGGATAACTTCTAGAGATGGTAAAGACCAAGTTCTGGCCGAACTATATTTACAGTAAAATTGCAGCAATTTTGTTGTGCATCACATTCTGAAATTTCACGTAATGAGATGTATAAAAGAGAAAGCCTGAAAACCATGAAGAAACTAGTCAGATTTTTGTCCTGAAACTACTATCAGAAACCCAGCTCAGTAAAGTATTTGGATTGAAATGCATGCTAAATTAACTGTTTTCCTAAAGTGAAACCGCACCGCTGGAAATGCCATAATGGAACACATGGCAGCACACAGCTTTGGTGGGGCAGAGCATAATTCAGTTTCTTTTTTGCTCACTTGACCAAAAAGCAGTGTTTCTGAACAACCTTAACTCCCCTGCAAGTGCTCACTATTCACTGCTTTTTTATACAACGCTTTCTACATAAAACTATTTGCAACACTCACCATACAAGTGAAAACCTTTTCTAAAAAATAAGATAAGAATACAGTTCTCAGATAAATCGGCACCGGATCTAAAATCTCTTACTTTTTCAGTACTCAAAACATTTTAAAATTCTGAGCAGCAGTTAAATAAACAACAACAGAAAAGCACAAAACAAGGCAGAAATCCTCCCCCTCTCCCCCCCCAATATCCTCATTCAGCACGTCAACAGAACTCAGCAGGTCTATCTGAGGGCAAAAATACCTGTATAGTTTTAGCTTGTGTATAGGAAGAGCTTTTTCTTCCCACTCTTTGGAAAACACTATATAAACAGTAGATACGCTACACCAGCCCAATCACCTTACTTCACACGGTTGCAGTTTTCTTCAAATAACTCTGACAACGCGTACAGCAGTATTTCCCCGCACAAACACCACGCTTGTTGTTCCCCAGCAGGCCACACTTCTCCATACCCTCTAATTGTGTTCCTCCTTACCATTTCTAGCAATTTGCCTTGCACAGTTGTCACAGCCTTCCTAGTGAACAGTTTACTGACTCTCCCCTATAATATGTTTTTAAGACTGTTGTCATATTTAACACCTTGGACTCCTCAGGTGCTAAGGTAGTTTAAGCAAAAACATTCCCAGCAATATAAGCAAGTTTACAGTTTTGTTAAGGATTTCCTTGAAAAATTCTGGGAGAATATTATTTTCAACCGTTTATCACACAAAACCAAATTAAACAAACCAGCGCTGGGAAATCCAACAACAGCTATCACTAAAGCTGCACTGGAAATCTCATTTCGGCTGAGCCTAAAACATCTGCACCCCCGTGGATTAAAAAGAAAAAAAAAAAAAATCCCTACCTCTAATAATAAAACAAGAAGACACACAGACAAGACAGCATTGGCTGCAAATATTTGTAGTAACGTGTCTCTGAAGTTGCCACATTCCAAACCACTTCTACTGTAAGATTAAAACGTAAACCCACAAACAGAATTTTTGTCCGAATCTTACAGAAGAAATGACCACAGTAGCCTCAATCGCACCAGACAGACACGTGACCTTCTGCTCTAGTTCCTGACTTTACCTTATCTTCTAACAGCAGCTGAGATTCATCTCTAAATCATGAGGCCTGTTAAGGGCCAAACCTCTTCGCCTGTACCCAACTGGTGACCAGAGATGTGGTACAGACTTAGTGAACCCAATTATTACCTTCCGAGGTTTTTGAACAAGAGCCACCCTTTTAATAACAAATCTAGCATCCTACTGAGCATGGCTAATAAGAAATTACTCCTAAATATAACATGTTGGTGGTTCACTGAAAGTTCATGTATCAGTAAGACAGCCAGGCTTGATTTAAATTATGGAAGTTAACTGTGTATACATTATTAAGCCAGTAAAAGGTCAATTATCCTTGTTAAAAGCTTGTGCTTTATTTCCAGATTAAAATAGATTCCTTCCATATTCAAGTCACTGAGATAGAATGGTCGGAAGCATATCGATAACAGTTACACATAATATGCTTTACATAAGCATATTGTCATCTACCGTTTAGACTGAACTGAACTTTTATTAAACTTCTTCCATCTGTCCCACACAGTAGCAAATTCACAGAGACTGTCCTATTTCTCAGCAGCTGAAGAAGCAGCAAACTCCATAGGGCATTGTCCCCTGTTTCTGTTTACTCCCTTCTTGCCGTTTTCCCAGCCGTCTTACCATCACATAGAGCTATGTCTTATGTGCAGTCATGGGGCTAAAAAGTCAAGGCTGACAAGTCCAATAAAGCTGTCATAGAGAAGCTAAAAATAAAAGCAGACCCCAGACATGAGAGAAAAGGCTGTGAAGCTTCTGTATTACATTAGGTACAGACACAATCATTGCTTATATCAGCTGAGTTGCACCCCTTCCTATCACAAAAGAAACTAACTACGATCACTACTGCGACATCATTAGCCAGGCTCCGATTGCAGGGATCCATGAATCCCAGGCATATGAAAAAAGGAAGTCAACCGGGGTCCAGTGCCTATAACTTACAGAGCAGGGGAAAAAAGCAAACACCATAAAGCCTTGGCACTAGAGACATCCTGAGGATATCAACATATGTATCTTTTCCACCAACATTTCTCTGAGCAGAAACATAGAAGAAAATTCCAGGGCAGGAACCTTATAAATTAGGAGCCGCGTGTTAAGAAATACCATCTTACTCGACGAACTGGCTAAAGAGACCGAAACAAGTCGGAGTTGCGGTGCTACACCAAGCAGCTGTCGCTCGCATGCGGAACGCTCCCTAGCACTCCTCCATCAGGAAGCAGTTGCTCTCTGTGGAAGAAGCCCTTCTCACCTTTGCGCAGCACGTGGGAGATGACAAAACCCTCTCTCCAGTTCCCTACTGCTAAAAAGGGTCACAGATTAGATAAATACGAGCTATCAGCAACCCCCAACAGCCAGCAGCGTGCGACCAAAAAAACAACCTTTCTCGTAGAACTCTATCATCGCCATTTCCAAAAGTGGGCAACTACAGTAAAATCTGTAAAAATAGGGGCGGTAGCTTCAAGGACATTGGCTACTGAAAGTTATAGTTCATCACCTTCACAGAGCAAACATAAGGAACCAAGGGAGAAAAACCCAAACTGAATAAGGACGGGCAAAGGCCCTTCAAAAAATGCTTGCTCCAAGTTTAACAACCAAGTCACTGCCTCGGAGGAAGGAGAATAGGCCTATCTCTCTAACACCAAGACTGTCACCGAGAGGCTCAGTACCGTTGAAGAATGATGCTTACAAACCACGCAAGAATAATGTCGCAGCCTCCTGAGCAATACTATGGTCAAATCCAGTGTCCCTAAAACGGTTTTGGGACTCGGGGCTGAACACGCTACCGAATCACCTTTCGCCTCCTCCCACCCCTTCAAACGCAGGCTGAGAATCAGGTTCAGCCTTCACAGCGGATCAACCACTACACGCCGCTCACTCACAAGCAGTCCGTGCTTGCTTATTAGTATGCTGCCCTCTCTAAGCCAGGCCGGAGGCACGAGTCAGACGCACGTGAACGGACATGGCTGGTACAACTGAAGGAGAACCTGTAGTACTTAATTGCATTAATGACCAAGGATTACAAGAGTGGAAGGAAATAATTTTAAATCAGTATCCAAAAAAGCATTAAGGGACTTAACAAAACAAATACCCTCGCAAAAAGTGTACGACTTCTATTATACTGCACAAAACTTCTGTAAAGGTCCAGAGCGGTTAGGCGTTAAAATGTTAAATAAGGAACCCAAGTCCTAACAATAATTCATCAAAACTTACCATCCTCTCTTGAAAATGAGGACTGAGTAAGCAAACCTCATCTTACAGGTAATTCTCTGCCAGATGTGATGAAATTCTCCACTGTTAAGTTCCACGGAAGCTTTACTTCATCGTGTACAAAGGGAATGATGTTATTGACAATGACACAATACTGCTTCACATTTTTCACTACACATTACGCAACCAATTTTGTCAGCTTCTTTTCCCAAAAATATAGTGAAAATTTACACTATGTTTTCTAAGTCCTCCACAGACAGCAATGAAGGAGCCAAGTGTATGGACTTCCTTGTATTTCAGCCTACTGCAGCCAAAGGAATTCCCAACAAAGCTTTAATTCGGGGAACTCTATTTATTTGCTGGAGGGGACCATCTAGTAGAAAGATGCTGATAGTCCAAACACATATAAAACATGTGGCCAGTGACTGCCTGAATGCCTAAAGATGATGAAAGTTTAAGTTTGACAAAATAAGTTGCAATTCCCAAAAGCTGCCTCTACTTCCCCTTAACTACTCCTAAGGACTTGATTCTGACTTTCATGGAAATTTTACCATTGAACTTGTTGCCAAATCAGCCAAGAAGATAAACCTCAATGGTTTTTCTTTTCTGCTATTTTTGCAAGTTAAAGGTTAATGAATAGCTTTGGCATAAAGCGCAGGCCAGCTGCTTTGTGATATCATTCACCCGACTCTTTGGCACAATGAAATACATGTTTCTGGTCCAACTCACTCTGCAATTGCTGACAGCTAAAAATTTACTATCTAAATATTTTTATTCATAAAAAATTTATTAGTACCTCTATCAGAGTATTTGTGCGTCTATACTTTAGCCCGTACGGTTATAATGTGAAATTCCTTTTGAGTACATGGAATGATTACTGAAAGAGAACTCGTTTGATCATAAATAAATGAAATTAATCGTTCTAGATTCTGCCCAGCTAACAGTCAGTTTCATGTTTTGACTAGTAAAGCTCAGTGGCTTTGCAAGGCTTAGTTTCTTTAGTAAGGAAGGACTCCACAGCTGATCTCGCATCGTTTAACTATAGAGTCCGAGATCTTAATGCTGAATACCCACACGCACAACATGCAGTAGCCCATTTTACTAAGTAACGGGTAACACTTGCTAAAGCACCACAAATCAAAACCAAGGTTTAGAAATTATTTTACAATGAGAATTATGTCACAGAATAAAACAAAGGTTTTCAAAGTGTGTATTCTGGGTTTAACAACACCTCTGTTCTTCCCTGGAAATACAAACTACCCATCTTTCACCTAGGCGTTTCTATACTTACTCTGATACTCATCACTGCAACATGTGAATACTTCGCACATGAGACTTCTTGTAACCACAAAAGGTCTGGCAGACTCCACGGTCTTGGCCTGCCTCGCTGCACTAGACTGTCTTATTGTTTCACAGTTTGAAATCTGATTGTACCTTAACGCAGGCATACAGTGCCATTTTAGATAGCCTGGAGCATTTAAGAGACATGAGGCTCTGAGATATGACACAAACCTCCCAGAAACCTGAACGTGTGTGGAGCAGCAGCTCGAATCCAGAATCCAGGCAGCGACTATTCCATTAGCAGACACGGTGGTGGGAACTTGCTACGTTACAGGACTCTACCTATCACCCAACTTCAAAACATGGGGCAAAACACTGCCTATTTGCTTCGCAGAGCAATCCAAATACTTGAATGGTAAGAAAAAATTACCATTTCTTTAACACGTGTGAATTCTGCAAAACAGCTGGAGCCCTGGGAAGTTCAGAGCATCCCTTGGACAGCGAGGAGCTTGCAGGTGAAGCGGCACTTCGTTTGTCACAAACTGGGAGCAGGCCCATTTTAGTTTGTAAAAAACAAGCTTCTCCGCTGGCTTCACACTAGAAGCATTTCCTAGAAGTGTTATTATTATTACACGATAACTAAGACAGTCAATCAGCTACTGAAAACAACAGAAAACCTTTGTGAAAGTTAATGCCTATTATTTCTATACCAGCAACAAACTTGAGTTCTGCCTTCTGCCTACCTGACCAACTTGATTAGAGAGACCATTCCAGGACCACCAAGGAAAGGCGCTGAATAAAAAAGAGGCTGATCTTAGGAAATACGTCATTATTTATTTAAACTTCAGGGATGACCGCTATATGGGGTGCTAACGTTTTTGTAGAACTGCTGCGAACCGCTTACTCTATGCTTTTTTTTTTTAACCCCTGGGAGTCTTTACTTGAAACGTACGCTACAGATCCTTGATGTTCCAGAGACGGTCAGATTTTCCTCAAGACCGGGGGGCTTTCTACAAAGCGGGCAGTCCGAGGAGAGCAGAGGACCCAGCAAACCTCCAAGTAGGTGGGGGATGCAATTCTCCAGTGCAGAGCCGCAGCGAGGCAGCCAGCACGCTCCCTGCGGGCACAGAGATCGGCAGGAGCACGCCAGGAGATCTTGGAGGCCCGGTTTCCCTGAAGCCACTGCTGCCTATTCAAGCTGCGTTCCCTTGATGGGGCAAAATCTGCTAGTGCTCTAGTTAACTCTGGTGCTGCTCCAAGCCTTTTACTTCTGCTTTCCATAGTTCTGTGGGCTAAACGTCTACTTTTCTTCGGCAGACCATTTTCAATACTCCGATGTGTACTGTAAACAGAACTGGACAGCTGCAGTATCATTAGCAATTTTCCTGTTTTCTTTAAAGTCACCATGATCCATTTTCATTTGGTTTTTCAGGAAAATTAAAGAAGGCTTTAAAAAGGAGCTCCAAAACCTAATGCACCACAATGAGCATGTGGCCGGGTTGGCGGGAAAAATAAAGGGGGGCAAGGAGGGGGCTCAGTTGCTTCCTGTGGTTAAGATGTTAAAATCCATTCCAGAAGAGCCTGCCTTGATACTGTGGGTTTCGCTGGTCTCTTATTTATGAACATCGGAAATAAACTTGCATGTGTGCCCCAGTTTCAGTACAAAGCGCGTGTTAAACAGATGGAACTCGGTTATATTTCCATCAAATACAATTGAAGACTCATACTGAGGATGCTGCCAGATGCCACAAAAACTAAACAGTTTCCAGAAGAACAGAATTTGCTGTTGCAGTGACAGCACTTTCCAACAAAATTACAGGCTATGCTAACAAACTGAAGGAATCTGGCTTATCCACAGAGATATTTCTCTTACTCAATTCATTTATACCTTCTTTTTACACTCAGATGTCCATTTATTCCAACTAATTTAGGGCAGATAGATTAATAACTGGGTATACACTAAGCCAGATTTAAGGCTTCTTTAAACACTTCCACAAACACTTTCTTTAAAGAACAGTCAGAAACAGAATATACTCAAATTTGGACGGTCTGACGCTCACACTGTCTCTGCACTGCATACCTGTTACGTGGGCACACGTCAGCCAGCGTTACTGTCAGACTCAGGTATTTCACATATGGCCTTGCGATGCAAAAAACACATTGATCTTGGCTTTTTTCATTTCTCATTCTTGATCTGACTTGGTCTCATTCTTTTGAATGTTGTTCATATCTTTCCTCATTCACACTACCAGACACCACTGAAAACGGTCAAATATAACGCAACTTGCACTGAAAAGGAAGATTTTAGCAATTTCTTGCAAATACAAACAGAATAAAATCAACGCCCACTGAAAGGAGCTGGAGAAAACCAAGGTTATTCTGTAATTATAAATGCTCCATGTGACACAATGCAATGAGATATTAATGAGAGCTGTGGAGAAAAAGACAGTGAACTGAACTTTTTTCGTAACACAAATATAAGTCCATGGTAGCAAATCACATTACTGAAAGGAAAAAAAAAAAAAAAAAAAAAGCCTACTGCTTATGAAAGGAAAAAAAGCAGGGAAAAAAAAGCACATTCTTCCGTGTTCCTGCGTAACCATACATAGGTATCTCGTCAGGTCACCATTGTCCTCACTGAGGTGCTTAGGCAGGTGATAAGCCTGACTTAAGGAACCTGGCTTGCAGCAAGGGAGACCCTGCTAGCAGCACCTTCTGAGTAAAAGCATCCTTGTCTGCTAGAACCCAACTTTCTAAACGTACTGTAAACGCTGCTTCAGTCACGTTTTTGACAGGGAGGAAAACAGACGGAGGATACAACTGGACACAAGAATATAACACCATGATACGAGAAAGAGTCATTTACCATTACAATGGACAAATATTATTATATATATCGGGATTAGCCTTGTATTCCACATCTTGTAAATATTCTATTCTACTACTATTTAAGATTGTAAAAACATCTGGACTGAGGGAGGTAAGTGGACCTTTATGAGCATATGAAACAGCAGAGGAACTCATTGTTAATTACACGATCCTAGCGAGTACTGGATGAGTGCTGAAGGACCCTGATAGCCTCCACACTTCCTCCCTCCACATAAAACCCACTGACAAGTTAGCAATGGTCAAGAATACTGCACTACTACTACCGCACTGCCAAACTAGGAAGCATATGCCTCGAAGATGTACTTCAAAGCCTGGTACACGGGTATGGTTGGAATCGCTTATCAAAAAGATAAAGAGGTGACGGAGTTATAAATATCTTCATGTGGAGAAAATACCGGATATTACCAAGCTCATTAATTTAGCAGTGAACGACCTAGCCAAAACCAATGGCTAGCAGCTGAAGCCAGACAAAGCCAAGGGAGTTTCAACAGTACAGCCCAACATGTCACCAAAGCCACTCACGTCGCTTCCGTTGATTAATTTTGACGCAGAGCCAGCTGTTTTAATGCAGTGTATTTAGCTATGTTTTTTAAAAGGTAAATTGACGTTTTCACCATCAAAAAACCTCAAATTTTCTTCTATGAAGGATACGGTTCAAATGCACCAAGACAGCAGACGGCTGATCCTCAGAAGACTCGGAATGCTTTTCACCAACAGAGAAAAGAATTCCTGAACTTATCAAGTAGAAAGAGATTCAACTTCTCCAGGCTTGATGAAAATGCCATTCCGTTACAGTCATCAGCACCGAGTTCATACTGCATTTGGTACAACAATAACTGAAATGCTTTGTGCAAAAGACAATTATCACATAACAGTACTGACATTAAATGACAAATTACTAAGCCTGAGTGAAGAAGAATTATTATTTTTTCTTAGGCAGGTGTGAATCCAAGTTTATGTTTGTCAACCTGTAAAATACTAGTACCCTGCAGGCTGTGAATGCAACTGAAAACTTTAAAAAGCGACTTGCTGAATCACTGAAAAAGCAAAATGCATTCCTACCGCAACAAAAAGTAAATGTTGAAAATCCGTGTCTCCAAACATCCCTCAGTCTTACAGCTTGTCTATAAATCAGTTCTCCCTTACTCGGCTAGAGTGACATACAGAGTTCTCTGTAGAACCAAACAGAAAGAAGTAATGTATCAAGTTTAATTATCAAAACAAAAAGTTTATGGACAGGAGGTCTACATGAAAATAAACCTGTTTATTTTGTCGCTGTTTTGTTTATAATTCTAGCTGAAATGTTTCACAAAAAAAGAAAAAGCTTCTTCAATGTATTTTCAGTGGGACTCTTTTTTCCATGCAGAAAGAGTGGCAAAAGGCCCGTATTTCTTTCAGGATTTTTATTTTTTTTTTTTTTACCTAATTATTTCCTCCTAGTAAAAGAATGGGAAACAGTTAAAAAGGCAAAGTAACACTGTATGGAGTGTTATTTTTCACTTTTTAAAAGTAACTTTTCACCTTTAAGTGCTAACTGGACGCTTGAAAGCTAAATGAATACATCCCCCCCACGGCACTTGCAGCACAACAAAGTGGACTGCTGCTAAAAAAGTAAGGGTGCTGTGGCAAAGTCATGAAGGAAAAGCAGTCACCTCGAGTAACCTGAATGGTACGTGGGGAAATCCTCACAAATAGGGCACCAGTAGTTGAGCGAGGAGTTTTCCTAAGCGTGCAACGGTAAAAACGGAAATCCAAACCACTGTCACTTGGAAACACTCAAAGATTTCTTCCAAAAATTAAGATGATGTTTACTTAGATGGCTAAATTCAGAACCAGGGAGAGATTTGATCGCAACCTGAAAGCAGATGATCCAGTCATCTGCTCATATCGGATTAAACCATTGCGGGGGGGAAGAAAACCCGCTAGACTGTAACGGCAGCGTGGCTTCTTTGGTGCTTTGACCCTTCATCTCACTGCAAGCTAGCTCTGCTTCCATCTTAACTGCGCCTTATGGACATATCTCCCAAAGCAATGAATTCAGAAGGAGCACTCAGAGGAACGCCCAGGTCTGGCCCACGAAGAGGGAGTTTGCCGAGAGCACTCGGTTTTGGTTTTTGCCTATGCGCAGGGATGCTGACTGGCACCCTGGGCACCTAAGGGTGAGTCGTTACGTGCTGGTGCCTTCGTCAACAGACTGAACGTCACGCTCCACGTATGCGAGCGGTGCGTGGACGGAATCTTTACCAGTCAAACCGGGAAAACAGCGTGAAAGCCGTAGAGCACGTAGACGGTCCAAGCCCTGAGATGCTGTCTATCATTAAACTAACCTCATCGTCCTGTTGACTGTTCCTAGATCTAATGGTCTTTCCTGTTCTGGAAGATCAAGTTATTTCCTAAGAATGCAAGTGTAGCACAATGCGTACCTTTGCAGGTATCATTCTGCCATTAAAACTGAACTTGGAAAAAGCATATGGAACATCTTAATTTAGCTTTATATAAAAATTGTCTTATGTGTTACGTTATAGCCTGCTTAGAAAAACCAGGCCAAACCCAATAACACAAATGCTTTAAACAAGGTATCAGGTGTTGTGGTCATGAAATAAGACTTCTTGGTAGAGAGGAACTGTGGCTTTTGATCAGAGCTGAAACCTATTAAAAGCAAATGTTAGAATGTGAATAAAAATTTAATATTTTTACATTGCCTTTAAGCGTCTATGAAGGAAAGAGTGAAATCTCTGATTAAGTGAAGCCATTTGGGGGATTACACTGCAACGCAGAGTGGCTACAGTTACACACAGTATACTGTATCTATCCAGTTTTGGAGATTTGCCACCACAAGAATTCAAATCCAAGCCACCTGGCTATAAAGTGCAAGTGCAAACCTCTTGAAATTCAAAATACAACACAAATGCTTAGGGAACGTGCAACCATCATGTTGTCTCTTGTTATTACTCTGAAATCTTCAGATAAAAGATTTGATTTTCTGATGTTTTCAGATAGCGCGATCAGTAACTTGCCTCTTGACTTCCCACAATCAGCTAGCTATATACACAACGCAACATAACTGAGAAATGAGAAAGGGACATTCTAGGGATAAGCTAAGAAGAAATTATTCAACAGTTCCCCAGAGCTAAGAAGGAAAAGGGAAGACTGAACATTAAGACAAAGACAGTCGTGTATCTGACATTACCAGGCAACGCATTCCATTTCAACAGGAGATGAGAGCTAACAGCGAATGGACAGATGCTGACCCTTCACAGACTAGTCAATAACAGGAGGCAAAAATGACCTCAGCGAAGAAAAATCCTTCACCTTCTTCGATGGTCAAATCTTTTGCTGGCCCTATGATTTGCACAAGAAGAAATGGAAGATACTTCTGATGCCTGTGGTCAGCTCAGAAAAAAAAAAAAAAAAAAAAACCACCAAAAAAACCAAAACAACCACACAGTAATCACAAGTTTGTATGAGCTACAGCAGTGCTCACAGACTCAGAATTTCACCAGGAAATTTGCATCACGCTGGTCTCTCATGGTTGACAAAGTGAAATCATGCACGTACAGAATATTTCATGGCTATATCATGTCCTTTTTACTAACACAGATGACTGAGGGCCAGGAGGGAGAGTGGGACAGGACGTCTGCCGGCAAGTTTCTGCCTTCAGAAGCTTAGGGCCTGGTACTCGAGTGCTGTGTGCACATCAGTACCTATTCACCCTATCAACAATAAGCATCAAACGCCCCAAGTGCGGCAAGAAATTCCCAATTCAGTAACTAGGAGGGTCACAAATGCGCTTTATGATCAATTCCATCCCAAATAAAGCTCCAAATCCTCATCTTGCCCCAGACGCATCTCACTAAATCTTGCCTTCTGCTTTGCAAACAGCATCTTCCACAACCTCTCCCTCAATCATTTTTGCCGAAGGAATACAAATTAAAAGAGATCAAGACCCTAGGTCTCAAGACTGCACACCTCACTACTTTTTTTTATGGCTTCATCTTATTAATTTGTACTTAATAAGGGCTGACAGTATTTCTGTGATTCTCATAAACATTTTCAAAAGCTTTCTTATAAAGAAAAGGCAGCTGCCAGAAGAAAACTATGAAATTAAATGAAATTATTAACTTACGAAATCTTTAAGTCAAGGGGTAGAACTGTCTTCAGACAGCTTTGCCTGCATGTCATATGCTCTTCTCACACACATGGTCCTAAATGTAATTGTAACCGGCAACATCTTCCAAGGATTCCAGGTGACCACACCATCAACTTCTACTGCATTACAATATCATCTATAACATTTTCTTTCAACAAGCGTGCGCATCAGAAGGCAAGAGCTGCAGACCAATGACCCATGTGATTTTATGTCCTCCTTGCAGCTGCATTTCATGCTACACCCTATCCTCCAAAACCCTGCCAAAGTTTGAGCGTAATCCACTTACCGTGCCTTGCACCCACTTACTGGTTTGCAGCTTAGACTGGTTTTATAGTACTTCTTGATTGTGGCTGAAAGGCTTTAAAGCTAACGGTTTCCAACTGTATATTGGTTATTTTTCAAAAGAGAAAAGAAGGTGATTGCATCTTCAAAGATGCAATGATAGGAATTTTTGTGGTTTGCTTAATGTTAATATATGGATTTCTGCCACAGAAACCAAGGCAATCATAAAAGCAAACAATCCCAGGTAATACGGGGAATACAGAGGGGAAAAAAATGTATATATATATAAAAATTATCAAACAGGAAATGTTGTTGAAACACTCTCCAAACCGTATGCAACTGCTTCCCTTTCACTAATACAGTTAATTTGTAATGGTAACTTAATCCTTATAGACGCTGGAGCTAAAATCCTGGGCTCGTGTCTCTTCACAGATATCACTGCTTATAAAACCTCTACCTATTTTTTCATATATACGCAAGATTCAAAATGGCAACACTTCTGATACTACCTGCCTGTTGCTGTATGACCAATCATAGTTTTCTGATGATTTTAAAACAAACAGCTACAGTGCCACAGTCTTCGCTTTTTGATTTACGTTAACATACAACAGGAAGTGTGTTGGTCTTTGTTTTCCAATTGATGGCCTGCAACAAACTCTGGAACGCAATCTGAAATGGTCCTTTGGTGACATCCATTACAGTTTAAATGAAATTCAAGTTTAGGCTTTTGCAAGGCCCCAAGCAAACTGCCCAATCCTGGGGTTTTTTGCATAAGCTTCTCAGGAAGCTGACGTTCCTGGGGTTTCTGTACAGCTTCTGACTGCAAATGAAGTTCATAAAAGCTCCAGTTGAACACCGGCTCCCTCCTTCTCTTCACAGGATCCAGTCTGAGAGGAAAACACCTCGTGTCTGCGTTTATGATTTCATCCTCCTTTGACTAGCTTTGCTTTCTCACTACGTCACTTCTCCATGACTGTTGCTGATACTCTCCTTGGTAGGATCTCTTCACTACACTGGAAGGTTTTAATATACATTGCCATTGAACTTGCACACTTTTAATATTATCCTGTGTCAATAAAACAATTCTGGACTAGTCTTACTCCAACGGAAATCTGCTCAGTGCAGCACAGACATACAGATTTTGTGTGCCTCAACTAGAGCCATGTTTCCAATTTCCAACACAAGCCAGGGGGGAAAAAAGAAAAAAAAATCTACAGACAGAGGATCTAAGTGAAATCTGTAGATCACACCTCAGCTGAGGTACCTGGCGTAGTCAACTTCAGTGCAAGTCTACGCCATCCGCAAATCCAGCTACCCACACTTAAGAGCCTAAAATGTTCTAAACTTAGTTGCGCTGAAACCTCTGCAGGACTGTCTGTGAACAGCGATGGCCATAGCTCCAGAAATGAAAGGATAAAAAACGAAAGAGAGAATGGACAGGCTCAGATGAGAGAAGGAAAAAAAAAAAAAAAAACCAACAAAAACCAAAAAACCCCACACGCAGCCACAGAACATGGGACAGACTTCACATCGCTTACTTGCTTTCTCTCACCTGCTCAACTCTGAGCTCTTCAACGCAGCTACCAACTCGTGCTAAATTTTAATACAGCATCTAGCCCAACTGTGATACTAACAGGATGTAAAAATTCACTTAGCAGGAACTTGGAGTTATCAGGCTTAACCAGTTTGTCATGAGAAGCTGAGCACCATTTTTAGACTGACTGCTGTAACAAAGCGTTGCAGGTATGCAGTCACTTATTACTGCCCTAGGACACCAAAAGCTACAGAAACCACACTTGGCCCGAATTCATCAAATGCATCTGATGAAAATTGCCATCAGAAGCAACCGTGACAGGCCAGAGAGTATCATCTCTGTGCAAGAAGCAGAGGCAAGAACCAGCTCCATGGCAGGTAAAACAGTGAAAACACAGTTCATAAAAAGGGTTAATGAAGTGAACAAGATATTTGAACAAAGAGAAGCTACTAGATGTTTATATTTTCTTCAGTTGTTCACTGTACTGTATCAGTTACTTGAGCTTCAAACGGAACAATTAAAATACATCTGAGAAGCATTACAGAATGCTGGTGCCCCACACAATTATCTCCACAGCAAAACTTGGGGCTAATGTGTTGCAATATGCTATTCATACACCAAATACTTCCTTTCCTATGATAGAAGATAATCCAGGAATTTAATTTGTGAACTCCTAGGTGGCTGTCTTCCACATTACACATGCCTGAAGGCAATGAATCCTTTAATACTTTTTGCACCCTCGGGTGAATGTTCCAGACATGTTCCAAGAGGAGCTCCCCTTCATGTAACCACATCACACAAAAACAAGCAAGAATTCTTCCTGAAGCCAAACTAAGATTATATTGAGTTACCTAAACACATTGTTTCAATATTTTATGTGCATTTGGTACTCTTTCAATGTTTGAAAAAATGAAATGGGTAAATTCTGCAACCTGCTCCTACAAAAAGGATGCTACCGCAAACAGCAAAGAAACACTTGAAAAACGCAACAGGAGCCAATAGTTGGTGCTGTAGAGGAAACAACTGCTCAGTGGAAGTAAATGTCTTGATCCATAGAAGGGATTTTGTGCCTGTCAGGTTAGCATCATTTGCGGTACGGTAATAAGCCAGGTCTCATCTAACATCACAAGTGCAAAGGATGCTCTTAAGTTTATCACCTAGCTTTTAAGAAAATCATCAAGTCCAGTCTGGCCAAAAGGTTTTGATACTGGTACAAAAAGAAGCAAACAATGAAACAGCAGCTTGAGCAATGAAGTGTACTAAAGTGCAGAGTAACGTTTTCACAAGAGATCAAAAGGTTCCTTAAATCACTAAGGCATGCTCAAAGAACCATCAAATGTATGAGGCCTTTGGTTAAAAAAAGTTGGTGGAAGTAAAAAACTCCACAATTTTTAAAATAATCCTTTATAATTGATTGACAGAACTCCAGCCAGGTTTTTTGTTCTTTCAGTTTTGCGTTTGGTTTTTTTTTTTTTTATATATTATTCAGAGTGCAGCCCTTATTTTTTGCAATAACGCCAGTGTATCTAAGCTTCAAGTATTTTTTAAACAGACACACACACACATTCATCCTCTGAAAATAGATACCAAAGAGGAAAGCTACTCTGCTCTTCATATTTAATACACCTACCTTCCACACACATACAATTAGTCATGCCTGCAAAACTAAGCCTAGCACAGACAGGCATGATATCAGTACTCAGAGGAGTTGAATGGGTACGTTGAGCTCTGCGCTGGAAATTTCAGTTGGGGGCAGCTGTTGACCTCCCAAAAGAGCAAAGACAAAAGTTTTATTTTTCATGTGAATTTCCTGGGAAGCCTGAGTAAAATACGTTCCGCGAGTCCGACTGTTGCTATGTGTGCGCTGCATCTAACCATGCTGGGCAGAGCTCACACAGCTGGCCCGGGGCCTCCTGGATGCTTTGGACATAATCGTCCACCTTGAAGATCGACCTGCACATACAGAGCTGCCAAGAAGGAAAGAAGGAAAGTACACAATACTCCCTCTGCCCAGACAAAACGTCCTGCGAGGATGAAACGGGATATGTGGGACAGCACACTCTACAGCAGCCCTTACACCCAGAGAGCATCCAAAAACACAGCTGTGCTAAAGCAGCAATGCCAGCAGAGCTCACTAGTGCAGAGAGAGAAAGGGCTGCCGCCTTAACACTAAAAGCTTATTTCTGTCCCCACACAGAAGTGTCTACAAAAGAAGTCTGCCAGACATTGCTATGTTCTTTTTGAGACTTCTAGCCTATACTCTCAAGCTGTATCACCAAATTACCTAGTTCAGTGCTAGCCTCTGTCATCCCAAAACAGCTTTTAAAAGCGCACCCTTAACATCCTTGCAGCCCCAGAAAAGAGAAGTTGTGTTACACTGTCTGTCTTCAGTCTAAGAAACACTCACACACATTACAGCATCACCTGATTTCACAGGAGTGGCAAAACCAGCCCACAAGAAGAGATCTACTTCAAATGCCCCGAGATGAACCTTTGACCATAAGCTAGAGAAAGATGAGATTTACCAAGCCTGTCATATTTGCAGCTCTCAAAGTGCAAACAGCCAGTGAAGACTGGCAGAACCCTAGAGCTGCGGTAACACAATGTGCATTAAAAACCCTAGCACAACGATTCATCACAAAGTTTAGGAACCGCCACAGGAACTACCATTCATAGCGAAGTTTAATTGACAGTTCATGCGACGGCAAGAGCCTCATTACATGCCAATCTCAACTGGAGACACAATACTGGATCCACTTCAGCCCGCCTTTAAGTGCTGTGGCAAGAACTTCATTTTTAAAAATTCTGAATTTTTCTATCTTGTGAAAATGTCACTGAAACAGCAAAAAAACCCTTAACAACATCTTTTCGTTTTTCACATTGGTTTCATAAAAAGTGAATTGACAGAAAAGCTCTTATGCAATTGATAGCAACTATCATTTTTTCCTTACTTTTTCATTGTTGCCCTTACGCATTAGACGTGAAGTAATGTGGGACCTGTTCTTCAGCCATACTGTCTTATTTCACATGTACGTTCCTAGATAATCATACATACAGACAGATTATCTAAGGAGATTCAGAGCTCCACAAAACCTCCCATACTCAAGAGAAAGTTGCCCAAGTCGGCAGTAAGGAAACCTAAAGTCTTTTCTTAGATTCAGATACTTCTTAAATTTCCATGCACTTCACTACCCTTCTTCTCGTCTATGGCCTAACGCACACAAATTGTATAACCAGGCCTGTACACTGGGCTGCTGTTCCATACATAGCCACGCATGTTACTATTTTGCATCAATTCCCTAGTTACCCCAACAGCAGCTGGAACCAGCTTTCTTTTAGTCAGCTTCTCTCAAGGTTACTGGAAGATCTTCTCTTCAGCGCAGGACCCCGCAACACCACTCCACCTTGGTCACCTCTGGATTAGTTTGGTTTAGCGGGCTTTTCATCAACAATCTACTGAGCTGTCTGGACTCACAGCCTTGCGTATAGGGAGTAAACAAAACGGGAGTCATCTGAAATGAACGTGAAGTTCACATCATCACGTGAAATCCGACCCCAGTGAAAATCAACAAGGTCATCATTTCACTCTAGAAACTTAAAACTGGTTCCAGGATTCATTCCTGAAAGCTGTGTCAGGGTCACGCGAGGAGAAAGTCAGCGAGGACTGCAATAAAAATATACAAGACAAACTTCCAGAAACAATGTGAACGCTTGAAAGTAACAAAAGTGCTCACTTACTGCAGAAAAAAGGACTGCTTACCAAACTGCCACATCTGCTATTCTCAGGATCTCACTGTACAGCGATGAAAAAAAAAAAAAAAAAAAAAATCAAGTAATAATAATTTGCAATCATTTCTTGATCGCGTGAGAAGATGCAAGTAATTTTAAGCTTAAAGAATCTGTCTAGCATTGACTTTGCATGTGATAAAGGCTCATACCTATACGTTGTTTCCTAACAAGGGATTTAGGGCCTATTAAAAAAAACATTTTCCTATTTCAAATTTTACCTGAAGACTATGCAAGAAGCTTATTTTTACTGATCTGAAAAGATCTTGAACAATGACATCCATAAGGATGAACCTCGCTCTATGAGTTAGACTAAGCACCAAGTGCTTTAATAATCGCTGAATTCGTAAAACGAGAAGAAACAAGCTAATTCTAACAAATGATAAACAAGCCATATACAAAACTCAGCTTTCTCACGGATGCAAACTGAAATATGACGTTTTCCCATGAAGTTCGGTGGAGCAAACAGACTCAGCTTCCAAGTCCTTCAGGTGAGAACTACTATGCTCTGTTAAGGTTCCAGGATGAAACACGTCTTTGGATTGTCAAAGGGAAAATAACCAGACTTGCGAGGACTTTTGCAGATACCAAAACCCCTTTCCAGTAGATGCGCAACGACAATCAAGCAGCAGAAAGAGGCTTCTCTTCCATTTTCCTCATTTAGAGCAATATATCGACAATACCACTCTTCTATAATTCATACAGTACAACAGTGCATAAGCCACAATACCACCATCTGTGCCCTCAGAACGGATGCTTGCACTATTTTTGGGAACTACTCAAGAGCCACGAACTGGATCCGCAATAGCTCGTTCCATGTAGCCATAGGACAGCTGGGACAATGGTTTTGTATGCCTGTCCGGACTTTCTGTTCCCACAGGAGCTACATTCGGTGGACACCACAGAAAGTGATTATGCCTTTGGCTGACTGTATTCACACACAGGCATATGCCTCGCATTGTTCAGCAGTTAGCAACAAGTTAAGTAGTTGCTGCAGGCTGGCGCAGACTCACCACCTGCTTAGCAACTCAGTACATGTGTTTTGGGGCAGGGGAATCATTCTCAGTATTACAAGTCCGCCAGAGCCCTTCCTGACACCACAGCAGGACCCAGCTCGGTTTGAACAAGGATACCCACATGGAAGTTCATGTAAAGACTAATTAAATGGCTGGGTGATAAAGAAATAGTTTGCTTCTCTCAAGAATAAGAGAAATCTCCAAATCTATAAGAGAGAACAGGGGAAAAAAAAATAACGCACGACCATTCCCTGTGTGTTCATTCTGGCTGCAGCTTGTCCCTCAGCAGCAATAGTTAGAAAAAATCAACTGGTTTCCATCTGCGGGTATACCATAAATACAAATAGACTGGCACAGCTGGCTGGAGCTGCAGTAGGAAAGAACCTGGAAATGACCACTGACAGATGGTTGGCAAGGACCCACAGCCCACACAGGCTTCTGCTTACAGACTGCCCGCCACTGCCCGTGGCCCTTCCCAGTTTGCTCATGTGTGCATCCCATTAACAGTCCAACATCTACCTTCAAAGGGGGCCAGTCAAGGAGCTATTTCTACTGAAACCACAGCTAGGTTCTACAATGATGAGCTGTGCGCTTCAATTCTGATCCATTCTGCTGGAACATCTGTAGAGATCCAGGCTCCTGAGCATCTGTCTGACTGCCTGCTCACACAGCACCCTGCAGCAACAGCAAACCAGTGCCATGTAAACATATCGAAGGTCGTTCGTGGCACCGTGTTTGGGAGGGAAGGGCGCAGAGAGATTGTTAAATTCTTAAACCCCTACTCTAGTGGTGACCAAGGGAAAGGAAAAAGCTACGCAGCTCACCGAATAGCAATACACGAGAGTAATTTTTGTACGGTTTGTCTTATCTGTCAAGCTCAATGTGGCAGCAACACAAAAACAGGGACTAAGAAAATGAAAACCTCAGAGCCCGACAGCCAAGTCAAACAAACAAACACGGGTGTCCTGTCCAAAGACCTTGGAATGCCAAAAGAAAGGAACATTACAAAAAGTAAAGTAAAAATATTGATTATGGAAGATGAGGATAGATATCGTGTCCTGGTTTCGGGGACTTATTTTACCTAAAGGTAGTTTCTTTTTTCATGGTCTCACTCTAAATCTCTCAGGTAGGCATGCCTCATCCGTGCTGGAGAAACAGGGACTTTTAACCCATGCCTTCCAATTCCCCCTTCCGTGAAGTAAAGGAGCCTGTGGAGTGGCAGGAGCCAAGGGTAGCTGCATTCTTCAGAGCAAGTCCACAAGCGAGGAAGTGCAACTTCCCTTCTCACAGAGCCCCGCAGCCTACCAGGTCTGAAAACCCTAACCCATCCTACTCCTGTGATGAAGCCAGTACCCACCCCCCCAGCACGCAAAAGCAAGGAGAGCAGCAACTTGCAGCAGCTTGTCTGCTGCAGTTCCCTGTTTCAGCTATCTGTTCTTTCTTTTCTTTCCCCCCTCTTTTTTTTTTTTTTTTTTNATCCATCTGTATTTCCTTCACAGCCTTTTTGTAACAGCTTTCAAATTTTATCTTTCTCTCTGCGTCAACCTGACAAATGTTGGGGGAAAAAAAAAAAAAACCAAAACCACACAGCACAAAGGCTGTCCAAAGGAATTAACAGACAGAAGCTCCCATTTGAAAAGAAGGAAAAAATTTTAACACTAGTCCTAAGGCATAATTGATTCCAGGTCATGATTTCAAGAGACAGTTGTACCACACTTCCGGTATAAGTGAGTATTCAGCAAGTTAATTTACATTACCTTCCAAACCGAAAACTCCTAAATCACTAGTTTAAACTGTGTTTACTAGTAAAAATGTGGGAATAGCGTTTCTTGCAATGGCCGAAAGCAAACCAAGAAGTCTGTGTGAAGGATGGCTGCGAAGTCATGTTCTGCCAAGGGTTCCAGGTAAACACAGGTGTCACAGGAAAGAGTACACCGCGCCCTGCTCCCTTGCAGCTCATGTAAGACAGTCACGTGTGCTTTTTACATCCAGCTAGAAGGAGAGAGACCAAGGGAGGAGGGGGAGACGCTGGTAAAAATTCATGTTTTCATATACATTCAATACAAATCATTTAACGATCTTTTATTTTAGTAGCAGTTTGTTCATGTTCTGTATCTCACTTTTTGAGTGTTCATGAATAGGGGGAGGAGGAAAGAGGCTCGGAAAGAAGAAATGAAGTTAAAGGCTTCTCTTCCACAGGCTGCTTTTCATGCAACTACCACCTGTCAATCAGTGGCATTTAATAAGGACTCTCATTTCCTCTGGGACAGGAAACTGATACTTGTGTCTTCTTAATGTTTAGCAACCAATTTTCCTATATATTAGGAGACTCAAACTTGAAAAGTCATATTTTAAACACATACATACAGACCTTACACTTGTAACTTGCAAGAACCTGTGGGGCACGTTCTACACACCTTCACCAATTAA
The DNA here is from genome assembly GCA_013389945.1 of Fregata magnificens. NCBI lineage: Eukaryota > Metazoa > Chordata > Aves > Suliformes > Fregatidae > Fregata > Fregata magnificens. The sequence goes on from WAAD01014086.1 coordinate 265,879, forward strand.
AACAATATTAATGAGCAGTTGTCAATTTTATTATTAGCGTGCACGCATGGATTGTGGTTTATGGTTTTTACTCCAAAGTATTCCAGACCTTCAGCAGGTGTAAATCTATGTCATTGGACCAAACTTTTTGGGTCTGCTAACTGCACCTTTCCCCATATAGCAAGCACTGGTTACAACTTTGCAAGCCATGATGAGGAACAGGCTGTCTGAGCAACAGGCCCGCTCACCTTGCACGCAAAAGGGGTGATGTAATTCTCTTTGATCTCCAAGGATAAGGATCAGACCTTAGGCAAATGTGGTACTGCTCAATAAGTAAATAGAGCTGAAACGGGCAGTAGTAGCTCAGAGCTACAGCCGATCCCTCTTTCTTGGAAGATAAAGCTATGCAGGCAAAAGCTTGCATCCCTATTAGATTAGATTTAAAAGAGAGGTTGCAACTCCAGAAAAAAGGATGTGATCCAAAAATCAAAAATAAAACCTGGAAAACGTGTGGTTTGGGGTTGCTTATTGTCTCCAAAGTGTCAACCTTGACCCTCCCTTTCCCGTGGCAGATGTCTCTGACTGGATTCAAATAAAATCCTGAACCGCAAACACAACCTAAGTTCCATTGACATCTTTCAGAATGGATTTCACTAGAAGGAAACCACACAGAGGAATGAAGATGCAAAAAGGTGGTCTATTTAGTAGTCCTGCGCTTTGAGCAGTTATTTTATTTCTCCCTTTGCATCCAGAGTTACAAGCAATGGACTATCGTGGTTGCTTTAGTATTTGAACAGAGCTTTGATTAGGTTACAAACATTTAAACCTTATGCCATTAATAGATCAAGAAATCTAAGGAACTCCAAGCTTCATTATACACAACTGATCTAAAAAAAATTCATTGAGAGCAACACTATTCTTTTATCAGCAAAGCACACAAAAAACCAACGCAATTCCAGCCAGATGACTCGGGATCGCGGCTGCCTTCATATCGCGAGCAAGTTGATTTTGACACGACTCTACCACATCTACGCAAGAGAGTGTGTGTGTGTCTTTGTGTATGATCGCTAAAGCCTGAAAATACATGCCAAGTTAGAGGTTTGAGCAAATTTAATGGCTAAGGTCTAAGTCCCCAGAAAAGCCCATCTACAAGGTTGAACTGACACAATATTAACTCCATTCCCACTGTCACTTGTTCCTCCAAAGTTGGCCCTACAGCACGGAGTAACCATCTGCATAAGTTTTGGGCACGGACAGTGAATGTTTTGATTCATTAATTCTTTTATCTAGGAGTGACTAAAAAGTGGACTAGATAGAAGAAACATCATAACAGGTAATAACAAAAAGAGAGAGAAAAGCTGGACCTAACTTTAATATTATTACATATTTAAGACAAAGGCTAACAGCCAGTTTGACTCCATCTCCTTCTTTGTTGTGTAAGCTCCTAAGGGATAATGGACCTTATTCCTAACGCTGCTACTTTGGTATGAAAAAAGAGCAACGCTGAAGTACTTTGCTAAATGGGAGAAGGAATCAATACAGCAGTGCTAGATCGACCCACTAGAAAAGCAGGTAACAATCAACCCGTCGAACTGATGGAAGAAAAGGAAAGAAGGTGAAGAACCCAGAAGGTTACAATAATCCAACTAAGAAAGAATCTTAACAACAGCAACTTTGGCAACAATATGTCTCTAGTATTAACCCTTTCCCTGCAAATGGGGAAAAAAAAAAAAAGACACAAAGAGAAAAGAAGGAACACAACCAAGTGTACAAGTTGAAGCAGAATAACAGCTGAAACTGGAGGGGCAGAGAAAGAAAAAGCAGAGGAAGTGCATTGGGATAGGTTTGATAAATTTATAAAAAGAGGAAGAGCACTACAGCCTTTGTTTCTGTCAAGGCTATCTGCTACGGCGTTGAAGGGGTTTTCGATTTAGTCTGCCTAGGCTGGATGTCTCCCCGAGAAATAGAAAATCTTCTTGTGTACTTCATTGGTCTCTAAGAGGCAAATCCATTTGTAATCATCTTTCTGGCTGAAGTAGGAGGTTTTTCAAATACTTTCTTCAGAAAAATGCTTATTTTGTATCAGTACAAGAGGAGAAACATAATTCCTTGTAGCTCCATATCGGATTGTTAACGACTATGGCTTGCAGAATTTAATGCTACAGAAACCTATGAACTAGTCTTGAAAATGCAGTTATCCTTAAATAAAACCAGCATTTGAAAACCCATTTCTCTTTTGTGCAAACTTGAGCCAGAGAGATAAATTCAAGGATAGATGAATGGTCCCATCTCCCTTGTAGACTCTAAGCACCCTATTTTTTTTTTTTTTTTTTTTTTTTTTTTTTAAAGCTNTGATGAATGGTGCAGTTATTTAAAGAAAACCCAATATAATTTCAGATATCAATAAATTGCTTTTAATAGCTGTTAACAAATGAACTTGCTGGGGCAATTGCAGAGTATTCTGTCGAACATGCTACTGCTCTACAGTGGAAAGGACTGAGTCTTGCTGCCGGGTTCAGCTCTGGTATAACAATCTTTCATTCTCTGTAGCAAAATTGCTCAAAGACGTTTCTAGGAACACTGACCTCCAAGTCAGTCTTGGAGGAATCATGCTGGCACCTGCCAGTTATGGACCTGACCCAGTATTTCATCCTATTTCAAACTGAAGAGTATAAAAACATCAGATGCAGATGATACAGCCTGCTACAGGAAACAGGGCATGAAGAGGATCATTGGCAATGGAAGCTCTAGAAGGAAGATCTCTATCTTCCTTCACCCACTAATAAGACCTTGTCAGTTTTATATACGAACAGAATCTTCACGGAAGTGTCTATCCCGGCCATCACGCCAGCTTTATTCAGTCACAAATCGAGTCTATTCCTACCACAAAGAGATAGTATTATCAAGGTATAAAGCTACAAGACATCATGACGAGTGGCTGAGACTTCAGCATTAGGTATGTAACACACAAAAAGAACATCCTTGAACACAGATTTCAGTAGTCTTGAATACAAAATCCCTGGAAGTGCTCTTGGAAGTTTTTTCAGTATCAGCAACATTGACGTGTACAGTATGCGTGGGGAAGCGTTGCCCAACACCCGCCTACGTTACACTCCTTGGTAGCCAGCATTATTTATCTTTCAAGTACGCTGAAGCTCTCCACACAGAGCTATGACAAACTCCAAACCAACCTAGCCAAAAGGCCAGTTCACTCATTCTTTCTGCCCCAGATACTTTGATTTTCACTTTCCTCTCACAGTCGAGGTCGATTGCTTCCCCCTGCTCCCACTAGAAACAGGAATCGGTGGAATAATGACTTTGCTTTACTTAGCAGACAGATTTCACCAGACTCCGTTCGCTTTCTGTTTTCGGATGGGAGGATGGCATCTGTCAGAGTAGAACTTTTCTCGGTGCATGGAGGAACTTTGCACGTCAGTCACTCGCAACCATATTTTGCATCCTCAATGACTTATCAATCACCAGCAGCAATTTTTTGCCCACTTCAGCCCTCTGCTCAGTACACAAACTTTTTTCTTCTTACATGCTTTCAGAGAATGGCGGTAACTCTCCCTTTTCTCCGTGGCGTGCCACTCATTACCATCCTCTGCAACATACCTTCCCACGCTAACTTCTGCTATCTCCTCCCCAGTGCTCAAGAACGGCTGTTCCATGACTCTCCGCTTTCCAGTCCGGTGGGGTTTTTTTGCTTGTTTGTTTTTTCTTTTCTCTATTCTGGAGAAAGCTTCCCTCATCTCAACATTGCTCCTAAAATGCCGGTGTTGTTTGGTTGGTTTTTTTCCCCTCTCGCTCGTTTTAGTGGCTGGAACACCATTTATTTTTCAGTCCTTGTGATATTCTCCTGCTAAGTTTTTTGTACCCTGTGGAAAAACCCTCCTGACAGTGCTTCTTGCTTCTGAGACTTCCTTGGTTTTCCATGCTCTTTTTTGCTGTTCTGCCAAGCTAATCTTTTTCCCCCGCTCTGTTTTTGTCTGTGAATAAACTTTTTCCTTTAATTTTTCTTTTCCTGATTCATGCCTGGAATCTTCATGTTCTTGCATGCTTGCTGCTGCAAATTAATATCAATACTGATCACATCTAAGCTGTACTCCCAATTTTTTTTTTTATTCTGTCAAAACTTTTCTCTGCGATCTTTTCCAAAGTAGCTCTGTCCACCTGCATGGCCCACAGAGCTTGAGACACAGCAGGAGCGGGGAGCTGAGTCTGCCACCCAGCAGCCCCAACTGATCCACACTTTTTGTACTCTCTGGTACCAGCACACGCAGCTCCCGCTGAAAATAGTGTTTCTGACATATTAATGTAAACAATCCTACTGCCCAATAAGGATCAGTTCTCTTCAAAACTACACTTTAGAGTCCCACCCCACCCCAAATAATTGTTATTTAATTTTCATAATTACCATATTCTGGCATTAGACAATGTATACACAGCCTTTGCCTCAAATCCAGAACAGTTTTGCCCAATTGTTGCAAAAATAAGACTTGAAGTTATACATTGCATAGGCATAGCTGACAGCACCTTTTAACCTTGGTCAGACTTGATTTATGGATAGAAGGCTCAAATCTGGGTTTTTTTGGTTTGGGAGTTTTTGGTGGGTTTTTATTATTATTATTATTTATTTATTTTATTTTGCATTTAACAAAAAAAAAAAATCCCGCTTCTTTCCATTACAAGCTCTCGAATTTAAAGACAAAAAATACGTAGGTATTCTGCAATTGCCCTCCAGTTACGTTTCTGAAGATGATGTTTCTCAGCTCGCATAGTACACTAACGTAATTGTGAAATAAATATAAAAACAAAACCACAAAGAAACCTGCAGACCTGATAGTTTTCAAGTATTATTGCATTTCTTGCCACAAAATTAACAGGCACCTTCCTGCTATAAGGGAGTATATGCTTGGTCGTACTTTATTATTCTGCATTTTTGCTTTTAACCCATAGATTCATTTGTAATCCTGAGAAAATTAGCATCTTTTCCATACATACGAATTTCTTTTACTGTTCAAACATTAGCTCACCGCTACAGAAATTCTGCACAAACTTCCTTCCCTGTATCCCCCCAAAGACTCTCGCTTTTCAAGGTAGCATATACTAATTTTATACCTCCTGTGTCTAATCTTGTGACAAGTTTATTTTTTCAGGTATCTTCCCTAAGACATCCTCAAGGAGAGGAAAAGAAGGTATTAGATCTACGGACGTCCACCAAAAAACATTTTAAGCAACAGAATAGATGCAGAACGTTTGCCACTTTTTTATTAACTTCCCCCTACATACACACACAGGCAGAAATGCAGCCTCTTTTAAATTCTCCAGGACTTTTAAGAAGGTTTTGAAAACAAAGGTATTGAAAACATTACCGTAACCTATCCAGACGCTATGGATTAACAATACGCTCTCATTCTACACATCAAAATGTGAAAATTATGGTTTTTTAAAGGTAACTATAGTACTGTGACATACAGTGGGGAGGCGGGGGGAGATAATTAATTTAGGTTACTGTTCTACAGTGGCAGGACTCAGAAACACACTTCCAACTTCTGTTGCTTTCTAAGGGAACTATTCCCTTAGGAGTCTAATTTAATCCTGTATTTTCAAACGTCAAGTCCTCGAGCCTGATGAGGCAATCCAGTCTCTAATTAAATCTCTTGTGACAAGTCACACACATTTATAAAGGCAGAAAGTAAGTTACAAGCCCTAACGCCTCTCAGATATGTTATCAGTACTTCCTAATTGAAGAAAATTTGTCTTACAGACTCCTACACAATCTCACACGCCTTAGTCTCCGCATCATGCATCTGAACCTTCCACAGACTCTTCCACAAGCCTCTAATCTTAGAAGCTGGGAAACCCACTCCTTTTCCCCTTAATTTTGAAAAAAAAAAAAGGGGGGGGGGGGGGGGTAACCTGCTGGAGTCTCATGTTTTGCCTATAATCCTTTTGCATCTTCAGCGATTGCCTCCAGTGAGAAGTAAACGACTTCCTGAGGGACAACTGCCTCCTGCAGTCTTTTTTTGCTATTGCACGCGAACTGTCTTCCTATCACAAAAAGCTTTACCTGTCCAGTTCCAATCTTTTTGATTGCTTTCATGCTACTCATAACAATAAGCAATACAGATTTGGCACATAATTGCACCGAAGCTTCCTATTAAACAACTCAACCGCTTCTCGGTGTTGTGGCCTGTAATTCGGGGGCCAGGAGTCTTTACATGTGCCGCTAGCCATTTCTGAAATCATTTTCCGTAACAGCACAGGACTGCAGATATCACACGCTTGATTCACTGTGCTCAATATAAAAAAAAAAAAAAAAAAAAAAACCACCACAAACAAACAAACAACAAAACAAAACCCCATACTATTGCTAAGCAGTCCAAGTTTTACCCACAGGTCCGTGTGCCATTGCTAGCAAATACTGATTTCACACAGAAGAGCATTTTTCCACAGCTGTGTTCTCTAATGATGTTATTTCGGGACAGAAGACAACCACCCTAAGCCAACAAGCACATCTTTTCAGCATATCTGGAGTAGATCCATGCCAACTTTGAACCATGATCTAAAATTTCTAGAACTGCCTGACAACCTCCAACTGGTCAAGTTTCACAATCCTGGGTTATTTTCCTCTGGTGTCTGTGTTCTTTCAAGACCAACTCAAATCAGTTGTAGGTCACTTTCTGCATATTCCACTTCCTAGGGATCTTCACAGAAATAGTTTCACACCACTTGCTTCAAAAGCTACAGGAATAACAGATTTTGCTGCTTGTTTCAATTCAGTTCTAGAAAGCACATCTACTACTCTCTGTTCCAAGCATATGTGTGAAACTGCACATCCCCATGGTCCTGCAGTTTGCTAGCCAAATAGACTACAACATTGTCTTGTTTCTCCGCTAGCATTTGTGATCTGCCCCAATTTATCCTGCAGCTTGGCTAGTTCTCTTTTTTTCCCCTTCTTCAGTTTTTGTTTTTTTTTTTTTTTAAAAAAAAAAAAAAAAAAAAAAAAAACCACCCAAACTTATCTACCAATGGTGTTTCCTAACTTTGAACTTGGAAATTTCATTCCTAAAGAAAGTCTGCTCTTTCATTAAGAATCCACAGGCCTAGATAAACGTAGCGTTTGACACAGCTAGACAGACTTCTTTCCGTAGAAATTGTTCAACAGCTTCTCATGCTCCCCATTCCTACCCAAGTTGGTGTTTTTCAAGACCTTTGCACCTCTTTGGAATGCAAAACTCTTTACAATCATTACCATTTCTGGTAGTTGACTTGGTCTTTCTCACTTAATTCCATACTTTAAACAAGTAGAGTGCTTCTATTCCTGCAGTAGTCAAAAGAGCTGCTTTGTACTCCTGTTCTACCTTGCTTCCCCTCATGAAGAGATAAAGTTCGTATTTCAGCTTCCTCCAGGTATCCCCAGCTGCACTCATTAGTTTCTTCAGCGTATTATTCCTTTACCACTGCTTCCTTACTCTGCATCTACAGTATTGCTGTACAGTCTTCACTGCAATTCCTTAAAGAGCACCATACCAGATTTTACTAACTACCTGGAAATGATAATGTTGCCAATGCAAAGCCTGGAACACAAGTGAGATATTCTCAGTGAGATGACCCACTTCACACATTTTAGTCTGTACTCACGTCCTACGCAGACCAAAGGCTTTGTTTCTCAGTTCAAGTGCAATACTTACTTTAGAAAATGAAAAAAAAAAAAAAAAAAAGATTTTTTTTTTTCTTCTCCCTGCAGAGTTTGATACTGTTGTTCTTGTTCAACCTTCAACCGAGTATCTGCCCAAGCAAGCATCCAAGTGGTATTTTCAGTGTTTAAGTTCGAAGTAAAGTATTTCAAGATGATTTCTACTAGCTCATTCTTTTTAGTCCTGTTTATAACATTCAACTCTTTAATGTGCTTATTTAAATGAGAATCTTTAAATTACAAGAGGAATACTTTCTTCCTATCCAACAGAAGGAGCTGTCTTCCTCAAAGGAGGAAAACAATGGAAAACAGTGGCATGACATACCCTGAAAAATAATTTAAAATATAATAAAATATAATTCCATTAATGCTTCGTTAGGACATGAAGTTTAAATTCTGTGATTTAGAAAAATATACCTCTAAGAACATACGACAAAACTTGCCCTCGCTCATCTTATGTTCTTAGAAATTCATGCATAGCCCTTTTTGTATTAAAAAAAGTTTTAGGAAAGATTAGCATTTACAAGTATCACACCACGCTTTTCTAACTGCAAATCCATCTGAGAACAAGTCACTTGCAGTACAAGGAAATAGTCCTGTCTACAAACTTTGTCTGAAGTCACTGAATCGCAAAAACCCCAGAGCTACCACACTGGAGGAGATGTGAGACATACTTGGCAGAAACCTACCACAAGTGTTTTCTTTTAAAATAAAATTCTTAGTACATCTGGCTACATGATTAAAATAAATACTTGTATTGACAATCCTCGGGGGAAAGCTTTTTAGCGGAGAAAATAGCAATTTTGGTGGCTCAGTTTGATACACCTTCCAACAAACTACTGAGAAGATCCCTTGTGAAGAATCGGGTCCTTCTAGTGAAATCTACTGCCGGAGTCATTTGAAGAAGAAGAAAACAAAAAAAGCCCAAGCTTGTAGTGGATCAAATAGAACAATGTAAATACATAAGCATTTAAAAATCCATCACACTCCAAAAGCGGGAAACCGTGTAGTTTATTGTTTCACTTAATATTTATGTAATCATTAAAAAAAAACCCTAACTAAACAGAACCCACTGAAGACAGAGCTAAGATTTTACAGGCCTTAGTTTTGGAAGTTTTAATGAAAAATATTTGTTCTTGCATTGACACCCATCACAGTTTGAATCAGTACTTATCCTTACTCTTATGCACCTCCTACCTCCCATTTTCCATAACATTTTTCAGGGCTTTGCACCTAACGCTATTTTCCTGTTGCAGTGGTATCGCATTATAACACATCAAGATTTTGGCTTGAACTCACAGTCTCAAGGCAAATTTTCTAAGAAACTGTTCTGCTTTTGAGTGCATTAGCCATGACAACATTTTCTCACTGAAATAAATATTTTCCACAGTGAAATGCAGGTGCAAGGGAAAAAGTCAAGTACAGCACCGGAATATTTTCCAGGCTAAGGACAAATACAAATCTTTTAAGGTTTAGATCATATTCTAGCACATCAGAAGTGGGTTTGGGCTGTGCAACTGAAAATGCTTTCTCCCTCTGACATGCCTGTCTTTGTCATAATAAGTCATGGCTATACACCTGCAAACCCCATCTGTCTGTTCTGGCTCTGAACTAGAGCATCAGCAACATACAAACCAAGGTGCCAGTGTGAAACAATCTTGCTGCTCGTACACCCCTCTGAACCAGAAGACAAGGTCCTTTCAACAACATGGCGTTATACCTGCACAGACAACGTGCAGCATGTCCTATCTTTGCACGAACACCCATACTTCAGACAGCTTGGCCAGGTCACATGCCACCATCACAGGACGTCAGCCTTCTCTCTCGGAAGCTGTAGGGCCATCCTGCACTAACACACAGTCTTGTGCTTCCTTTTAAAACTAACTCCTCTGCCTTATAATGTACATTGATGAGCAAGGACTATGCATTTGGAGATAAGACGGTTTAAAGCTCTAAGCTTGCAGGACCACAAGCCATTTCACGGAAAGATAGATGGAGTTCTCCAGAGTACACAACTGAAAAACTCCCCTTGATACACATCAGTTCACTGCCTGTGGGATTTTTCAAAGCCTTTTTTCACAAGTCCCACAAAGTTTCTGCCTCATTAGACATTAAACTGCTTTTAAATCCTTTTAAATCTTAGGGCTCCCACAGTATACAAAGCGAAATTTCCATTTCCCCTCTCAACTCAGGTTCAAGATGAACATAAACTCTTCCCCCGGTGCACCACTCCAGAAGCGAGGAAGACCACAGAAAGGCTCCTTCTGCAGCCGCTGTGAGTGGGTTAATGTGGCAAAGACTGGAACAAAATAGTTTTGTTCCACTAGAAGGAGGCAACAGCCCTGAGCAACACAGGTCATGTAGTTATCCAGCGCTCTCCGGCTAGAAGTACTCCAAATGAAATCAGTCACTGTTCCTCAGATACTGCTTTATTATGACCTACACTACAGTACTACAGATTTACGTGCACCTCAAGGTTCATCCGTAAGAACTGTCACACCAATACCCTTGAATATTCCAGCTTCAATGCATATATTGTATTAACCTTCTTGTTTTCTTCCTGTAGTGCAATCACAAGACAAACTGTTTAACTACTCTGCATATTTACAAAATAGAGTGTAAAGTTTCAAACAAGCCTCCTGGTTTGAGGTGCATTGTCTGTCCAAAAAGAGTAACTGTGTGCCCAAGAATGAAAAACAGATGCATGGACTGTTGTCAGCCTGTACCTGCAATTAACTCCATTTCTGGCACTATACTAGCACAGCAATCAAAAAATTTGGCCTGAAGATCTCATTAAGAGAGTGCAAAATCCAGTTAACACTGCTTCTAGAAGGCTTCAATATCATTATTTAAACATGTGGCTTAAATATAAAGCAAAACCAATAAAACTCACAGATAAAAAGCTTGGGTTTTGGTTTGGGTTTTTTTTTTTTCCCCTCCTCTTTTAAAAAACCTCAACTATCTGAAATATGTTTCTGTAATTCAGGTGAGTTAACTTCCAGTTTCTCTCGAAAATGAATCAAGTAAGTCTACATTCTACGATATAAAGAGCAATATATTAAGGAGCTGGGACACACAATATTGTTTTCAGGACAGGTTTCAGGCAGATGATCAACAACATTTTAAAACAAAAACAAGAAGTTATTCCAAATGTTGCTTAAAAATAATAGCTGACCAGAACCTTCAATCACGTACACACTAAGTACAAGTACAGTAATCAATAGCTTAGCTAGCTTAAATTTTCCACACTTAGATTCACTTTTGTTTTGGACTCCAGAGCATTGAAGTACTTGCAGCTGCAGTATGAAACATACATAAGCACAGGCCAATACCCAGGCCTCGCTGCAGCACTACGACCTGTTCAGCTCTCTGTTGCTGCGCTTCTTGTAGCTTAACAAAAAAGGCAGTTTTAAATCCAAAACACTTGAATTACTTCCAGATGGCAGATTTGTAAAAATAGATTTGATCTAAGATCTACTTTGTCTTTCAGAAGTATTTCATCAATTTTTAAGAATGACAAAGGGTCCAATCAAAACCAAACCTTATTTAATTAATTTCCAAATAATAATCCTGCACCTTGCCTTCATTCTTCTACACTGACAACATACAGCTTTGATGCCCTGATTGAAAAAATAGGCAACTCTCTTCAACTTTTGCTAAAATGTCTGGAACTTTAATGTGGTAAACCCACTGTGTTTTNCAACCAACACAGGTCAAAAGTTATGAAAGCTGCTCAAAGTCATATGAGGAAACATAACGAACGTTTGAAGTTTTAAGCAAATGCCTAATATCCACATGGCTAGTCACACTGTTTTCCTCCTTTGCACAGAAGCTAGTAATGAACGCCTCGTGGTAGCTCTTCCAAAGAGCATTTTCCAAAGGCCTGCTTGTATCACCTATGCCCCCTCCTAGACCTAACCCACTTACAGGCATTTGCCCAACTGTGGATACCACCGTATCATCACTGCCATCGCAAACAAAACCATTTAAGCCATGAACCACAGATGTAGATTTTTGTGGCTATCAGTGCAAAATGTGGCAGCTAAACAGTGTCATCTGTCTTGTACCACTCAGACAAGACCCTCTTCTCTCTTAACACAGTGACTCAGCATGCAATGCTGCTACTTCTCAGACACATGCTTAATTTAAGCACTTAATTAACTCTTAAGCACTTAATTAAGTCTGTGGGAGTACTTATAGGGCCTGAAGTCTAATGCTATAATGTGGCACACACACAGTATCTCACCTTGTGTCTACAGAAACCATTATGCTACTATGAAATGTTTTCTCCTACAAAACCCACCCACTACACCAGTTACACATCTGACAAAAATGCAGCAAGTTACCTCAAACCCCATTAATTATCCACTTTCTCTCACCACATCTTTAACCTTTCCACAAAAAAAAAAAAAAAAAAAAAAGTCCACAGCTGTTGGAGTAGTTCTTGGAAATAATAAAACACCCTTTCCTTGGAATGCACGAGGGTGGGTACTGAGGGCACAATACAGCTCCTGCCCAAACCCACACATCACAGCCCCAAAAAGAGCACAGTGTTCAAACCGGGTAAACACAGCCGATGCCATCTCCGCGAACAACTGCACGTAGCAGAGGGCTTGCACTGCTTGCTCCTGACAAAGAGCAAAGTGTGACTCACCACGTGTTTCCCTCTAACACACCCCAGAAAAGTCTGGCCAGTCAAGCAACGTTCAGCAACTTCAGCGCCTCAGCATCGACGTGACTTCCAACCACGCTCGCCAGAAGAAGGACTGGTCTCTTCTGCACACAGGATATTGCTATGGCTCTAGTGCATCTCCACAACGGAGCTGACAAGAGAGCCTCCACATGCCAGTCAGCAAGACCGCTGCAAAATAATCAACACGAATGCCACATGCAACACTTCTACTCTCTCTTCATTAAGGAGAATTGCCTGATCACTACGCTCAAAACAGGCCCTTGAGTTCAGCGAGAGCTGTATCAACCTCTGCTGCCGTGGAAGTTTATCTGTAAACATCCTTTAAATACCTTCAACACCTGCAGCCTTGGGGTAACAATCAAGTTGTTTTAAGAATTGCTTGTACCCTTCTGCAATATTTCCCCTAAGCAAGCAATTAACTTACAACAATGTCGGCTCAGTCAGAGCCTTTTACTTGATTCTTCTCTCTGGAATCCTCTATTTACATGCAGGATGTTTTGTGAGTGCAGGTGTATAAACAGAATAGCTTCAATTAATTGCCATGTTGCCCATAGCATGTCTCTGATCAGTGGCTGTTGTGCACCTGCAGTAATAAAATACCAAGAGAGATAATGTACTGAATTTTAATCACACGTTGCCGTATTACATATTACGCTGTTCAAAAACATTTCCTTTACTCCTGAGCTGTTTGTAAAAGGGTGTTACCAATTAAGCACAAATAGCCTGGGGAGTGATACTACAGTTCACACAATTTGGTTATAGTGACTAAGTGGAGAAAAGCAGCTTGATAGCAGCTGGTATTTTTCTTAAGTGGCTAACATCATAATAGGACATTTTTTCGTTAGCCCTTGCAAGCGGAAGGGAGCTGCGGTGGTCTAAAAACTCTTGCCGCATTGTAATGTGATATCATGTAGCCCCAAATGATTCACAGTTCAATATAGAAGCTAAAATGAAAACAATCAGTGTGCAGGGAAAGCAAAATTAAGAGGCATGCTAGTGGCAAGATGGTTCCCAGAAAAACAATGAGAAATTTCAGTCCTGCTTCTTTGTATATTCAGGGAGACAGCCTGTACCACTGCACACAGACACGCAACCTGAAAGAACGTGTCAAGGGGAAAACTACACGCTGGCTTTAAAGGCATTTCTTCTAAATTGCCGCCCCATTTCTGCCAAATGCTTTTTTCCTGTCAACACCAAGTACGTGGACTGAATTTAAGGAAATTTGAGTGTGCGCTAAAGGCCTTTACTGAAAATAAAGTACAGAAGGAAAAAAGAAGAACACGCTTCAGCATCTGGCCATACGTAACAGAGATCCCAAGCTCCACACATCCTGTCAGTTTCTTAGGAAACTGACACTTAGGAAACCTCAGTGCACCCCTGAGGAACCGTACAGCTGATTTTGTCATGGTTTGGCAACTTTGCTGACTGGGATAGGAGCTTGGGATCACAGCAGATCTAGCGCTAGCTCCCCAATGGCAGGAGAAAATGCTATTGCCAACAAGCCTGCGCAGCAAGATACTGGAGAGTAAACTCCTTGCATCCCATTTCACTCTTTCAGTGCCACAAAATGAGGACCTTTACGTATTGCTCTTCTGTCTGGTTAACCTTCAAACCAGCGTGTAAAATGAAACGCAGTGTGTTTCTCTTGCTTTCCTGCAGGTATATGGTGAGCAGGTACAGGTTGTTAATCCACAGATGGATCCACACAGAACTTTACATAAGCACTGAAGAAAAATCAAGACGAAATAATCCAAATGAGAGACGCTCTAACGCTCGTGAGACTAGAATGCCAAAAAGAAAAGCCAAATCGTACAAGAATCAGTGCCCTCTTCAACTATTACAGCGCCAAATGGAACGCAGTTCCAGTAAGGTCTCTGCATCTTGCATCTTCCTCCGTTGTAATGTAACTGGCAAATGTAGTGTCACTTCTAAACCTACAACAGCCCTTGAAAGGGCTTTCCCTTCAATACCTTGGGTCACAAATGCCAAAATAAAAGAGGTGTGTGATCAGAACAATCTATTTGGACAGCAATTCTTGAACCATGGATGCCACTTATTACAAAGTATTGAAAGCAAAGAGGCATGTTCACGGGCATGTGCTTCTATCCCCACATGTGGGGACAGATGTGAAAACAAGCCATCGCCATCCACTCCCTTACACTGTTGCCAAAATACAGTCAGCAGGAAAAAATTACTAAGAAGAAAGCTGTTGGATTTATAGTGTACCTTATTTCCTCTATTAGGGGCTTCAGAAGAGGCAATACCAAATTTAACAACTATCAGAGCATGTTAAAAACAAGCACCTAAGTGAAAAAGAACAATGAATACTGGCAGCAATGAAAGCAAATACTTCAGGAAACAGCAGATAAAATAGGAAGAGATCACAAAAACAAATTGGCAGACAGAAAACCACATAATCCAGTCAAGTCAAAGCAAATGCATTCATTCCCAACTCGATTACTCAGGCAATAATGACAGAAGACACTCAAGAACACCCTTCTCAGATGCAACTTNGCTTTGTTAACGCTGATTTGGGTGGGGTTGGAGCTACCAACTGAAATCTCCTGGGAGGTCTAATGGTGGTGTAGAAATAGCTGCTAAAAATCAATTACAACCTTGCATTCATCAGAAAATGGGAAACTTCTCCAGTTGTAAGGTTTCACTAGATACATGTGATGTGTAATACTTCGTCACAACAAAGAGCAGACCTGTTCGTCCCTCGGTTCAATTCACTCTGGATATGATGCAAGGCCACATAATGGTGAGGACACCTCCATCAGAAACTCCGAGGAGTGATCAGGCCAACACGCAAAGAGGAATCACAAAATACAGTACCAAATATGTCCAACCGAGCTCTTCATTTTCACAATCACTCTTGCCCTTATGGTTACTGGGTTTCTGTACTTATTTTCTGGGCCAGTGTGCACATGACTATTGTTTACTTACTTCCAGACTTGACCCAATCTTTTCATTTACATCTACTACAACAACTCTAAGTTAGCTACTACAGTTAATTTTCCCTTCGTACAGAAGATTTAATGCTGTTCTGCACACTCTCTTTTGATTGAACTACATTCTAGAAGCTTTAAGGTTAACTTTGACATAGGGCAGTAAAACTAACTCACTTTATCAACAAAGGCTGTAACTTTTTATTGTCTTTATTATCATTATTGTTAATCAATAACTTCGAACTTAATCCTGTTAAGGGCATGTAACATATGGCCCATCATGTTACTCCGTAATACAGAAAATTATCATCTTAAGAGCACCAACACTCTCCCAAATGATGTCTTCTTACTCCTGTCATTTGTGTGGCAACATGACATCATTCACTGATTTCAGTCAGTGCCTGGAAGACATATTAAGGAACTTAAATCTATAAATAATACCTGTACCTCACGCACTACAGTTGATTGCACCATCTAGTGACAACTTGCTACTCAGCAAGGGCTAATAGATACATAAGGCCATTAAAGATATCTTTAAGATTTCTAGTCTTCTCCTTTTCTTTTTCCTTCAGGGCTTCAGAAATACTACTCCTGCTGCCCGCAACCTGGCTTTTTTCAGCACTGAATTTCACCAGTCACTGTAGTACCAATCCATATAGCCTAGTTCAATTCCTCAGAAGTATTTTAACATTCACAGGAGTTAGCAGATGTAAATAACATTGATCTGAGGAAGAAGGACTGAGCCACCATGTTGTTTATCTTTTGCTAAGATGAAAGATTCTTACGTCTTTGGTTTTTTAAGCTGTTTTAATGCATACCAAGACAGTCGCTCACTTTACTAACCCCAGGGAGAATTATTGTCAAAAGACATTCAGAAAGTTTAAGCGCATCGTGTCAGACCGTTTCTCTTCTTTCCCTTTTAGCAATGTGTTTGAAGAGTGGCAAGAGATTAAGGAAATCCAACTTGTCCTTTGCCAAAACCACATTATCACAGTTTTCCAGGTGTTTTACTATTTATTCTGTGACCAATTAAACACATTCCTATGCAAACACTCACTAATCTGCAATTCTCTGCCTCTCCCTCAAAGCATTTCTAAAGAACACAGCATTTACTATTCCTCCATGGAGGCAGGATAGGAGCAGCTTTTAATGATGAATGCCCTAAGTTCCATCACTTCATCACCGCCTACTCTTGGACCCCGGGGATGGGGGGGTGGGGGGGAAGTACATGGATTGGACTTCACGATACTGCTTGGTAACATTTGTCACTTGTTTCCTGCACATTTTTCAATACCATTGCCCATATTCACTGCCAGAAAAAGAACACATCTTTCACATCGTATTCTGTAGCAAAACATCGACGAAAAAAATATCACCTGGCAGCTGAAAATTGCTAGTTTACTTAGTTATTCAAGGTGTACTCACTCTTCTGTAGGCTTACTATTTTTTCCACATACTAATAAAACACATTGTTTTCATCTTTGCCTTTCGCTACTGTCTTTTAGTCGTACCAGCCTTCCTCTGACATACTCGACTGCTACAATTAAAGCTTCTGCTCACCAGCTTCACATGTCCACATTCAGATGACTCTCCCTGTACTGAAAAAGCCCTCAGATAACAAATAAACCAGCCATTTCAAGCCAGAGCACTGCAAGAGGCTTCAACCAAATCCAGGGTCTTCTCTAGCTGCTACTTGTACTACTGACAATTCCCTCCATCCCAAAGTGAAAGAGCAGAGTGTTTCCAGATATTCCCCACCCGGGCTTGTGTAACTTCTCCTCACTTTCAAGCACATTCCCAAGGTAGGTTATTGCAGGTAACTGGAGCAGTAGACTTCTCCTTGGCAAAAAGGCCAATTACAAAGCAAATTTTTCTGGTGCCTGCTGGAGAGTAAAGACATGTAAATGCTTACGTACTTATTTCTAAGTCTGATGTTACCATACAAATTTACTGTACTTGTAAAAACACTCAAAAGCCTTCTCATGACATTTAATATGAAGACGTATACCCAGGAAGCTCCTGAAATACTTGACTACGTGGCATAAAATACAAGTTTGCTGCACTGTGAATATACACGGATAATCTATATTAACCAACATTGTCACAACAATACTCCTCCCGTTTAAAAGGAAATATTTCATTAGTAATACCAATGTGTCAACTGTTCGCTCCCAGACCACTGGGAAAGACAGCCAGCACTGCATGTGGTCCATTCATATTGTAGTTTTTGAGACTCAAATCTAGACTCCAGGTCGGGGGCGGGGGAGGGGGCAGCAGAGAAAGGGGGGAAAAACCAAAACGAAACAAGGGAGCTACTCCAGCTAGCTAGTCACTGACTAGTTCCCTCAGGCAAACGTTTCAAACACAGCTGTTTCAATCACAGCATAACAGGAGCAACATCAGAGAATTCCAAGTAGTGTGCAAAATTCACGACTGCTCGTGGACAGTAGACAGCATTTAGCGATACACAGACAGACTGACATAACTCTCGACGAGTAGCAATCTTAAATGGGAATACATGGCTTTTCCCAACACTGAAAGATGAGATCCACGAATAGGCTTTCATGGAAGTCAGCCACAATAAGACTATCTCACTCTGACTTGTGCATAGCACCTTCCTTAGTCATTACACATAGCTCATGAGATCATCTAGCACTTCCAAAGAAATACCAGTAAGAGCTAAGAGGAAGAAGGAAAAATGTTTGAAGATACCTACATACAAGAGAATTCAGAGCATGCAAACACTGAGCTATAGAAAAGACTTCTTGCTAGTGTCCCTGATTCCACATCACAGTGGAAAGCACACTGAAATCCGGGTGTGACTGGTTGGCAACAGTTATGCGAAAGGCAAGCTGGCACGATGAGAGAGATGAGAGAGCGTACACCTTCGCAAGCAGAGCAAGGGGGAACAAAGCAGGGTGTGCCAGGACCATGCTGCACATAATAAAGCCACCCGGTAACAAGCGTGAAGTCAGGCCACCTATGCAATCACACCAAATCAACTCCCAACCTCTTCACAAAATCCAACATCCTTTCAAGTCTAACCTCTGGTACCTCTGCTGTCTCGTTTGGACCTTCTCACACTGAGGTGTAAATAAGCCTACATACAGTCCTTATCTTGTTCCAGGTTCCCTAAGTGCCGTCAATCCTGTCACTAAGCAGACTAAGCATTAAGAAGCTCCTGAAGTTTATGAACTTCCAGACCTGGGAGCACCGTTACCTAAGCTTCAGACAAAAGCTCTTCAGCTCGTTTCCTGAAATCAAATGTAATCCCCAAGGAAGTACTCATACAGAATTTATAGCATCCCGACAATTCCTTAGCAGTCCTCGGATACTGGCCAAGCACTAGAGTCGTGACCTAAGGAGATGCAGAAATCACTGGGCCTGTGAGCTTACAGATTGGAGGCAGGCAGATACAAAGGCATCTAAGTTCAATTACCTCTCGTACACTGCTCTGCACGGAAAAGTGCCAACTAAAAATGAAAACCAATATGCACGCATATTGTTTTTACTAAAAATTCTCGTAATCTCATCAGGTGATTATTTACCAGATGAGCACTACCTGTAAAAGCTACCTCTAGGAAGATCCTTAGCAGAAAGCCTGAAGATGGATGCCTCTTGCTCATACATACATACAAGGCTCCCATTAATAAACCACCCTCACCAAATATCAAAAAGGAAAAATTCAATATAGAGAGGCCTCCTCTAGGCCGAGTAGTGCTAGAAGTTTCAGGCTAAGAAGTACTTCCTCAAGTTTTGAAAACCTACACAAGCGAAAGTAAAGCACGTGACAAGTGCTTTTAGAAATTGTACTATTTTCAAACCAGGATTGAGTGGACATAGCAACAACAGTGACAGAAAGCAAGCATTTACAGCCAAGTGCCACACCACAGAGAAGCCAGCAAAGATCTCTAGCTAAGAGTCAGACCGGTACAGACTCAAGTAAAGAATCTGTGAACAAGCGCACAAATAGGATCTATTTGAAAAGAGCCAACACGGCTTCTGTGAGGGGAATCCTGCCTTACAAACCTCAGAGTTCTCTGAAGCAGCGACAAGCATATGCATGAAGATGATCTGGTTGACACGGTCTACTTGGATTTTTGAAAGCTCATCACTGAAGGCTTCCAAGAAAACAAACTAGTAGTGGAGTACGATGAAAGGCCCTTTCTAGGATAAATGTTGCAAAAATTGATCATTTACTTCTACCGCCTACTTTCTATCTTCTAAACAAAGGGACAACAGTCGAGTGCTGGCTGGAGGCGTGCTGTTGAACCTAGGGAAAAGGGAAAGAGCAATTAGGAGAGAAAGCTTGATGACGATCGGAAATTATTCAGCGTAGGGATGAATCCGACACCCTAACAACAACTAGTAGAATGACCTCATGAAACTTTGTGACTGGATAATAAAAGGCCAATCAATGCAGAAAAATATAAACAGATGTCTACCATGAACAAAAAATAAAATCCTACCTTCACAGATGAAACGATAAGCTTCAAATTGACTATTATCATTCAGGAGCAAGATCTCTAGATTATGATACACACTCTGGGCTTTTGCAGCTACTTCCAAGTCAGTTCTGTTTGTTTGTTTTAATTGTTTTCACACACGTTTTAGATTGTTATTTCAAAGCCAACATAAAACAAAGAACTTGCTGGTCGCTGTGTACCACATCCTTAAGAGTCCAAAGGATGTGCAACTCAGCTATCTGCATATTTATTATCCTGATGTAATGTAGACGTTCATGCCTCATTGCTTTCCAAACTGAATTTTAATTAAAAAAAAAAAAAAAAAGTACAATTTTAGCGTTCCAATACCATAACTAAAAAAATATTATGAACACAGAAGAAATAAGCTAAAAATGTTTTGGAATTTAAGTTGTCTTGCTAGAAGAGAAGCACAGCATTAATGCTACAGCTTCCTAGCTTGGTTTAGGAATAAGAAGTAGCAGGGAACGTGGCTTTTCTGTAGCAGTCTTTTGTGATGTGACTCAAAGAAAAATGTGAAGTGTTTGGAAATGCCAAATTTATTCCCTAAACCCCAGAGACTTAAATCCCTCACTTACCTGCTGTCTTCATTGAAGAGAGCACACTGAGATCCCAGGCTTTTAACACAACACCAGACAGAAACTATCTTTATAACACATTCCTTGCCTGGATCCAAACAGAACAACAACAATAGTGACAAGACAACTGAAAGCAACATGAATAGGCAAAATTCAGTCGGGGCATGGGAATGTGTGAGGAGGAAGAATCCAGCTGTAACAAACACCCTGCTGTGGAGCCCTCTCCCCCGACTTGGGGGGAAGCTGATGGCTGTTACCACTGTTCAGCATGAGATGATAGGTGTGTTAACACTCTAACAGCAGCAAACGCCCTGTAAGAGCATTACAGAGAACCTCCGTGCAGCGCCATTTAAAAAGCGGGAGAAAATCTAGCCACTGAAGTGCTAGAAGAAAATTCTCCTCACACTGTTCCATGTGGAAAACCACACAAAACTTAAGATGAATAGAGCTCCTAAATCACCTACTACCAGCTCTTGTCTACTACACTTCAATGGTTTCACACACATACCCTAGCCGCACTTCTCCTGTTTGTTTTTATTCCAAACAGCTTGAACAGCAAGTTTGGGGTTTCTTTTTAAAATCGTTCATCATAGCATCCTTGTTCTTTTACTAAGCTTAAGGATAAGAATCCACATGCTGGTGCCAAACCTGATGCTTGCACACAGCTAAATCTTGGATATGCAGACAATTATTACCATTTGCCTCTTAGCAACTAACGTACTGAATTCTGTGACGATTCAGGTACTTCAGTTGGAGTGTAGACAATGATACTATGTGAAAATAGGTTGTATTTGTGGGTCACGACTGTCTCGAATTCCTACAGAGACTAATACAAATAGTCTCCATTCTGATGTACTGTATAATTCGGTACCCATCTTCCACACGCAAGCCAGTCCAAGCTGACAGTTCACGCTGTTCCCACCAACTTGGCAATCCTCTACAGGGGTGTAAGCCAGAGAAAAATTTGGCCTTGTTAGTGCACCACTCACACACACACAGCTTAAGAAACGCACCAAAATGTCTCGGAGCAGAATCAGATTCTAGAAGATGAACTAGACAAACATGTTGCAAACGTTCCCAAAAGCTACATTAAGAGATGTTTTCTGTGTCTGGAAGACACACAAAAATATGACGCAATTCCTCTTCCGGTCGGCAGCACTAACCAACAGACTGAGTTCTCAGGTGAGGAAGCACTGTTCAGCCCAACTACGTCTGTTCGTTAGGAAGCGAGTGACGCTGGCTACTATAACTTCACAAGGATGTGCCCCAAGTGGGTGCCAGCTCCTGGACAAGAAGAATGCAAACATACCATCAAGCTTCACGCATCAAAACCTCTCAACATGAAACGCTGAGGTTCCTGCTATCCTTAAGCAGATTTGCACTCCAAATAAATTCGGGGTTTGCGCAGCCAAGACAGCCAGACATTGAAACATTTCAGCAAGTAGCCTTGGCAGAAGTTTAGCTTCTGTACGTCTGTTTGTAAAAGCCGCTTCCTTACCACAACAGAGCTCCTGACAAGACCTTTTTTCACAACTTGCTATCCGCTGCGTTGGAGGTGGCCAGGCAGAAAATTCTGTCTGGTCCTTAGTGTGGGCCTGCGGTTCTCACTTTACTTTGGTGCAGAGAAATATTTCAGCTCAGAACTACTGTTACGCAAAAGATTGCAATCCTTGATATACTTCACAGGAGGAAAGCTGCTTTGTTTTTCACTTAATAGAGAACACCCGAATTTCAGCGCTTTGAAGATGCATGTTCACATGGCACATCAGTGGGAAGAAGCTGGAAGAAGGTGCAGACATTTGAGCGTCCCTGCCTTAGGCAAAGTTATACCAAAGGAAACAGATAAAAAATTCTTTTTAAACCACTTCTCTTTTCTAGGTAGGTAGCTCATCTTAGCTAGAGTTTGCACTTTTTTTAATACCTATCTTGTCCAAAAGAAGTCTGAACCAGCATATTATGAACTGCAGGAATCCACAGGCAAATCCATTTCCCGGACTCCGATTTCATTTGCTTGAAGGTTACTAGCAAAATAACAAACCATCCCTCTAGAAAGGAATACTTTTCAGCACCTACTTAAACACATTTCATTTATTTATTCCAAGTATTTTCCCAAAAATAGCCACAACTTATAAAGAGAAAAAAAAACCAAAAAATGTAAAAAGATGAGGACCAATTTATTCTTAAGCAAAGAATGTTGATTATTGCAACACACTTCCAGGTGAAAAAACATTTCTGCTAGCGTAACAAATTCACTGCCTAGAGTAGAAAGCTACCCAAACACACCTGGACCTCTTCAAAAAACATTTACTATTGTATTAAGAACATTAAGGACGTAACACTTGGAATTATCAAAAACTGCTCAAGTTTGTGCGCTACTTGGGGGACAACTTTCACACACGGTGACCTGAGTGGTCCCCAGATATAAACATATACCACTCAGGATTTGTATTAGGTATTTGTTCAGCTACTTAGCTTTTTCAGAAGCCTATGTCATAGCCTGTATAGTCAAGGCTGGAAATCCTTACTTATTCTTTCCACATCATATTTTGATTTGCCGGAAGGCACATACATACACTTATTTCTGTGAAATGTCAGTCGGAAGTCATGTGACCGATCCACTTGTTCCTCACTGTACCAGTTAAAAATAAATTAAAAAAACAGAAAAAACCCAAACCACAAAATAAAGAGCTTATTGCAATACCGTCTTAAAATTCTGCCCAGTGACGGCCAGAAAGACGGAGAAATTTTTCTTCCGCTTTTCCCAATTCTGGACTAGACAATTTAAAACACACAACATATTGTCCTTGCCTGCAGCTGTCGAGGCTTCTCTCCTTCCTTCAGCCTTGCCGCCTGACTTCCGAAGGACCAAAGGCACTAAGCAACCCAAAACTTTCAGTACTCACACGTCCAGTATGAGTATGTACACCTTAACGTTATATCTTCAGCCAAACATATCTGTGTAGATGTTTTTGTTTCCCTGCCAGGTTTAGGAAACTTCATTTACATTTCTCAAGGCATCTGTCTTCATACATCATACACAACCAGGAGAAGTCTGTTGAGTGAAACAAAAATGCATCATTTTCTTGCTCCTGATGACCCAAATGTCTCCTAGGCCCACCCTCAAGAAAGGAAGTTATTGCTTTATCTGTTCAAGAGGCTTACGCTGAAGACACCACTTGGCACACCGATTTCCTATGATGTTAGACACACGAGGGGAAGCACAAAGAAACTGGTCACTAAACTGATCTCTACAGTCTCAGATTGCCTTCTGTGTCTTCTTCGTTTGAGTATGTAGCCATCCCAAGTTTGGAGAAAGCCCAGAAAGAAAGACTGGAGCTAATTTAAGTGTCTACTGATGCCTGTGGAATCCCTAAGAAGCTTACAGACACCTACCCTATCCCACTCAACTTGGGGCTAATTAAACCAAAATAAGGACAGTCAATAGAACGTCAGCAGTTATTTCTTTCCTTACCAGAACATATAAGAAAATAAAAAAGTGGTATTATGGTTACATGACCATTTACAGACTTAGAGTTGCTATTTGCACAAAAGTGAAGACTGAAGGGTAGGTAAAAGAGGTTTTGTTTTCCTGAAGAGAGACCAAGTTGCTAAGAGTGTGGAAAAACGCTAACCTAGAGACAGCCGTAGGTGCCAAGATGTAACCGGAAATGCCGAAAATTTTGAAGTATCAGAAGGGCAAGAGTCCAGGATTATCAGCACCTAGCGCTGACGCTACCAACCAGTACAATTCTAAAACTTAACCAACTAATTCATCTCCTAGCTTCTTCCGCAAAATATCACTTTGAGGGTAAGAAGCAAGTCTCAAGCCCACTCCTTTCTATGGCTGGATCTCAGGAGTTTCAAACCACGACGGAAGCAGAATGAACTACCAGATCTCTATATCGCCAGCAAATGACTGTGAAAGAGTCAGTCTTCCGACAAGAGCGGGAGTTTGTCTCTTTCCTTCATTAGCCTGAGAACGCGCCACTTCACGCTGAACCGTTGAGGAAAAACATGCTGCTATTTTAACAGTAGAACAAGCAATAAAAATTCAGAGACAGGAAAAACCTGGTCTCAATCCTGCTATGGGGTTTAGGGTCACGAATGGGTCATCCTCCCCTTCCCACTAAGGTACTGGTTTGAAAAACTCCAAGGGAGGGTGTAGAGAAGGAGGAGAGAAACACAGAGAGAACAGGAAGGTGTCCAAAAAAGCTATTTTGCTGGGCCAGAAGGGCCACCATGAAACATTCTTAACGCTGTTCCAGTTTGCCCCGTTTACCCAACGCTGAATTACCGAGACATGTGCAAGCTTCAAAAAATTCAGCTCAGAGAAGCCTTCCAACACTGATATCAATCTAAATGTTATCTATACATTACGGGCTTATAAAAAGGCGGAAGAAGAGAGAAGCTCTAAGGTATTCCTCCCGTGGATTTTCTTGCACATTCTCCGATTCTTACTCATTCTGGTTGAGCCAAAAAGCAGACTGTCAGCCACAAGACTGAAACCGTTTGGCCTCTAGTCCCAGCAAGTGCTAAGACCGCAGAGGCACGTTGATATGAAATGTAACTAACCATACTTTTTCCATAACATCACAGAAAAAAATTCTATCAGAGCTTAGTAATAGCTCTAGGGGGAGATTTGGCGGGGGACAAAACCAGGAGCGGCTCTACCTTATCCGCAGGGACTTGTCTTTTCAAAGCCTCGGAGGAAGTTAGCTGGTTAATTCACTGGAAACCGGGCGCCTAGCTGCCTTCATAGCCTTTCAGCATTTCAGCCTAGGAATGAGTAGGTTCACTCCATATTTTTAATGCTACCTAAAAAGCCACAAGTGTTTAAAACAGCTCTCCCTCTATCCATCCCTGACTATAAGACATTGGCCCATCCAGCAAACTGAGAGGATCACACACTCCCCACATCCTTCCTCTGAAGCCGTTTGACGCACTTGCCAGTACAGACTGTACCTTTCCCCCTTCCCTACTCAGTGAAGGTACAGTCCAGGCCAAAGTTGAAATTAATTTATGAGCTAAAATGGGAAAGGCAGGGACTAAAATCATGCCACTTTCCTCCAAGATCCTTAGGTGTATTCAGAGGTCACTTCCTACACTCCTCCAAGAATAAACAGATTCATCCTTTCCCGCAGCCTCCCTCTGAAGGAGTACCCATGTAATACTCAGCCACAACTCGATTCATGCAAAGAAAGTACTCTCAAATAAATTTCAATCCAAAGGTTATCATTTAACTGTTGAGAGTCTTCCCTGCAGTCACAGCAGAGCCCGCAAGGCCTGCGCTGCGTACAGAGCCCCTCCAGCACAAGAATCAGAGAGAAAATTTGAAGGAAGAATCAAACTGCAAATGCAAATCATAGATACCGCGTGAAGGCCTGCTTTCGGCAGATTTCTTTTTTTCTTTCTGTACGCAAGAAAAGCCTTTAGACCATAGGCACACACACGTGAAAACCCCTAACCAATGATTTCGTTTCAAAGATGTTGCACTTAGCATTATAGGCATATAATTGCCTTGGAATTTGGCATTTCCTGCACCTCCAATCACTGAAATACTGTAAAAGAATTAGGCTACCATTAAGTGCAGAGTCCTCAAGTTTAATCCTTTCCATTATATTTCAGTGGGATCACTTGCAATACCGAAATCCAAAGTAATACTTAAAAAAAGAAAAGCAACATTCCCTCCCTCACTTTTAATGTTTCGTTTTAGCGGCCTGCTTAAGAACACGTTAAAGAAAGAGAGGACAGCCAAAGACCTACTATTGACCCATGTACCAAAATACCTGTTTTCCATACGGTTTGTAAAAGCAATACATTTTATTTAGACCTGATTGCTTTTCTATGAGAAACATCTGCACGCATAAAAACACAACCAGTAGACAGAGGTGTTTCTGAGCCCACACCTCCTGAGTAAAGCATCAGAGGAGGAGTAGCACAAAAGGGTCAGGGGCCAAAGAGAGACAGGTTAAAGTTTACTGCGTTCGGTAGGGCACTCACGGAACATTTGAAAGCAAACCGCTCTGCAACTGTCTCAAGCCTAGAGCTTGCAGAAATGAAATGAGCTCCCCCTTCTGCTTCATTCTCTGCTTTCTCTGATAAAGGAGCAGTCCGTAAGGTACCTACCAAATCACATTATGCAAAAGATAAAAGAGAAGATGGTAACATCTGTCCAATGGCTTAACACATGCTCCCAGGATGGCTGGCACCAGGGTTTCATTCCCTCCTCTGGCTGATGACACTTAAATCCAGGTTTTCTACCGCCCAGGAGCTAAGGCCAACTTTGCCATCCGCTGTTCCGCTCCCACCCGCATTTGCACGGGAGAAATATTTCTGGGTTCGGTTCCTCTCCCTGCTCCAAAGGCCAGCGCTGATGTATTAAGCCACAGAAAAGCAGTCCTGGGAGCGTTGCTGGAACCCAGGCCACCCTCCCCTTCTCAGGCACGCATCCTGACTGATGGGCTAACTAGTCACACTCATACTCCTCCCTAGGCAAAAAAANTACACATGAAATGGACCCATTTCAGAGGACAAAGATCCAACACTCCATTCCAGAGCAGCATGTAGCCGGACATTATTCTTGCATTTCCCAGGACACGGCTGTAAATATCCCCGCACAAGGGTAGCTACGCAGCATTTCTAACACCCGGCTGAGGAGTGATACAGCCTTGATACTCTGAATGGAAGAAGCAGCTGCCTTTCCTCCAGACGAAAGCCTTAACGAGGACAGTTCCAGTTCTTTCGTTTGGGTTGGGTTTTTTTTTCCCCTTATCATAGTCTACTCATACCACTAAGCAGTCAGATGAGATCTCAAGGGCTGTGAATCTTAAGTAGAGGGAGGCCTCTCCTGGTTACACCAGGTAAGGCACCAAAACCCTGAAGCAGAGAGAGATACAAGATCCCTATCCTAAACATCCTCCCCATTTCAGCCACTGCTCCTTCGACTGCTGCACAGGGGCAGAGGCAACTCATAGCTACAAAACCATGCCAATGACCAGGGCAGTTCCAAAGACACCTGTTCAACATGGACATCAGTAGAGCAGGACTCGAAATGGAAGTGATTTACAGCATTACTGGTGTTGCTTAGTACTAAATCTGGTGGGTAGCGAATGCTCATGTGCCATTCAGAAGTCACTTCAAATCCATGTCAGTGTACTTCCCTGGTAAGCAGAGGCCACAATAATCCCACAATGAAACGCGGGTATAGGTGCCGTACAGATGTCAGGAAGTCCACGCAGCCTGGATCCAAGGTTTGAAATACAAAAGCAGTTATGAACTGCTGCTGCCTCATATTCTTCTATCAGAAGAGGAACTTAAAGCATCATAAGGCAATACGGTATTTCCAGTCGAGGCAACTGACAGTAAGTTGTTTCCTGTCCCGATGTCAACCAGAGTTTTATTTATTCTGTGCAGGCTCAGCAGAAAAAACACAGCTCTTCTTAAACATCAGCGCTATGCAAGTTACAGGATGCTTTTGAGGAACGTGATATTTTTCCACCTCTGTCACTCCGGACAACAGAAAGAATAAACAATCTTGCACTCATTTAGAGATGACCTAATGCAAAAAAAACCAAACCAAAACAAAAAACCACCCAAAAAAACAAACCCACAACTTTATTTCCAATTTGCCTCTGTTAAAGAAAATAAAACACAACCCTGGGCTCAAGCCCCTTCATTTCAGATCCCAAAGAAACACACACACATCCCTTGTCGTGAAGAACAGATGGCGTGTTGTACTTCTATCTACCCCTCAAAGTCTGCGGTTCACGGTTTTTTATTATCCTGTTTCTATGTTCTTGCCAAAAAAAGCCAAAACCCAGCGCTCTGATGGTGCCCCTTTTTTGTGGATAAGCACAAAGTATTTTAAAGGAACTAGTCTTACTTCTATTTGCTTCCCCCTAACAATTTTCACTTGACTTCAGATGTGACACTGAGACCAGAAAAGTTTAAGACAGATTCACAAAGAGTCCAAAAAAGGAAATAAATGCACTGCCTCCAGCCCACCCAAATCCATTTTCTGCAACATGTACTCAACTTATTTTTACCAAGTCCTACCAATCCTACCAAGTACATGCCTTAACTGCTAATGCCATTTAACTAAGCAAGAGGCGTTCAGAAAGCGGAGGTAAGGATTCAGAGGAAAACCACACTACCATTCCAGACACTGGAGGGAAAATTTTGGCCCTTCTTATCAGAAGCAGCTTTGCAATATGGTGTAATACGTAGCTACTCTGAAGATAATTTCTCAAAGATTAGTCAAGATGAACCTTCCTACACACGAAGACGACGACTTAGTTCTTGAGCAAACCCTGACCATTACATTTAAGCAACAATTACAAAAACAGAGAAGCATCCCAAGAATGACCACCTTCTTTGTGTTCACCTTTACTACTCCTCTAAATCATCTACTGAACTCTGCCTTGCTGATTTATTGCTACTCCACAGGAACTATGCTTGGAAGTATTTTGTTGCAGTTAAGAGTACACTTCCCAGTTACCAGTCTCTGCGTAAGGGTTTACATTTCCAATAAATTACAGGTTTCTGTGATTGTTCTGTGATACAGTTGCAGCAGCAGAAGGCGTGGCAGTAAAAGGTTGCCAACTAATACAGCCTGTGTAAATTAAGTGTTTCTGATCGCTGACAGACGAACCCTAAAAATAAAATGGGAATTACGAAAGCCTACAGCAAACAGAGCAGCTATGCATAATACCCAGTGGCACACCACGGAGCCAAAATGCAGCAGAGGCAACATATATTATGGCTGTTGGCTTATTTTAGTACTTTTTAGCAGTACCTGGAGCTTGAAGCTGTTGAGCAATACCAGTGATGTACACAATTCCTTAGGGCTCAGTGTGTTTATACCGCTAAAGCACACGGGAAGCACTCCTTCCGGCTGCCGGAATGCCATAGCTATGAATATCAGCCACTCGCAGATATTTCCAAAACCGTTAAACACAAGTTTATTTCCCCAGAGAGAACACAAAGTCACTTACCAGCTAACTCCTCTGTGTTTTGATCCAAATAACCCCTCACGGTATGAACATCCTGAGCTTTGATTTAAAAGAGTCGCATTGTGTTTCTTTGGTGGAGGAGATTATTGTGGATGGGAAATAGCCCCGTCGACCCTTTTGTAAGGGACAGCAGCGGTTCACGGCAGTAGGTGGGGGATGGAGAGGAGCATCAAAGCAGAAATCCTGAAGGCACCTGCCTAAGGGGTTTGCCCTCATACGCAAAAATAATCTGGGCAGTGAGAATTAACAGTGACACTTTCTGAGACGTGTGCAGCCAAGTCCAACTCCAGGAAATTTTTTTTCTGCTCAGAGTGAAACACAGATATATTTTTGCAAGCAGACAATTCAGAAGCCCTGACAGCAGCAACTCCCGACACAGGAGTTTGCTCAACCAAAGGCGGTTAAAATAAGCCACTTAACCCTGTGCATCAGCCCTGACAGCACCACCTACAAACTAATGGGAAACTAAACAAAGAATAACCAAACAAAAAAGGACAGTAGGGCAGAATACCCACTCAAGACATCAAGGAGAGAGACAACTGCACTGAGAACTCTGGCTTCAGTTCATTTTCGCTCATCTCCGCACACGGAATCACTGGAAGAATAGTTAATAATGATCAGTGGTTTAGAAACATACTTTACAAGAACACGACCAGACCAACCAGCCAGCCATTTGAGTTCAGTTCTTACTCTCCTGATGTCATCAACACTGTCACCATCAGCTTCATCTGGCTGCACAGTACGTCTGGGCATGAGCCACAGAATGTTACAAGTCTAAACATGTATGAAAAAGATCAATCCTTTTTGTCTTTATTCAACTAATTAAGCCTTTGGTTTTGCAAAATCAGTTTTTCCATATAGTGACATGAACAGTTAATTCTTTAAACTAAAAAAAGTTACCTTATGCCTGGAATAGAAGCTCGATACAGGATTGTACATCACGTATGGCAATAGCTTAACTACACAGCACACGTGCTCTCGGCCCACAAATGCTACGAAAAGGTATTTGATACATGCTGTTAAATTATTAAATTATAATTTCACTATAGCACGAAAAGGGAAAAGCACCACAGGAGAACAAGACTGCTCAGTGGCTCTACTATTCACCAACCACGTTCACAATATGACTATTGTAATAATGTTATTTAGCTTCTTGTAGCAAGGCACCAAAAAAAAAGGTTCACTATTTCTGGGGTTGTTCACTTATTTTTCTCAACAGGCAAAGAAAAGAAGAAACCACAAACGTAAACTGCAAAATGTTTTAATATTTGCAGGCTAGTTAAACAGAGTGGAGAAGGTGCAAAAGTAAGAAGGTAGGGGGAACGAGCTACAAGATACGATAAAGCTTTATTGCAAAGCACTGAATCCTCGGTGCAACATGAGTTTTCATGGGAAGTGCGTGCTGTAGCTATACACACTGTAACAAGTATGAGACAGCAGAAGTCAAAACAAAAGCCTAAAAAAAAAAAATTTGCATGTGCACTGCTTGAATTTATTGCTTATGCACTGCTTGAATTTCCTTTGTCAGAGACTTTTGGAGAGTAAATCAGCTCTTCCCTCAAAGGCTTTTGGAAATGGAAGTAATAAAATAGTCCACATAAAAGAGCAGACACCTTGTAACAATATCCAAAGAGACCCTCCTCTAGTCTGAGCCATTTAAATCTCTTCCGAAGCACTAGTTCTTGTAGACCTTTAGGTGATTTGCTTCAGCTATCCTATGTAAAGAGAGCACTCCCACAGCAATCCCGGTCTCCCTGACCCAGGGAAACACTCGCAAGGAACCAAGGCGAGCTTACCCATTGCTGTGGACAGGACAGGAACTCTAGGCTACATTTACCTCAATAAACTCGGTCCTTGAAGCCTAACAACCAATCAGGAAAGAAAGGATATCTTCCCTTCTCGTACACCTCCCCTTTTCCATCAGTGTGTTCCCTGTGTTGTAACCATCAGTCCCAGCAGCCTGAAGTGGCAGGAAACACAGGTTTCTCGGCTACAACTTTGAAAGGATGATCCAGGTATTGAAGTGCATTATTTTGCAACCAAGGAGCAGTGTTTAGGTGTCTCAAACACATCTACCACCTAAGAAACGTCGTTGCCTCATTTCTCTTCGGCTGGTATTTGAGCCTAGGGGAAGGGTGACAAGGACGAACAGCACGCGCACACCCACACAGCCCCGAAGTCAGGCAGCGGCCCCGACAGCCGGAACCCGGCTCGTGGGGACAGGCAGCCGGTGCTACAGCGCCCGGTTGAGCGGGGGAAGGAAACCAGCGGAGGCCGCAAGGTCGCGGTGCAGACGCGGTCCCCGTTCCCGAAAGGTGCAGGGCAGGTGCCCGGCGAGGGGCGCCCG
>WAAD01014086.1:299570-311313 GCA_013389945.1 Fregata magnificens
GGACGGACGGACGGACGGACGGACCGACGGACCGACCCCGGGAACCGCCCCCCTCACCCCCCCGGGTCAGGGCGGTGCGCGGCAGCCCTGCGCCCCCCGGGAGCGGGTGCTGCTTGGCTCTTCGCTTTGGGGATTATTTGGGTGGCGGGGGGCTGCTCATCAGAGCGGTGCAAACCGGACACCGTGCTGTTGGGCGTGAGGGTGCAGTGGCTGGTCCCCAGCCCCTGCTTCGCCGTTGCGTGGGGCCGAAGGGCTGGGAAGGAGGCGTCAGTGCCGAGCAGCGCACTGCGCAGCTGCAGCCACCGCACGTGCAAAAGCAAACTGAAGTGGGAAAAACGACTTACCCTGCAGCCCCACGTACCCCCCGCCCCGTTAATGCAAGCACCTGCAGCCTTCGCTGGAAACTGCCACAGGCCCAGCACGCTGTGCCTCACGCACTCATTTTTTTTAAGACATACGGTTGCCTAATTTTTGGCCACTGTTCTAGTGCAGGGTTTTCTGGTCATCCCACTTAGAAGTGGAAACGAAGCCGTAACGGGACTCTGTGGGAAGGCAGGGGATAGCGAGGCACGTCTGCAGCGGACTGCCCGACAGCTCCTGCGCCCATGTCAACGCACTCTGCTGAAGGGCCCCGAGCTGTGACATGCCGCAATCCGGGAGTGTAGGACCTAAGCAAATATTTCTGGGGATTTGGAAAATGATGTACCTCTGCAGGGATGCCTGTAGAGGTTAAAAACAAGATGTGATGGGGCGAGGGGGAATGCGAGGGCTTTTTTTCATTTCAGAATTTTAACAAATGCACCCAACAACACAGAGCTGGGGCCCGGCCGGCAGCTCGGTGCACTCTACCATGCTCCCTGCAGCCCCTTTCTCGGCGCCACATGGATTTGTGCCTCCTTTGAAGGCGGCAGTTGTTTGGAAAGGAATTTGGGAATCCCCTTTCTTTGTTTCATTTCCAGCTTTTTCACTCCAGCAGCACATGGTAGAAGAGAAAGAAAAAAAACCACAAACCAAAAAATGACACACCATGCCAACCCCCAGCTTCTCAAAATATGCGGGGTTTAAGCCAATGTTTTCCCCATCGGGTGATAAGTTCAGTTTGGAGTTACTCCCTTGGGGGGAAACATGCCAACAGTGCAGCCCAGCCTGTCGGGGGGGAAGCTCATGGCAAAGCGAGCCAGCTGGGGTAAAACACCAGCTTTGCAGAGCAAAAAGGAAGTCAGGTGCTCCCGGGAGACTTCACGTTTGTTCCAGTGCTTGCTGACATCGTTGCGCTGAGCTTCCAGAGGCACCGCATCTCTCCCCATGCGGTACTTTGCCTACTCAACATCTGAGACTTTTTACATCTGCAAAGCCTGCAGGAGAAGATGACTCAGAAAGCAAATGGGCGAGACAAAAAGGGCGAATTGTAGGTATCGTTGTGCAATCGCGCCATTTTTAGCCTTGCTGACAAAGAGCTCGGAGGCATTGTGCTGGTGTCCTAGGATGGTTAACTTCATACATCCGTGCTACCTTCATACGTCCTGGCTCCCTGGATGCCACCCACCGCTGGGCTTGTACCAGCCCCGCTCTGTGATTAAAATTGCCCAAGAGGCCGCTAGTCCCTCACCGAAGGCCACCCTGCCAGCTGATGCACAACCCTTCTCACTGCTTGCTTCCAGCAGCCAGACCTCCCCACGGTCCCCAAACGCAGAACCCCGTCCCCAGCATGCCCCGCTGCCCTCAGCACCCCAAAAAGAGGGGTAGGAAGGCCCCCCTGCCCTTCATTTTCCCAGGTGGTTTTTCCTCTGTGTGCAACAAGATTTAAAGTCACTATGAAGAGCTTTTATCTAAAATAAGTACAAAAACCTGGTTAGGAGTCCAGCAATTAGTGCTGTTGCTGTTGAAGCCAAGGCGATAAATCCTCTTGAATGAAACAGGAGTGGCTGACAGGATAGTTTATGTCAGAGTCGGAGCTGCAAAGCTGGAGCCAGAGCCTTTCTTCTTTTCCTGGGCTGTCACAGCAATTTTCCCTCCCTCAAGTCACAATACTGAGCGTACTCTTGCTCCCCTTGATTCCACAGGAGCAATACTCCCACCACCGTGGAAGACTAAGTGCTGCCAACAAGGGGGAAAGAGGAAGAGAAGCGTTTTGGCCTCACATCCTTTCTCCCAGTAAATCCCCACCTGCTGAAGGGCAGCGGAGGCTCCCCCTTGCCTTGGGAGCTGGACCGCAGGAGGCTCTGGGCTTCTGCTGCAGCTTTTGGGCTTCTCATACTGCTTGGGGAGCAGTTGGCCAGTGCAACATGGCCTCCGCTCCGCTTGCAAAAGCAGTAGCCAGAAAAGTTTAAATGCAATCAACAGCTGTAAATAAAAGTAAGCCAACACCAAAACCATTGTTAAAATGCAAGAAACATAACACACTGAAAAAGTTACCTTTATTCCTTAAAAGTCTCTCAAGTGTCCACAGGCTATGTGTAAATTTAACAGAGAGATTTACCCATTTTTTAAATGCCTTCAGTCTCCTCCTGATGAGCAAACCTATTAATTTCCTTGCAGAAGAGTGGCCAGAAAGGAACAGGAAGGGTTTGTCAGTCCACGCCACTTAGATTAATTTGCATTAGGCTCTCTGCTGAGGTTGCTAGTGGGCTGCTGTCTGCCGTGGCACAGACCTCTTCATTGCAATAGGGCGACTGCATTTTAATAATTACTGTAATATTGAAGCATCAGCCTCCCACCGGAGCTTCCCGCGCCTGCTAGCACCCCTTAGCTGCGTGCTGTGGCGCTGTTCCTGGCTGCTAGATACTCCAGGTGAAACGTCAGCGTTTCAGCAGCAGCCCTCGACGTGCAGCACAGCAGGCCCCATGCCCCTTGGGAAATGGGGTGCGAGGAGGGAAAGCACCTGCACCCCCTCAGCTCACCCCAGTCCTCACCCACCCCGGGTAGGAGAGCGCAGGTTTCAGCAGCCCCCAGAGGGAGGAGACGCCCGGGCTGCTTCCTCGGCCAAATTTCACTTGACAGCTCTGAAATGCCATAAATGCTCCTCTTCTCCTCGGTGGGAACAGGGAGGGGCATCGGGAGAAACACGGTTCAACCAGACCCACGAGCACAAGGTGGTAGCGGTGCTCATCGCCTGCAGGCACGGGGGCTGCAGGAGGGCTGGCTTGGGGGGGAACCTGACCGCCGGCAGCACCCCTCCTTCCTCGGATGAGTCCCAAGGGCGACGTGCTCGAACCGTGGCCCCCCGCGCTCCCGTCCTTCCCGGCAATCGCAACAGAGCAAGCAGTGCTTCCCAGTAGTTGCTATGGCAAACGCTGGATGCTGCCATCACAGCTCAGTTCGGGATCGGTTTTTGCCCACAGAGATCAAAGCATTTTTTTGTCATACAGGCTAGTTACCGACGAGAATTTTCCTTTAAATAAGATTAAAACAATAGCTTTTCCCTCTGACGGAAAGCAGTGGCAGCAAGGGACCAGCACATTGGCTCCTCTCATACCTGCCCGGGGAGCTCCAGGCACCCACCCCAGGCTGAGGCTGAGGACGGCACCCTCCTTCGTGGCTCCTGCAAATGTTTTCATTCAATTAGTTCATTTAGTGGCCCCATGCTTCACTGAGCATTAATTACACCTAATTGTGCCTGGCTGCTGAACGGCAGATAAGCAGCGTTATTTGAATTTTGTAT
The DNA here is from genome assembly GCA_013389945.1 of Fregata magnificens. Lineage (NCBI taxonomy): Eukaryota > Metazoa > Chordata > Aves > Suliformes > Fregatidae > Fregata > Fregata magnificens. The sequence goes on from WAAD01014086.1 coordinate 303,232, forward strand.
ATTTGCGGTCAGGCTGTCTCGCTGGAAATGGCCGGAGTGCACAACACGCCTGTGTTTGGCTGGCACTCCGCTGCTGTGACTCAGGCCCAAACAACTGCCCCAGAGGAGCCACTGGGAGGTTTGTCTCGGCGCACAGTATGCGGAGCATGGCATACAAAGGAAGCACGTGCACCAGTTTTGCTCCGCTCCACCCTGTCGTCGATACCAGGCCGGACAAACCCTCTGACAAAAACATGCGTAGCGGCTAATTTAGCAACATTCATTTTTCTCCTTCAGGGGAAGAAAAGAAAAAAATGCACAGACAGCGGACAGGCAAGAGATTACACAACCAGGTTACAAAATGAAGCACGACTATATTTTATTCCGGCGTCTCCATCCATCCCTGCACATGGAGCGTGCGCCCTTGTGCAAGAGCATTTCCTGCCGCGCAGAGCGGATGCATCTGGCCAGGGGCTGCCCAGAAGGACGACGGGCGAAGAACCACGATTTCAATGGAAATAGCCATTTGCACCATGATCAGATTTGGAGAAAAGGCTCAGCAGCGCCGCCTGCCCTCGTTATTGCTGCTCGAAACTAGCAGGGCTCAGGTCGGGAGGGGTTTTGCTAATGTGAACCCGCCTGGGCTCCTATTAAGGCTTAACCGGTGAGTTCAACGCTACCGTTTTTCTGTACGTACGCAACACAGCTAAATGCCGATTAAAAACTCCATATGCACAATTACTCCACAGATAACACCACAACGGAGAAACAATTCAGCAGTCGGGGTCACAGGGCAACCTGGGTGGGAAAAAACACTTCTGAAGGTACAAGTAGCTGTAACAGCGTTTATTGCCACGTTGCCACGCTCGCTATAAAATAAAACCCTTTCCCCTCCCTCTGCAAGTGTATTGTGACTGATGAAATGAATCAGCAGCGCAAACTGTCGGAAGAAACCAGTGGGCACCCGGGGGGCCAAAGGCGTCCCTGTCCTGGGGGAGCAGGGGCGCGGAGGGGCTCCCCCCGGGGAGGGGTCTCGGTGCGGCTCCCTCCCCGTGCAAGCAAGAATGCCACAGGGCCGGGGCAGAGGTATTTTAAACACAGACATTGAAGACATACTTTGATGGACAGGAGGAGACTCAATCCTCCAGCTGTCCCGGGAAGAACAAGAGAGACCACCAGGAGCGGGACTGCAAGCAGCCACTCTCCCCAAGCCTGCAACCCTTAAAAAAATAGATATATTATTGCCAACAAAGAGCTTTAAGACCCCGTTGCACCACAGATAAGATGAATGAATTTGTTGGGCTTGGTCTTGTTGTTGTGGAAGGGAGAACCTGGTTTGTAAGAGAAGGGGAAGGGGCAGACCTGGATATATGGTGGCTGAGGTATGGTCGGAGGAAAAAAGTGCAGCAAAAAGGACATACAAAAAACTAAAAAGGGGAAAAAAAAAAAAAGCACTCAGTAGGTTGGCTCTGAACATATCTCCTGTATGAAAATGATTGTCAAAAGAGTCTCTAGTGAAAATAAGGTAAGAAAATGTGTTTGCCATAGAGGTACCTTTCTGCTTCTTTCAAGAATAGAAAATTAACCCGAGGTCCATCAAGTGTTTTCTGTTCAGCACAGGAATACTCTTTGGAAAGCCCAAGTTACGTCGTCCCAGCGCATACCTCCAAGGATGCTGTCCGGTTTGCGGGGTGAAGACCCCGAGCCCAACACGGCTACCCGGAGCCTCTCCGCGTCCATCCGGGGAGGGGGGGACACAGGCCTCCCGCGGGGTCACCCCCAAAAGTTGTCCAGGTGCTCGGTCTCTCCGGCACCGGCATGCCTGCCACGGTGCACTACCCAAAGCGAAACTTCAGCCGGTACTTGACAGGGCCGGGGTTTTTCCGAGGTGGGGATGGGGCGACCTTCGGTTTTGGTGGTGGCGGGGGCTTCTTTTCGGGGAGCGTGACGGTGAAGGCGAGCTCAGGGGGCTGGGGCTGCCGAAAGCGGGGAAGGAAGTGCGTGGAGACGTGCTGGGGCCGGGCGCGGGGGCTGCAGCCCCGCTTGGCTTTGCCCCGCTTGTTGAGTGCCACGTACCACTGGCGGCCTGAGCGCGGGCTGCGGTGGACGGCCGAGGCATAGGTGTTGTAGCTGTTCTCCTGGAAGCGCTCCCGAAACTGGCAGTCTGCCGTGAACCGGGCCTGCGGGGACAGAGCCGGGGGCACCGTTAGCAAAGGGCTGGTTTTACCCGTCCCCTGCCCCGCAACGCTTGCTGGGTTTTTAAGTCTCCCAAAACCAGGCCCAAAGGGGCGAGCAGCAATACAGGGCACCCGGGAAACCCACTCCGAGACCGCCAGACACTTGGACAATTTGGAAAACCCCCAACAGAGATACTTTCAGTAGCTGCTTGCCACCCAATTTTGGACTTTCTTGGAAAAACCAGGCTTGGTCTGCCCCAGCAGCACCCTTCCTCCCCACCCCAGCTCTCCTCCTGCCCTTCCCGCCGACAGGAGGGAGGACGCGGCTCCATACCCCCCGTGCTGCAGCCCCCCCAAGGACCCTGGGCTTGAGCCCCCGCTCCACCTCTGTTCCCACCCTCACACCCCTCACTTGGGCACTGAATCACCACTTAATAATCTGGAAAGGCAATTTGCATGCAGATTTTCATTGCTTCACTGAACATGGCTTTGATTGTATTGGATTTTTTTCTTCTTCTTCTTCTTTGTGTTAAATGAACTTGGGGTGTTTTGTCCCTTGATAACCTGAAGAAATTACTTGCAGCCCAGGAGCATCGCCTTTTATAAACAGGGCGGCCACACTGGCTCCCAGATGGCCGAGGGTAAAGGCTTCCCATTGCCCGAGAGGACAGGCTGAAGGCTGCCCATAATAGCTCCCTGTTGTTGTCAAGGGGGGGAAGGAAAAAAAAAAAAAAAGCATGCAGAAATACAAAAATAGAGCCATAACGCCCCAGCTATGTACCCACAGCCCTGGGACACCCGGCTGCAGCCTCCAGCCACCCTTCTGAAATCCTTTGCCACGCTTTAATCTGACCGTGGGCATGGTACCTGGTGCCCTGATAGCTCCTCCAGTGATGCGTGGGGCACCGCAGCCTGATTGCAAAGCAACGCTTCAAAACTACTGACATGAAAGGGATGCAGAGCTCTTTAGCTTCGAAACACCCAGCAGTGGAGAACAAGACAAAACCCCCAAGCAGTGTTTCCTAACCACACAGAAGGACCAGCTGGCTGGGATCATTTTTAAACTCCTAATGTAACCAGAAGAATGGAGTCCTACAATACAAGTGACAGAGTCCCCGACCTGCAATGCATTTTTTTTCCTCATAGCACTTTGAATTAAGTCTCCTTTTGCTCTTCGCTTGAAAGAAACATCACCTTGATGACTCATTTTTGCTTCCCCTGTCTTTTATACATCCCCAATGCCGGATCACCCATGCACGAGTATTCATCTTCCCGACGCAAGGCTTTGCTGACCCCTTGTTGCTCTCTGAAGCCTGGACAAACACCACGGTGCTCGGGCGAGGCACCCCCGCATCAGCCTTTGCACAGGGAGGTTTTAGGATTGACCAAGGCGCCGATGCATGCCTGAAAGGATGCTCAACACAGAAGGGACCCTGCCGGGACCCTGAAACAGGCCCTGCCTTTCCGCATGGGATTTGGGCAAATGGCAAGAGCAGGCTTTTTTGGTGTAGGAGATGAAGTGGGCTGCCCTGCCCTGTGCATCGAGGCTGTCCACGGCTGAGGATCCGATACTGAAATTGGCTCCAGCACGCTTTGCAAGCGCTGCTGTGAATAGGAGAAGATGCTCATGCCCCTGCTGATACGTATCCCCACACAGATAGGTCAGCTCGCTGCTGCTTTGCTCATGGCTAAGCCAAATCGGCGTTTCCAATCCGGCCCAGCGTTTTTGGGGCAATACCACCCCGCAAAGGGAGGTGGCAGTAAGGGGGCTGCCCGGCTCCCCGTCCGGAGCATCACAGGAAAAGTTCCTGCTTAAAGTGGTTTTGGGGGAACTGCTCCCTAAGAGTCGGAGTAGCATCCCCTCCGAAGTGGGGCTCGGGGAAGCGTGGCGCGTCCCCAGCCCTGGACACGGAAGGATGCCTTGGACTGCTCCCGCCGGCGGGGTAGGGAAGGAGGAGACCCGCAGCCAGCGTGCGTGGAGGGAAGCCCTCAGCCCCAGACGGGAAAGCGCCCCGGGAAGCACATCAGCTGCTGCTGCGCCATCACTCTGACAGGCTTCCCCACGTCCCAGCCTCTCAGCTCAGCAACTGCACCGTTTCAGCCGGGGAAAAGGCATTTTTCCCGGTGCAGGGCAGGTGACGCAGCCACGGCGTGCTGGCTGGCCATCGGATTTGCTCTGCAGCAGCTCCAAAGACAATCACGAAGAGCAATCCTGAAGTCAATTAAATTTCAAAATCCAATTCAACAGAGATTTGCCTCAGTGAGGAGCGTGGCATTCGGTCAACTCAGAGCAACTCCTGAGAAAGGAGAATTACCTGAGCCCCCGGCGGGCAAATCTGTCCTCTGAGGTTCGTGCCTGCCCCTGCCAAGACTGACACCAAACCCCCTCCTGCCCGTTCCGTGCTAAAAATGTACAGGGGACTGAGGATTTAACAACGAGGAAAAAGCCATCTGTGCACGCAACTGATAATTGCCGGGATTACTGTCATTTTCTGAAGCCAGTGCCTGTAAAAACGAACCGCATGGTAATTTAATTAAGTTACCATCAGAAAAAAAAAAAAAAAAAAAAAAAAAAAAANAGAAGGAGGGCTGCTGTAAAGCACCGAGCTGGGATAAAGCTGGGCCCCGAGAACCGGTTTCGAAGGAGCCTGAATCCCTGCAGGAATGACTTTTATCTCCAGTTCAGCACAAAGTCACCGGCGTGACTCCCATATCAAAGCGCTGCCCTGAGTGACGGGCGCAGGACGCGCTTTGTACTGCTCAAAACTCATTAGGCCATGAAATAACTTTATCCTGCCAAGGCAGGAAAGAACAACAGATGCCGGGTTTGCATTATCGGCGTTATTTAGCCCAGCAATCTCTAGACATTTGGGTCAAGTTTCTACAAATTCACGACTTCCATCCGAGTGGGGCATCGTGTGTCCTCACCCCCCGCCCTGACCCGCCTAATTGAGGTCCCTCTCCGGCACTGCCCTTTGTATGCCGACAATTAACCATACACCGACGAGGTTTGATTTAATTTCAGCCTGCGTCAGGGCATAAATCAAGGCTTCAGCTCGAATAAGGGGCCCATTGTACGCTGCGAGGGAGGGGAGGCTCTGGAGGGTCCGGGGATCACGCTCCGCCTGCTTCCCTCTCCTCTCCATCCTTTACCTTTCCACTGCTCTCCTCCTGCTCGGCCTGTTTCCTGCCCCATCTCCTTCCCTCACGTCTTCCTCCACGCAGCCATTCCCCCTTTCCCCTAGACACCGTTTCTGCTCCTACTTTGTTTCCTAAAATAAGCAACCATGTGCTCACCCTTTAAGCATCATTAGGTTTCAGGAGCAACACTCCAATAAGACTCAAGGGAGAGGCAGGCTAGTTCATAAATCTCACTTGAAGGCAATCTGCGGGCTCAGGCAGCATAAGCACATCAGTAACATCCGCTTCGCGACTGTGAGGTTTGGCTCATAACTGCGGGGCAGGCAATTGGCTTTTCCCTCTTCCAGGCTATCAGCCCTGAAGAGGCTCCCTGGGAACAAACTTGGGTGACAGGTCGTCCAAGATGCTGCCTTCAGAATGCCCCTCTCTGGCTGTTGCATTTATACACACCTTTAAAAGATGATGACTTTCATGTAAGCACAGTAGTTACTTTCGTTTGTTTCAATGATCTCTAGAACTAACAGGAAAAAATTAAGAAGCGGCATCTTGAGGTTGAAAAAAGAAGTGAAATTAACTTATAGGATTCGTTCGATGCAGAAAGCCTAGAAAAATCACAATTAGACCTGCAGAAAACTCAACCTTGAGGAAAACAGCCTACTGAAACAAGAGTTACTGGGATTTTTCCACTCTAGCTGCAATGCTCCTGCACGGGCTGGACCTCACCAGCCCGAAACCCGGCATGCAGCCGCACGCTCTCACCGGGGGACGTCTCTCCCCCATGGGCAAACCCAGTCAAAACTCCAAGGCTGCAGCCCCTTCCCTGTGCGTGCACGGGCGCAGGCGGGCTCCCGGCACCACGCGTGCCGCTCTCCAGGAGACATTTGGCTAAAACCGTCTGCACGATCTGCTGCAGAAGTTGCTAAAAATAAACCGGCAATGCTCAAAGAAGAAGTCCTTTTGATGCAAATACCCAACTGCAAAAAAAACAAAAGCACTTTTCTTGGTTAAATGCAGTAAGTAGGGATATGGGCTTTGGGGTTTTGGGCTCCACCTGTCCCCTATCTGTCTGTGCGGTGCCAATGGCACCCAGCGCAGAGCCCTCCCGGCAGCCGAAGGGGCTCGGCACGCTGGGGCCCTGCCCGGGAGCATCGCTGCCACGTGCACGTGAAGGTGTCACAAGGCCTTTAATAAACAATACATACTGATAAGCGGGGGGTTTACTTACACTTGCATGGAGTTTTCCTTTTTTTGACATCGCTAAAAATTTGTTGCTGAAAACTCCTCGTATTCCTACAATCCCCTGAGACACAGCAAATATTTCCAAAATACCTAGGATGACAGAAATCCCAAAATAAATCACAGTTCTTTTCACATCGGTGTGACAAAGAGAAAAAAAAAAAAAAAAAAAACAAAAAAAAAAAAACACCAGAAAAAAAAANTAGGTTTGCATTTCCTCTCCACACGACGACCCTGCCTCTCGGCTGCCTGGATCCACACAGCGCTCCTGCTCCGTCCCTCTGCCCCACAGAGGGACCTGCACCAACTCTGGGATGACTACAGGATGGTGGGTTTGGGGTTTTTTTTGTTTTTGTTTTTGTTTTTTTTTTAAAGCGGCGTTTAGAGGACAGTTTCTGACTCGGCTGCGACAGAGCAAGTTGACCCCTGGGGAAATCCCTCCCAAGGGTGGGAAAAGCCTGTTGTGCCTACAGCCAGCCTGCTGAGATCAGCCTTGCCTGTCCTCCTCCCATACACGCCGGACTCTAGAAATAAAGGTGTCACACACACCACTTGGGCCTAAAAGTACAAATAATGGTTTCTTATGCCCCTCCTCGCAGCAGGACTCGGGGAGTGGGGCGCTACACAGCCCAGCCACAAGAAAACAAGCTGTTTTCCCCTCAAAGGGATGTTTTCTGAGCAGGATGGGGCTCTGACCCCCAGCAGGGTGTGCGTGACCTATAACTCATTTTACAGAAGAGCTTCGACCTCCAACCATCATTCAGCAACAGCACCGACACGTTTCGCTTCCCTACACAGCGCAGTGTCCCCCCGGGCAGAGGAAGGGTGGCAGCAGGGGTCAGGCAGCCCCCCAATGCCCCCACCAGCCGGGGGCAGCCAGGGTAAGCACCACATCCCACACGGGCCCTTCCCACCCTGGGAAAAAAAGCATTGCTACCCCCAGCTGCAGCCCTGAGGTGGCCTTGCTGGAACTCGGTGGCCCCAGGGGGGGTCTCGGTGGCCACGGCCCCAGAGGAAGGAGCCCGTGAGAGCATCTCACCCAGCCCCAGCGAAGGGCCGTGCAGATTAACGTGCCAAGAGCAAACATGAAGCCACCGTTAAATCCCCGAGGCCGGGGGATCGGATCACCACTTCCCATGTTTATTTTAAGGAGGAAGCGCAGCTCCTGGAGGCACCCAGGCCCCGGCACCGAGGGCCTGGGGAGCGCTTTGGGGAGCTGGTGGGCTGCCCCTCCTCACCCCACATGCCCCAGTAGTAGTGACTGCCAAGAGGCATGAGGTTGTGCAGCCCCACTGCAACAAGGCATGTACCCTCTGCAGCACGCTCCGTGTCCTCGAGGGCACCCCAAAACCTGCTGGCCTTTGGGGTGGGGGGGGGTGGCCATGCTGGCCGGGAGACATACTCCTGGTTATTGGTGTGCCCAGGGTCAAGCCCAGTTTCCCAGGGGCCAAAGCTGGGGTTTCCCTGCCAAAAGCAGACTTCTTGCCCGTGGGGCTTGGCTCCTCAGGGCAACACCCCGGCACATCACCCCCCCCCCCCCCCCCCCCCC
>WAAD01014087.1:0-10574 GCA_013389945.1 Fregata magnificens
GCAGCTCTCCCAGCTTGGCAGCAAGGCAGCTTGGCAGCAGGCCCCAAGGCTGCTCTAGGGGTGCTCCCTGTCCCCCAGCCCGGCCACAGGTCCCACATCTGCCTCTCTTCTTACCAAAAGGGGTTTGCTCGCATTTTACTTTTCTTCTAGTTCGTGCGCAGGTACTGGGAGAAAAGGCAGCAGAAGTACGCACTAGGTAAAAACCCTTCTTCTTGCTAGCAAAAAAGGTGCTGTCGGCTGGGAGCACGAGAAGGACGCCGCGTTACAACTCTTGATTCCTTGAGAAAAGAAACTCTGTGCTTCCAGATTAGGAGTGTGTTGGCCTCTGCTGGCCTAGATAGTCTTACTCTTGTAGTTTTCCTTTCTCCTTAAAAATCACTTGTGATTTAAAGAAAAGAGAAAAGCCCTTGAAACTTCCTCTGAAATTAGAGGTGGGTGAGCCACATCAGCTTTTCTGCCTCTTCCGCTATCCTGCTTTCTCTTGAAACTTGCTGGTGTCATTATTATAAATTCTTTGCTTTCACTACAGCCAAGACAACCCAAGATATTTTTTGGGAGCTTGTCGTCTCCTGTCAGGCAGAGATATCCATGTAGACGTGCTCGGTCACAGAGGCCTTGCTGCAAGAGGACTAACGGGTGGGTGCGTGGTTAGTGGTGGTTCTCCCTTATCCACAGTGCTGTCAGTCACATCAGTGAGTAATGCTTTGGAGGGTTTTGTGGAGTGGGTGGGAAAGGTGCCTGGGAGGGAGGAGAGCAGGGGCAGATGGGAGACAGAGATGGAGATGGAGGGGAAAAAGCCGGGGTGCTGGAAGTGAGGACGCTCCTGCTGTGCAGGTGCTTGCGATGACACCAGTGACTGAGGAGCTGATAGGGCAGGAGCAGGCAGGTGTGAGCAGCCGTAAAGGCGACTGGTCAGAAGGGGAAATGACTGAGCAGAAGAACGTTCCTGCGAGCCCGGGAGCTGTGAGCCTGGTGACCAGAAGCATCCTTGGAATAGGCAGCTGGCCACTTTGAAGCACAGCTAGGTACCGAGAATCCAGACACCTCCAGATCGTCTCTGAAGTGAAACTCTGTCTGTTCCTTTATTGGTCCTCCTTTGGGCACACTTTTGGAGTGGCTTAGGTTTATCTGCCCACCTCTGGGATGGCTCTGTCCCCTCTGGGATTGGTTTGTCCTCGCCTCTGGGATGCTTTGGCCCTTTCTGAAATCTGTCTGATTCACTTTATACCAGTATTATATATCCATATAAGTAATCTATGACAAGTATATCTGCGGCTATTTCGAGGATAAGTTCCCTCCCTAATGATAAGTTTGTAGGAACCTGGTTGTTGCTGTTCTATTGATTTTTGCTAAAAGATTGGTTGTTGCTATATGATTGCTAGCTGCTCTTACTGACTGCTGCCATGCTATTGATTGATACTCTAGCATTGATGGCTGATAGAAATGGGAAGGAGGTCCATGGCCTGTAGCTCCCCAGGCCTCCTAACAGGCATCTCCCAAAGTGTTTTGTCCTGCTGTGGAAGGAGCTGAAGCCCTGGGTAGCCACCTGACACTCCGCCAGGGTAGATAGCCAAAGAGTTTGGGTATGCTGGAGGCAGGCCCATGCCCAATAGCACTCAGGAACTCCTCCTTGGAATTTCCCGGAGTCTTTCGGTTTCCTCTGGAGACAAGTGAAGTCCCGGAATCTTCTAAGGTAGCTCCCCAAAGAGCATTGTGTATGTTGGCGGCAGGTCCATTCCTGGTTTTGCTTCAGGACTTTTCCTTTACAGACAGACAAGGTCCCAGGTAGCAGCACAACAATTCTCCTAGTTAGTTAGTTGGAGAGTTTTCTTTGCATCCAAGGCAGGTCCATGCCAGGTAGCTCCTCAGGAATCCTCCAAGGAATCTCCAGAATGTTTTAGCCTTCCCTGGAGACAGCTGAATTTTGCAGGTAGCCATCCCAGACCTTTCAAAGTAGTTACTGAAGGTGTTTTGTGTATGTTGGAGACAGGTGCGTGCCCGGTATCTCCCCGGGACTCCTCCCAGGCATATCCAGGAGCATATTGATTTCTCCGGAGACAGGTGAATTCCCAGGTAGCAGTAGCTAGTAGTTCTAGAGTAGCTACCTGAGGAGCTCTGTGTATGTTGGGTGCAGGCCCATGCCTGGTAGTTCCCTGGGAATTCTCCCAGTTATCTCCAGGACTGTTTTGGCCAGCTCTGGGGACTGCTGAATTTCTCAGGTAGCAGACGCAGACCCTGCGAGGTTGTTAGTTGAAGAGTTTTCTTAAACAGCTTTGGAGTTGTTTGGCCTTCCCTGGCTATAGCTGCAGTCTCAGGTAGCAGCCCCAGATTCCTCCTAGTTAGTCACTTGAAGAGCTTTCGTCATACTGAAGGCAGGCCAGTGCCTGCCGTCTCTCTGAGACTCCTCTCAGGCATCTCCAGGAGTGTTTTGGCTTCATCTGGAGACAGCTGAAGTCGTGGGGAGTAGCCCCAAACTCCTCCTAGGTAGTTAATTTAATTGTTTTGTCCATGTTGGCAGCAGGTCCGTGCCTGGCAGCTCCCCAGGATTCCTCCAGGGCATTAACCAAGAGTGTATTCACTTCCTCTGGAGATGGCTGAAGTCCTGGGTAGTAGCCCAATAATCCTCTGAGGAATTTTGTTGAAGACCTCATGTTGAAGGCAGGTCTGTGCCTGGTAGCTCCCTGTGCCTCCTCCAGGTATCTCCAGGAGTGTGTTGGCCTCTGCTGGAGAAAGCTGAATTCCCAGGTAGCAGCCCCAGACTTTTCTAGAGTAGCTACCTGAAGAGCATTGTGTGTGTTGGGGGAAGGTCTGTGCCTCGTAGCTCTTCCGGACCTCTCTCAGGCAGCGCTGGAATGTTTTGGCCTTCCCCGGAGACTGCGGAATTTTGCAGGTAGCAGGCCCACACTCCTCCAGGGAATCCACCCGCAGAGTTTTGTGTATGTTGGAGGCAGGTCCATGCTCTGTACCTTGCTTTGTAGTCCTCCCAGGCAGCCTTGGAGTGTTTTGCCCTTCCCTGGAGACAGCTGAAGTCCTGGACAGAAGATGCATAGGACTCCTAGATAGTTGCCTGAAGAATATTCGTCATGTTGGAGGCAGGTCCGTGCCCGGTAGGTCCTCTAGAGCTCTCCCAGGCAGCTCCAGAATGTTTTGGCCTCCCCTGGAGACCTCACGTTTTGTGGGTAGCGGGCCCAGACTCCTCCAGGGAATGCTCCCAAGGAGTTTTGTCAATGTTGGAGGCAGGTCCATGCTCTGTATCTTGGAGGTACAGGAGCAGCGAGTTGGACTCGAGGATCCTTATGGGTCCCTTCCGTCTTGAGATCTTCTCCGATTCTATGTTTTGCAGACAGGTAGGGTGCTGAAGAGGTTTTAATTGCGTCTAAAATCAATATCTCATGGATCCAGCTGCACCTACTCCATTCAATTTCTGACGCAGTTTGGAGCATCACCTCTGGTTGAAGTTCTCTAATCCTTGCCCTTATAACACCCTACCATTAGTCACTTTTAACACTAATAAATGTGGTTAAGGAGGGTGACCTTTTTGCAGAGGTTGCGTGACCTTTGCTCAGGTTTCAGCACACAGTCTGGGAGACAAGGCAGAGCTTCTTCACTCTTTTTAGATGCTCATCAGACATGACCTGAGGTTTGTGAACATTCCCGCACTGCTGCCCAGCTGCACAGAGGCTTTTCTCCACTGACATAGCACTTGACCTTGTCTGGTGTGGAAGTCTTGGTCTTGTGGCCTGCCCACTGACAAGTGCAGGTCATCTTGTGTACTCAGTAGCCCCTCTTTGATGATTCTGTGATTTTTCTGAGGAAGGTTTCTTAGCTCTGCTGTAGGAGATGGGTACGATTCAAATCAAGGTGATGTGTTTCAGATGTGCTGTTTCCTCAAGGGCACTTTTGGCAGGGGTAGAAAGAGAACATGGTTGCCCCGATCCAGTAGATTCTGTGTTCCGTGTTCTGCTTTTTCCTCTGAGGACGACCAGGTGATGAAGACAGAGACGTGTTTTCATCATCGATGGTTAGCAGACAGGCTGTCAGTATCCTTCTGTTGCATTTGCCTTGTCACCATTGACTCAGCCAGGAAGGGTTTGTTCTTCTTCATGTTGAGACGTAGTGGTCTGACATCTTCTGAGTGGCATACTGTTTTAGGAGTCCTTCTCAAGGAGGGCAGCAGGGGTTGCAGAGCACATGGCATCAGAGGGCCAATGGACACAACCCATGTCCGTTTTCTGTGGGGATATAGTTTTTCCTTTTTTACTTCTGTCCTGGTGTCGGCTGGGATAGAGTTAATTTTCTTCCTAGTAGCTGGTATAGTGCTGTGTTTGGATTTAGTATGAGAATAATGTCGAAAACACACTGATGTTTTAGTTGTTGCTAAGTAGTGCTTACACTCATCAAGGACTTCCAGCTTCCCATGCTCTGCCAGGTGCACAAGAAGCTGGGAGGGAGCACAGCCAAGACAGCTGATCCAAACTGGCCAAAGGGATATTCTATACCGTATGACATCATGTTCAGTATATAAAGCTGGGGGAAGAAGTAGGAGTTCGGGGGATGTTTGGAGTGATGGTGTTTAATCTTCCCAAGTAACCGGTACGTGTGATGGAGCCCTGCTTTCCTGGAGATGGCTGAACACCTGCCTGCCGATGGGAAGAAGTGAATGAATTCCTTGTTTTGCTTTGCTTGCGCGCAGCTTTTACTTTCCCTATTAAACTGTCTTTAGCTCAACCCACGAGTTTTCTCTTTTACTCTTCCTATTCTCTCCCCCATCCCATTGTGGGGGGAGTGAGCAAGCGGCTGTGTGGTGCTTAGTTGTCGGCTGGGGTTAAACCACAACACCTCTTCACCTCTTCAATGGTTTCTGTATCTGCAATGGCATCTGCAATGGTTTCTTCAGCTGCAGTGGTACCTGCATCTGCAGTGTTATTTGCTTTGCCAATGGCATCTGCAGGGTTATCAGCAGTGGTATGTGCATCTGAAATGGTGCCTGCAATAGTATTTAAACCTGCAATGCCATCCAGAAAGGTATCTGCATCTGGAATGCCTTGTGTGCAACTGTACTGTCGTCTGCAACTCTCCAATGTAGACACCATTGCAGATGCAGAAACCATTGCTGATACCATTGACATTGCTACTGCAGATGCAGACGCCATTGCAGATGCCACTGCAGAAACAAATAAAATTTCAGATGCAATTGCTGATGGAGATGCTACTGAAGATGCAGGTGCCATTGCAGACACCATTGCAGACACCACTGCAGATTCAGATACCATTAAAGACACCACTGGCTATGCAGGTGCCGTGTCAGACACCGCTGCAGATGCACATGCCGTTGCAGATGCTGTTGAAGATTGCTTTGAAGATACCAAGATCAATGCTACTGGACATGCCATTGCAGATGCAGATACCAATGCAGATGCAAGTGCAATTTCAGATGCAATTGCTGATGGAGATGCCGTTGAAGATGCAGATGCCATTGCAGATACCAACGCAGATGTAGATACTCCCTGTATCTTCAATGGTATGTGTATCACTACCTGTACGTGTAATGGTACCCTATCAGGAATGAGATCAATGTCTGTATGTGTATCTATAGGTGTAACTGAATGTGTACTTGTGTCTGTGGCTTGTCTTGCATCTGTGCCATTCTGTCTGTACCTGCCACTGTATCTGCAATTGTATCTGTAATTGAATCAGTATCTTTCTCATGGTTTTGGAATCTGGAGGTGTATCTGAAATGGCATTGTCGATGATATCTGCAATGTCATCTGCAATGTCATCTGCAATGGCTTCTGCAGCTGCAATGCTATCTGCAGCTGCAAAGGTATCTGCATCTGCAACGGCATTTGTAATGCTGTGAGTGTCTGCAGTAGCCTCTGCGTCATCAGTGATACCTGCATCTGCAATGGCATCTGCATCTCCTCTTGCATCTTCACCTGACTTTGCATCAGCAACGGTCTCTGCAGTGGTTTCTATAGTGGTATCTGCATCTGCAGCAGTATCTGCATCTGAAATGGCATCTGCATCTGCAATGGTGTTGGCTTCAGTGTCTGCACCTGCCACATGATCAGGAATGTGATGTGCATCTGCAAAGGTCTATGCAATGGTTTCTGCAATGGTATTTTAATCTGCAATGCCATTTGCAATGGTATCTGCATCTGAAACAGTATCTACTTCTGCAATGGTATCTGTAACTGCTATGGCATCAGCAATGCTCTCTGCATCATCAATAGCCTTTGCAATGATAACTTCTGCTGCAACGGTGTCTGCATCTGCATTGCTACCTGCATCCGCATTGCTACCTGCATCTGCAATGGTATCTGCAGTGGCATCTGCATCTCCATCTGCAATCGTATGTTCACCTGCAATGCTATCTGCAATTGTATTTGCACCTGGAATGGGATCTGCAATGGTATCTGCATCTGCAATGGTCTATGCGCAGGTATGTGAAATGCAATAGCATCTGTAATGTCCTCTGCATCTGCCTCAGTCCCTGCATCTGTAATGCTACAGCATTACAGCAGCATCTGTGTTGATAACGGTATCTGCTCCTGCTACGATGCAAGCATCTGAAACGGCATCAGTAATGCTATCTGCAGCAGTGCAAGCAATGCTATTTGAGTATAAAGTGGTATCTGCAATGCTGTATTCATCTGCAGTGCTATCTGCAATGACACCTGCATCTGCAAGGGTGCCTGCAACTGCGTAGCACCTTGAAAGGTATCTATCTGCAGTGGTACCTGCATTTGCAATGGTATCTTCATCTGCAGTGGTATCTGCAACGGATTCTGCATTTCAAACGGTATCTGCATCTGCAATGGCACCTGCAATGACATCTGCATCTGCAAGGGTGCCTGCAACTGGAACAGCACCTTGAAAGGTATCTGCAATGCTATCTGCATCTGTAATGGTATCGGCTTCTTCAGAAGTATTTGGTTGTGGAATGGCATCTGCATCTGCTGAGGTACCTCCGTCTGCAGAGCTATCTCCAGCTGCAGTGCCATCTGCTGTGGTATCTGCACCTGCAAAGGTATCTGCCATGGTGTCTGCAATGCTAATTCATTCTGCAATGCCATATGCAATGGTCTCTGCATCTGCAATGGTATTGGTGTCTGAAGTGGAATCTGCAATGGCATTTGCATTGCTGTTGGCTTCTGGAATAGCCCCTACAATGGTATCTGCATCTGCTATGGCATCTGCATCTGCAATGCTATCTGCATCTGCAATGGTATCTGCAGTGGTATCTGCATCTGGCACCGTGTCTTCAGTGGCATTTGCAGTGGTATCTTCAATGGCACCTTCAATGCTATCTGAGCATGTCCTACAACTGCAATGGCATCTGCGTGGTATCTGCATCTGCAATGCTATCTGCACGCGCAATGTCATTTGCAGCTATTTCTCCATGTGCATGGGTACCTGCATCTGTGATGTTATGAGGAATGCATTGTGCCTCAGCAATGCTATCTGCAATGGTGTCTGCAACGCTAATTCATTCTGCAGTGCCATCTGCAATGGCATCTGCATCTGCTGTGGTATCTGTGTCTGTAATGGAATCTGCAATGGTATACACATTGCTAAGAGCTTCTGGAATGGCTCCTACAGTGGTATCTGCATCTGCAGTGCTATCTGCATGTGCAAAGTCATTTGCAACTATTTCTGCATTTGCATGGGTATCTGCATCTGCCATGACATCTAGATCTGCAATGGCATCTGCAGTGACATCTGCTTCTGCAATGGTGTCTGCCACTGCAGTTGTATCTCCCATGGTATCTGCCCTGGCATCTGTACCTGCAATGGCATCAGCACCTTCAGTGGCATCTCCATGTGCAGTTCCATCTAAAATGTCATCTGCATCTGCAGTGTGATCTGGAATGGTCTCTGCAATGGGATCTGCATCCGCCATGGTATCTTCACCGGCAATCACTTCTACAATGGTGTGTGCATCTGCTATGTCATCTGCAATGAGTCTGTAATGGTATCTCCCATTGTTTATATTTTGTGCCAGTATCTCTAATTGTATCTGAATATTTAATGGGTGACTGTGTCTGTAATTGTGTCAATATCTGTGATGGTACTAATAGCTGTATTTCTGATGGTACCAGCGTCTGTGTCTCGTATTGTATCTGTATCCGTAATTGTACCTGTAACTGTATCTATATCGGTAGTGGTATCTGTATCTGCACGTCTACTTGTAATGTTTTCTGTAAGTGGACATGTATCAGTATCTGCAGAGGTTTTTCCCTCTGCAATGGTTATTTGCATCTGTATTGGCATCTGCATATTGTCTCTGCATCTGCAACCGTATCTGCCTTTGCAATGGTGTCTCCATCTGCTGTGGTTACAGGCACTGATATCTGCATCGGCCATGCTATCAGCATCAGTATCTGCAATGGTATCTCCATCTGCAATTGCATCTGGAATGGTATGTGGTTCTGCAAGGGCATCTGCAGTGGCATCTGCAGTGGGATCTGCAACGGTATCTCTAATGGTATCAGTATCGGTGTGTCTGCCTTTTTTGCTATCAGTGTCTGTAATGGTATTTATACGGGTACTTGCACCTGCATCTGTACTGGTATCCGTGTGTGTATCTTCAGCTGCATTTGGATCAGTACCCTTATGTTTAATGGCACCTCTATCCGTAATGGTATCATGAGCTGTAACTGTAGCTGTGGGTGTAATGAAATGTGTGCTTGTGTCTGCGACTGTACTTGTATCTGCAATTGTGAATGTTATGGTGTCTGTGACTCTGATTGTATCGATAATGGTACCTGTTTTATGCCTGTATCTGCAACTGCATGAGTGTATGTATCGAATTATAGTGGCGCCTGTGTGCTGGTTTTAGCTGGGATAGAGTGAATTTTCTTCATGGGAGCTTGTATGGTGCTCTGTTTTGGATGTGTTATTACAACAGTGTTGATAACATGGGGATGTTGTACTTCTTGCTGAACAGTTCTCACTTAGCACTGAGGCCTTTTCTGCTTCCCATAGAGCCCTGCCAGTGAGCAGGCTGGGGGTGCACAACAAGTTGGGAGGGGACACAGCTGGGACCTCTGACCCCAGGTGACCAAAGGGATATTCCAGACCATATGATGTTGTGCTCAGAAATTAAATCGGGGAGGTGGCAAGGCTGGGTGGGGAGGGGATATTTGCAGGGGGCTGCTGTTTCTCAGGTACTGGCTGAGCATCGATCAGTGGTGATTGGTGGTGAGCAATTGGGGCTTCTTGCATCACGTACTTTTCTTAGTTTTGTTTTCCTTTGTTGGTTTTTTCCCCCTATTTTTCTTCTTATTAAACTGTCTCTATCTCAACTCAAAAGTTTTTGCATTTTTACCCTTCTAATTCTCTCCCTGTCCCACTGTGGGTTGGGAAGTGATCGAGTGCGGTTAAACCCATTGTGGGGCTCGAAGGGTTTGGGGAAACAAAAGATTTGCCCAGACCGTATTAGAGGGAACCTATAATTATTACACCTGTTTAAGAGTTGCTGCTCGCGATGTTGACTTCTCTGTTCTCGACATTGGTTTACCTGATCGTGCCATGCTCGCTTTTTTGCTGTGCTGTGTAGCACTCTGTCGTCTCTGTCTTCCTCTTTCCTCCTGTTGCTTCTCGTTGCCTCTGGTTGCATCCTCCTCCTCCTCTTGCCTCCTGTCTCCTCCTCCTCTTGCTTTCTGTTGCCTTTCCTTGCCTGCTGTTTCCTCATTTTGCCGTTACCTCCTGTTTCCTCCTGCATGAGAAGGGATCACAAGGAGGAGGAGGCAAGAGGAAAAAACAGGTAGCAACAGGAGGCAACAGGGGGAAAGAGGAAGGGGGAAAGGAGAAGAACACAACAAGAGTGAACAGGAGGCAGGCAAAGGAGGAGGAGGAAGCAACACATGACAACAGGAGGATGAGGATGAGGCAAAAGGAGCCAAGAGGAGGGAACAGGAGGCTAAAGGGAGTTGCAGAGGATGTTGCGTTAAGGGTTAAAGTAATTTGCCCAATTCTTTGTTATAAGTCCAGTCGCGTTCAGCGTACTGAACTATCACGATTACGGAGGCACAAATAACGTGATACACCTTCAGTCGAGTCACGTTCCATGAACTACCACGGCCGCACTTAAAGAGTTTGGTCGCGTTCGATGAGAACTGTCACGGCTAGATTAATGAATAGTGCAGTTTATTAAAGCAACAGATACACAGGTTCTTTGGATTGCCAGTGATAAATTCACTGTCTGCAAAGCACGTGCAAATGCCAAGAGTATGAGTAACACCGCTTGGCAACAAACGCATTAAAAGATGTAAAGTGACTCTATAGAGATTTCTAAGTTTCCCAGGGAGGCACTTGGTATGACCAACTGTTTGAATCTTACCCAAAGTCGTCCCGATGGGGGGGAAGAGAGGCTCAGCCCATCAACTGATCCCAGAAGTCAGAGTGGTACACGATGATGGTATCTTCCCTAACATCTTCTCTCTCTTAAGCTATATTTATACTATTTTTTACCTTTCAGGTGGAGCTTGAGTGACTCTAGTCACTTTGTACCTTTGTTACGATTGGTTTCTTTGATTATACAACTTTATCAATATTCATACCCCAAAATA
>WAAD01014088.1:8318-21014 GCA_013389945.1 Fregata magnificens
GGTGGCCTTTGCTCGGCTGCAGCCCCAGCGCCCGGTCTGACCCTCCGCCGCCTGCGCAGCCCCGGGGAACCGGCCCCGACCGTTCCCCGCTCTCGGGCCCGCGTTGACGGGATGTGGCGGCTGAGCCCAAAGCGGAGAGACCCGAGGGATGCCGACAACGCGGCGAGAAACGGCGTGAAGGCTGGAGAGCAGCGCGGGACCGCGGGGTGGCAGGTCCCGTGGTGTGGAGGAAGGAAACGCCGAGGGCCTGACCTCACCGGCGGCCGCTGAGCCGTTCCCTGGGAGGGCTCGGGCTGCACCTGGCGTAGGCGCAGCGTGACGAGGCCCTGCGGGTGTTTATTGCTTTGCTGCCCGATCGCCGCTTAGGTCATCAGGACAAAGCCTTTACTCCCCACAGAATGTTTGCTGCCATTGCTGCTCTTGTCCCCTTTCTGACAGCAAAAGGGCTGTGGCACATCCACCTCTCCTTTCCCTCCCCCTTACACTTAAAACAGACTTGTAGGAGCAGTGACAGCCACCATCACCCTCCGCAGAGACCCATCACCCTCCGCAGAGACCCATCACCCTCCGCAGAGACCTGTCTCTCTGCGCTGACTGGTCAGGTGCTGCTGGCTTACATGAGGAGGGACTCGGATGTCTAGTTACTGTTCTTGTTAGAGACTCTGATGCCTTGTTATCGTTCCTCCTAGAGAGAAGCAACCTGGCCGGGGTGCGGCACATCCTGCTAGTGTTCTCCGGGAAGGGCGGCGTGGGGAAGAGCACCATATCCACCGAGCTGGCTCTGTCGCTGCGGCACTCCGGGAAGAAGGTGAGCGAGGGTCTGTGGGATGCTGAGCTCTGTCTTCTCCTTCCCGACCTCCAGCTGGGCTGGGTTTCGCTCCTCCTTTATGTACACGTGTCCTGTGTGGGCAGCGTATGGATCCTCTGTGTGAAAATGCCATTTGTGATAGCAGCTCAAGTGATTCTTTTTTCTGTGTTCGCTTGATCCAGTGCGGGTAACTGCAGTTCATTTCCCTTTCTTCCAAGAGACTAAAATCACCCAAGATTTGTTGTTGGTTTTGAAAGTGAGGCACTGAGAAATGACTTTGCTGGTTTGTGGTGTAACACACGCTCCCTTTCTGGAGCAAAGTAGGTGAGCTGAGGGATGGCGTTACGATGGGGACAAAAGGGAACTGTGTGGGCCTGAGACAGGCTGAATTCCCCAAGGATTTTTTTTAAAAGGGTCTCTGTAGCCAATGCCACTTGGATCCTGACATAAAGATCTCCCCAGAGATCCTGGGGAATGCCCAGGAGATGCTCCTCAGAGGGATGGTGACCAGGAGGGCAGTCAAACTTTAAAGCAGGTCTTTGAAACTGTGCTTCAAATTTGGCTGCTGAGCTTAGAGTCCATTCTGTAAAGTGCTGCTGAGCTTAGAGTCCATTCTGTAAAGTGCTGCGAGCAGCTGAAATTTGGCCGCTGCCTCCCCCTGCCCAGGGAAGGCAGCACGGCTGGGTGCTGCCGCTGTGCTCAGCCCTGTCTGAAGGGCTCTGCCTCATTGTCCGCAGGTGGGGATCCTGGATGTGGACCTGTGCGGCCCCAGCATACCCCGCATGTTCAGGGTGCAGGACAATGACGTGCACCAGTGCGACAGCGGCTGGGTCCCCGTCTTTGTGGACCAAGATAAGAGCATCTCGCTCATGTCCATCGGCTTCCTGCTGGAGAAGCCGGATGATGCCGTGGTGTGGAGAGGACCCAAGAAAAACGGTACACTTGTGTTTTGCTGTTCATGGCCACCTTCTAGTGCTAGGAACCTTCTGCAAACCCTCCTGGAGGTGGTGTTTGTTCCTGCTGGGGGCTGGGCTTTTCCAGGCAGGTCATTCCTCGGAGCAAGACAAGGCTCCTGTTCTGCAGGAGTGGGTTCAGATCACTCAAGTGGGGAGACTGCAGTTTGTGTTGTGCTGACAGATAGCCCTGCTGTCTCTCCCTGGGCCCTTGTCACCCAGGGTGCCTCCCAGCCCCTAGCCCGCAGCTCCCAGGGTACCTGCTGAAACCTGGTGGGGTTTTTTTTTCTGCCCCTTTTATTTCCGTAGCTTTGATCAAACAATTTGTTACTGATGTGGCCTGGGGGGACCTGGACTTTCTCATCGTGGACACACCGCCGGGCACGTCTGACGAGCACATCTCCACGGTGGAGGCCTTGCGGCCCTACAAGCCGCTTGGAGCAATCCTGGTCACGACGCCCCAGGTAGGGCAGCTGGCTGGGGCTGAGGTGGAGTTCCTGGACAGGCTTCTGCCTCTGGGCATGGTTTGGGGGGGCAATATGCACTCCAGGAGGGATGTTTGCACAGGCCTGTCCATGGCTGCTTGCTCTACACATCTGCATCTCATTTGATGCATGCCTGCTCCAGACTCACGGACTGTCTGGATAGATGGACACCCCTAACCTCCACCGGTCTCCCCCGCAGGCCGTGTCTGTAGGAGATGTAAGGCGAGAGCTGACATTCTGTAAGAAGATGGGCTTACGAGTTCTCGGCATCGTGGAGAACATGAGCGGCTTCGTCTGCCCGCACTGTTCGGTGAGTTTATTGGGACTACTGGGCTATTGCAGGTTCCCGTTTGTGATGGGGTGTTGTAGGATGCGGCGCCTCGGGTGGAAAATCGGCAAATGCCATGAGGGTGATGCTGCAAGTCGGGGAGATGAGAAGCTGCTGGCTGCTGCGTGTCAGCCTTGGAAGAAGCCACTGGCTCTCTTTTCCTAAAGAGAGCTGGAGGAGGACAGGGGCAAAGGCAGTACCCTGAGGCTGGAAGGTGGAGGGGAGCTGGCTCTTCTCACGTGCAGGTGGTGCCTGCCCTGTTACACAGGGCTCTGGGGTTTATGACTCACTGCTTCCGCTCTTCCTCCTTCAGGAGTGCACAAACATCTTTTCCAAAGGGGGAGGTGAGGAGCTGGCCAAGCATGCTGGGGTCCCCTTCCTAGGTGAGTGGCCTCTTGAGCAGAGCTTTCCATGGTCAGAAGTGATATCTCTGCAGCGCTGTGGGAGTACTTGAGCGGAGGGATGCAGCTTCATGGGGGCAGGCAGGCTGGGCGCCGGGTCCCTGTGAGCCCCTGCTGCCTGGTCAAGGGTGAGGTGTGGTTCTTGCTTTGCTTCTCTGCCATCCAAACTGCTCAGAGTGGGCATCTGTCCCTGCTGGGGCAGAGGCGGTGGTCATCAGCAGCCTGCTCTGGCTGCTGACATCATGCTGACAGAGTAAGCAAGCCTGAAGCTGCACAGAGCCATCCTGAAATGCCCTGGAGCCTCCCTGAGAAATGGGGGCTGAGGGCTGAACCTTGCCCTCCAGACAGGGGTGGGGTCAGCGTGGGAGCGTGTCTGTCATGAAGCACTGTGATGGGGTCTTGGACCCAGAGGGAGCAGTTGCTGGTGAGAAGTAGCTCCTGGAGAGCTCAATGAGGGTAGTGGTTGCCCTCTTTCCTACTGCTTCCCCCAGAGATGACTGTGGCAGGGTATTTCTTTAATGTCCTGACTTCAGGCCTTTGCCTTACAATGAGCAAGCAGTCACTCTCCCTGTTCCTGCTATCCCACAGGCTGTGTTCCCCTGGACCCCCAACTCAGCCAGAGCTTGGAGGAAGGCAGAGACTTCATCCAAGAGTTTCCCAGGAGCTCTGCCTTCCCTGCCTTGGCTCACATCACCCAGCAGATCTTGGATGGTACGTCACAGCGGAGCTCCTGAGGAGGGTATGGAGCTGGACTCTTGCTGGCAGAGCCCCTGGCCTGGCAGCACCACCAGCAGCCCGTGCCAGCAGGGAAGGGGCATGCAGAAACTGCTTAGCTATAAAACTGTCTCAGTGGAGGGTGACGGAGGGAGAGGGAGCACAGTATTGGTGCCACTCACGGCAATCCAGAAAGGGAAGCACTGCTCCATCTCCCCGGATCTGAAGAGACCCTGCGCGGGCGCTCCTGCCCACACAGTGGCAGCCTGCTTCTTGCCTTCTCAACGTGGGGATGCTCTGCCCAGATGGTGCAGTTGTTCCTAGCCCGGCGCATGCAGCGCCTTCTTCCACAGCCAGCCATTGTGCGGGTGCTTGGGGAGCTCTAGCTTGTGTCTGCAGCGTCTCGTATGCTGCGGTGCTTCTGGCGATCACCCAACGCAGCTACAGCAGCAAACGCCATCAACTGTTCTTCCCTCAATGACCCCAGATGGCACCGATCATTGGGATCGTGGCTCCATGAGCTGCTGCCTCCTCCTACCGCTTTCCTTGCGTGATGGATTATATGGTACTTGGTTCACTGGCTGGTGAGTTCATGCTGGATGCTCCGATGTGGACCCAAGCCAGGCCACCTTGCTCTGAAATCTCAGATCACTGGTTCCTGATGGGCCGATGAGGTCACGGCATGTGCTTCACATGAGAAAAATGTCTTTAGGAGATCTACCACCTGTCTGAGGTCTGCATCCCGCTGTGCTGGAAACAAGGCCTTCTTGGTCTGCTGGGGGTTATCATGACTGAGGAATGTTTTTAAAGGTTCCAGGCAGTAAACACTTTTCTTAAAATCCAAGTTTGTGACATGTTTTTTTCCATGGCTTCAGGCCTCATTGTAGCTGTGAGTCTTGGTATTATGAGCACTTCACATGCATCTAGCTGTTTCCTGCTTTTCCCCAGTTTCCTTGCTTTCCCTTTTCCCTAGTTCATCTAAATCTTTCCTCCTTCCATACCAGCTTCAAGATCCAGCCAGGCCCTTGTCTTGGTGAAAGCTGGCCCTGGCAGCCCTTTGTGGGATGCTTTGCCATGGCTATTGTCCACACCCCTGCACACATGGGGCTTCTGTGTCCCCAGGTGGTTCCTGCCTCATTGCTCCGAGTGTCCTGTTCCCTTGGACCTTCTTCAGTGTCCCCAGAGCTGCTGCTCCGGTGGGACCTGCCCTCTTCTTGCAGGCTCGAGTTAAGGTGGGGAAGCAAATGAAGGGGGTGTCCTTGCATCTTATCTCTCCCCCTCCTGGACTCTGAGCCCCTCCTGCCTGGGTGCCCTCTCCATGCTTGGGACTGACCCTTGCAGTGCTGTTTTGGGGAGGCAGGGGGAAATCTCAGATTTCCACTAACCAAACTGGACTATAGCTGGGTTGTCAGGAGGAGCATCTGTCCCTGCTCCTGCTGCGCCCACAGCAAGGACTCGCACCTGACCAGGTTTCCCCATGTGCAACTTTCCGGGAAAAATTTTGTCTGACCTTTGGTCACTTATCTGGGATTTGGAGAGCCAGGCAGTGGCGCTGGAGTCTGACCAGGCTGTTGGCTTCTGTGGGATGGCCGGTCACCTCTCGCTCCCTCCCTGGGCACATGCCACCCAGCCGGGGCTTGCAGAAAACTTGCTGCAAACTCCTCCAGCACCCTGGGGAGCCTGCGCTCGTTGCCCTGTGTCTGCAAGCCCCAAGGGGTTCTGATAAGAAACCCCAGCCAGGTGCGGCACGTGCTTTGGAAAAAACATACTTACAAGATGGGTTGCGATAGCTCCAAAGGTTTATTTGTCTGCTACGATTTATCAGGTAAGTGACGTGTGTGGCTTTCTGCACACTGCCTACACCTGCTAGTGCAAGGAATGATTAAAGCAAGTCGTCTGCCCCCTTCCCTAAACCTACCGGGGAGCTCGCGGGGCTTTTAGGCTTTCTTCGCTGCTCCGTGGCAGGAAGATGCTTTGTTTTGCCCACTGATGAGTCCTGGCCCCGGCAGGGATGCCGCTCACCATGGGGAGGGCTCCGGGCTGGGAGTGCGGCTTTCCCCTGTCCCAGAGGCTCAGCGATGCTCGTGTTCCTGACAGGAGCTGGGAGCAACCACGCTAACCCAGGGGCTGCTATTTAAATATTAAAGGACTGAAATATTTCAGTTTGAAGCCAGCAAAGCCCATCTGGGGAGCTGGTGTCCATCTCCCCCTGCCAAGGGCTGGGGTCATGGTCCAACATTGTGTGGGCACGGCTCCTTGCTGCTGCCCCAGGGAGCTGGCAGCAGCAAAGCTGGGCTAAACTGGGGTGGCTGCAGAGCTGGAGCTCCTGCCGCTGCCCCAGGGAGCCGAGGATGGGGCTGGGGAGGAGGCAGGCGAGGGTCCGTGGTGCATCCCCCCAGGAAGGGCTGGCATGCATCAGCAGTGAGCAAAGCTGTCCTCAGTGGTGTCGCGGAGGTCCAGGCCCGCCACGGCCGGGGGGTGGAGGCAGGTGAGGTTGTTGTAGGTGTAGACGGGGACATGGGCATCGTCCCCCTCGGCCACGGACTGCACGAAGCGTGGGACCACCACGGGGTGCTGCAGAGAGAAGTCCCGCAGGCCCTTCAGGGAGCAGTTGCAATGCCAGTTGTTGCCCCCCAGCCAGAGCTGCTCCAGGGCGAAGGAGGTGCACAGGAAGCCCACCGAGAAGGTCTCCAGAGAGTTGTTCCTCAGGCTAAGGTACCGCAGGTTGGCCAGGGGGGAGATGATGGTGTTGTCCAGTGTCTCCAGCTGGTTATGGGAGAGGTCAAGCCAGAAGAGTCTCTGGAGCGGGCTGAAGGTGTCCTGGGAGATCTCCAGGAGCTGGTTGGAGGAGAGGAAGAGGTACTCCAGGTTGCTCAGACCCACAAAGAGCCGGGGCGAGAGGTGGCTCAGCCTGTTGTGTTTCAGGTCAAGCTCCAGGAGCTCGTGCAGTTCGCTGAAGCTTTGGTCTTCGATGACGGAGATGGCGTTGTGCTGCAAGAAGAGCCGCCGCAGGCTGGAGAGGCTGGAGAAGGTGTTTGCCCGGATCCTGCCAAGGCAGCTGTGCTCTAGGTGGAGGCTGTGCAGCTTGGTGACCCCCTTGAAGACATAGTCGGGGAGGACCTTGATGCAGTTCGCAGACAAGTGCATCACTGCCACGTTGTACAGCCCCAGGAACGCCCCAACCCTGATGTCTTGTAGCTGGTTGTTGTTGAGGCTGAGGACCTCCAGCTGGCCCAGCCCATCGAAGGTCCTTTCCGCCAGGCTCCGGATCCTGTTGTGTCCCAGCTGCAGCTCCTCCAGGAACTGGAGGTCTTTGAAAGTCCTGGGCCTCAGGCTGGTGATGGAGTTGGTGGACAAACGTAGGACGTGCAGGCTCAGGAGACCCAGAAACGTGTCCTCAAACAGTGAGACGAGCCGGTTGTGGGAGAGATCCAGCCACCGGAGGGACTTCATGCCCATGAAGGCGCGGGGCGCGATGGCATTGATCTGGTTGTGGTTCAGGTACAGCTTCTGTAGCTTCTGCAGCTTGACGAAGATGTTGATCTTGATACCCTTGAGCGCATTGCCACTCAGGTCCAGCTCCTTCAGCTCGGTAAGGCTGCAGAAGAGCTGGTGCTGGAGGTAGGGGAGCTTGTTCCCAGCCAGGATCAGCTCCCTCAGGTTCGGCAAGTCATGGAAGACCTTGTCGGGGAGGACCACAAGTGAGTTCCAGCCCAGGTTCAGGTACCAGAGGTTGGAGAGCCCGGCAAACAGCCCTTCCTCCACCTTACTGAAGTAGTTGTTGTTGAGGCTGAGGGAGACGAGGTTCTGGGTGTGCAGGAAGGTGTGGGGAGCCAAGTGCTTGAGGCGGTTGCGTTCGAGGTGGAGGTGGTAGAGGCTGCGCAGCCCGTGGAAGGCATGCTGCTCCACGGTGGCCAGCTGGCTGCTCTGCAGGTCCAGAAAGTCCAGGGCCGAGAGGTTTCTGAAGGCAGCGGCCGGCAGCAGGGTGAAGTTATTGCCGTCCAGCCAAAGGGCTTTGGCGTTGGGGGGGACATCCTCGGGCAGGCGTGTAAGGTTGCGGGCGCTGCAGAAGACATTGAGCTCCTCGCTGTAGTCATCCAAGCTGCAGGCACAAGGGCTGGGGCAGCGTGGGGGGTCCGCATCCCCCTGCTCCTTCGGGCTGTCCCCCCCGGAGGGCTGGGAGGCGGTGGCCAGCAGCAGGGCCAAGGGGAGCAGGAGGGTGACGTCTGCTGCGGGGCGCAGAGGAAAGGGGACACCGTCAGCACAGGGTGATGGCTGTCCTAGGGGACCCCCATGGGACCCTCCCCCGGGTGCCTGCACTGCCAGGGAGAGGTGGGGAGGGGTCAGTCCCAGCTCATCGCACAGGCTGGGCAGCTGCAGGAGGTTTCGGAGGCTGGATCTGCCCTTGGGAGAGGGCATGGGATCGCTCCCCGCTCCTGCTGCAGCTCAGACCCCTCGGCTGCCCAGACCCCCAAAATTCATCCCTTTATATTGCAGCAGCAGCTTCTTCCTTTTGTGGGGAAAGGCCCCCGGTCCCCTCTCCTCCTTTCTCCCCAGCCACCCCCCCCATTAACTTGCTCTTCCTTGGAGCCGAGGGGTCTCAGTGCCGCGGCCCCTGCCCGTCCCAGCAGCCCCCATCCAGGTTTGGGCTCTGCCCAACGGTGCCTGCAAGCACCCCAGGCGGCACGGGCGCTCCCAAAATGTCTTATTAGCAGTGGAGGGGGGAGAAAAGCTAAGGGTGACTTGAGTGCGAAGCCCCAGCAGAGTTTTAGCGTCTCCCCCCCAACCCCCTGCCCTGCCCGTCCCCCCTGGGACGGGCAAGCAGGCAGGTTCCCTTGCCTTACCTTTGCCTGTGCTCATGGTGGCGGGCAGGGCAGCGCTCGCTCTGCTCTCCGGCCCCGCCGCCGACTGCGCAGGGATGGATGGAGCAACCACCTTGACGCCTGTCCAGCCACCCGCCCGGCCAGGCTTAACCCCACTGCTGCTGGGACGGGACGTGGGCTCAGCCCCTGGGACAGCGTGGCCGGGGTGAGCGTCACCCAGGATGGGCTCCTCGCTTCTCCCCACCGGTCTGTAAGTGCCTCTACGGCAGCTCGGGGAGGGAGGGATGGAAGGAGATGCCCAGGAGGACAGGCTATGTCGGGGAGGGCGGTCCTGCAGGAGATGGGGTTTGTGTGGGCAGCGAGCATGGAAGGATGGATGGAGCAGCCTCACGGGATGCCCCACGGCCATGCCCTGGGCTCCTAGAGGGTCCTGAGCAGCAGCACCGACCCTTCCCTGGGTGCCTGTCCTGCCCTGCTCTGCCGGGGATGCCCTGGGGTGAGCCCTAGCAGCAGGTCCTCATGCTGCGTCGGGACCCGAAAAACACGCTGGGGCTTGCGGCACCCATATTGCACAGGGGGTTAGAGGTGTGGGGATTACCCTTACCGGGAGACGGGCTGAAACGCCCAAGGTTTTATGGTGATGCGAGAGGGAAATGAGTTGGAAAATGGGAAAAAGCTCTTCTTTGTATGGCAGTAAAAGCCTCAGGGCTGAACCCGCAGACCCCTCCTGCGGGTATATCTGCCTCACGCGTGGAGATGGTGGTGAGAGCACTGGCTTGGTGCTTGTGTACCACAGGGGAAGAAGAGAGCAAAGCCCAGGTCCCACCGGCGAGGTGACGGCTGCAGGGCTCCCCCGGCTCTCGGCTCCTCCGCCAGCCCCACGTACGGTGGGATGATGGCAGATGATGCTCCGGGGCTGGCGGATCGCACTCTCAACCTGGCAGCTCATCAAAACCACCCCGGGGAGGCTGGTGACCTCGTTTTGTGTCCCAGGTCGTTTCCCCACCAGCGTCCAACACGGCTTCTGCAGAATCTTTTACCAGTTTCCAGGAAAGAAAAAATAAATACACAAAGAGCCACTTCTGCCCCAGCGAGAGGAGCCCTGCGGGCCAGCAGCTGCCGGATGGAAAAGCCATGGCTAACCCTTCCTGATGTCCTGGTAGCCCCGTTCCTCCTTGAAGATGCACTAGGATGGGGCTGGCACCATTCACATCCACGTCTCTGGAAACGGGCGTCTCCCACGGGCGCTGCTCTTCCCAGTCCTGGTTCCCCCCGTGCTGGTCCGTGAGGTGGGGATGGAGCAGGGATGCTCTCCACCACCAGCCCAACATCACGGGCATCCCTGTCATGCTCCAACCTCACCCATCCCCATGGGAACCTGGCATCTTCCCCAGGGCACAGCTCAGCTCTTCACCGCTTAACTCAGGCGGTTTTAAGCAACCTTCTCACCAGCCAAAGCGGGACCGTGCCCAGGGGAAGAGGCATCGGAGCGAGACAGCCAGGCTCCAGCCTTGCAACCCAATTTTCCCACAAGCACTGTTTTCTCCCTTTCTTTTTGGCCCTGAGCGGTGCTCTCCTCCCCCTCTATTTTTAATCCTCTCTTCTGGGAAATTATAGATCAGAAGGGAGAAATGAGAGATGGAGACACATGGACCCACTAATAGGCGCTAAGCACATATTGACACAAGGTGTAATCAATCTGGAAGCTAAAAAGAGCTGAACCAGCATGGGCTGGCTAGCCAAAACCCACAAAACCTCTTCGGGAAGTTTAAACGAGCCCTACCTGTGGCTGGGAGTGGGTTTATCCCTGCCTCCAACAGCCCCCTTTCAGAGAAAATACCAAACGAGCTGCGAAGGGAAAATAAAGAGGGTAAATAAGCAGATCCCTTCTCAACGTGGCTGCGGTGCAGGGAAGAGCTAGACCCGTCTCCACCTTTAAACCTCCTTGAGGGCATCTCCTCCAGACGCGTCCCAC
Organism: Fregata magnificens; assembly: GCA_013389945.1. NCBI lineage: Eukaryota > Metazoa > Chordata > Aves > Suliformes > Fregatidae > Fregata > Fregata magnificens. The sequence goes on from WAAD01014088.1 coordinate 18,806, forward strand.
CGCCACCTGCGGCAGGGGATGCTCGGACCCCGTGGCACGGTTGGTCCCTCCAGCATCACCACGAGCCCGTCCTGGGACCTCACACCTGCCCCGTGTACCATGGCACCGCAACCACCATGGGGACCTCATTTTGGGTCCCTACCAGGGATGTCCTCCTCCCACCGTGGCCCCGGCCAGCGCGGACCTCCCCAGCCGATCCCCCCCCATCATTTCGGCTCCGGTAGCTAATCTCCCTGGCTGGGACCAAAGTCTGAGCCGGCCCGCCTGGTTGCCATGGAGAAGGCTGTAATGGTATTAGGAAAAGCAGCAAAATCATAAAAAAAAAAAGCTTTTAAACGTATTTAAACTCTAAGGAATCATTACCTTCCCCAGCAGCGCTCCCGTGCCCACAGGTCCCTCCCCAGGGAGCTTCCCCCCCGTCCCTTCGTGGGGGTAAGTGCCACCAGTTGTCCCTGGCTCCCTGTTCTGGCCCCGGCCGTTTGGGCTGGCCGAGCCGGGGAGGGACCGGTGTCGGTGGCCCTGCCAGGTCTGCCGGAGCTGGGGGGCTGGTGGGACCCTGGGAGCACCCTGATCCATCCCCCCAAGCCAGGCCACCCAGGGCAAGTGGCCCACGGCCAGCTCTGGGTACCAGCAGGGACAGCACTGACCTGGCTTGAGCCCTGGGGGGAGCAGGGATGTGACACGGGTGGTGGTGTCACAGCTGAGTTAGGAAGTATTTTTAGTAAATCTTGCCAAATATTGTCCCCATCTGGAGGAGAGCATCTCGCATTGCCAGGGCAACTGGCACTGCCGGTCCTCATCCCAAACCAAAAACGTGTGAGCCCCGACACTGCCACCCGAGAGAGCCGGGACGGGTGATGCTGGCATCCCAGAGCCTGTGCCACTCTCTTGGGGACACCTGCAGGGACCAAGCTCCCTCCCAGGGAGACTCTCCTGGTGGAGACGGGCTTTGCCCGGTACTCGCTGGCTGCCCACGTTTCTGGTCATCCTGGTCCCCACCTATTGCGCTGCATCATTTTTCACTCAAAAAATGCTGCTTTACTCAAGACGGGGACCTGGCAGTGGTGGCAAAGGGATTTGCCAGCTGCTGACAAAGGTCCCCATCGGCCTCTCCGAGTGTCGGCTCGTGTCCTGCCGCGGTTGCAGCAGGCTCGCGCGGGGAGTTGAGAAAGGCGGCTGATGTGCCAGCGGCTCTTGGGGACGCTAATTACCACGCCAGTGTCCCACGCGGCAACGTGAAACCGCGTCACCATCACCAGTCTGGCCGGGCTGGTTGGACTGGGGAGGCGAGGACGTCCCTGAGCCATGACTCAGGGTGGCCAGGGCCATCGCTGGAGGCACAGACGGGAAACTTCCCAAACCCTGAGTTTTGGGAAAAAAAGGGATCCCCGGGAGCCGGTGGTCGGAGGCGCACGGGGACGGGAAAAGGAGAGAGAGCCTGTCCTAGCGGCGGGCGATGGAGGGAGCAGCCTGGTCCTCAGGGCACCTGGCCGGTGGGACGGGGCGGGAGCGTGGCGGAGGGGCCGCATGCCTTCCCTCCTGCCGGAGCTTGCACGGCCACGACCCCCCGCGCTGCCTGCTGCCGGGCTCTCCCTGCCTGCCCCGTCCCAGCCCTCCTTCTCAGCCCGGCAAGGAAGCACCTGGAGATGCCGGCGGGTGAGAGATGGGACACGAGGCAGCAATGGGTGCTTACAGCCCAGCAAACCCATCATCTCCCGGGCTGCATCACAAGCAGCGTGTTCAGCAGGTCAAGGGAGATGATTCTCCCCCTCGACTCTCCTGAGACCCCCCGGGAGCGCACGTCCAGCCCTGGGCACCCAGCGCAGGGCAGACCCGGACCTGTCCAGGGGGGACCACGGAAATGGTCAGGGGCTGGAAGAACCGCTCCCGTGGAGAAAGGCTGGGGGGGTCGGGGTGGTTCAGCCTGGAGAAGACCTTCCTGCAGCCTTTCGATGGATGAGGGGCTTGTGAGAACGACGGAGAGAGGCGTTTCGCCGGGACCTGAAGCGGCAGGAGGAGGGGTGAGGGTTTTAAACTGGGAGAGGGTGGGTGTAGGCTGGAGATAAGGAAGGACTGTGTTGGGGTGAGGGTGGGCAGACCCGTGGGCGGGTTGCCCGGGGGGTGCGGGTGCCCCATCCCGGGAAGGACCCTCGGCCGGAGGGGCTGGAGCAGCCTGGCCCGGGCACCGCGCGGCCTCCCGCCGCCAGGG